>JAMJFZ010000818.1:10745000-11145000 GCA_026225945.1 Cricetomys ansorgei
GGAAGTGGATGTCTTAGTTCGGGTTTCCATTGCTGTGAAGAGACACCGTGACCACGGCAATTCTTATTAAGGAGAACATTTAATGGGGGCTGCCTTACAGTTTAGAGGTTTAGTCCATAATCATCCTTGCGGGAAGTGTAGTGGCAGGTAGGCAGACATGGTGCTGGAGGAGGAGCCCAGAGTTCTACATGTGGATCAGCAGGCAGCAACAAGAGAGAGACTCACACCAGGCCTGGCTTGAGCATCTGAAACCTCAAAGTCCTTCTAGTGACTCTCTTCCTCCAACAAGGCCACACCTCCTAATAGTGCCACCCCCAGTGGGAGCCATTTTCATTCAATCCACCACAGCGGAACATGGTTAGCTGAGGGGGAGGGGCATAGAGGAAAGGGTTTGTTTCATGAGTTTAAGGTTCCAGTTAAGCAACGTTATAATATTCTAACGATGTCTTGAGCAACAACGTGTGTACCCCCACTAATGGCTAAGATAATGAATTTTACACATAAAATCTATGATTTTATGATTTATCTGTTTATTTAGTGTGTGGACGGGCATGTTTGCCACATCGAGCGTGTGGAGGTCAGAGAACAAACTTTTGGGAGTTGGTTCTCTTCTTCCGTCATAATGGTCCCGTGGTCTGAATTTAGGTCGTCAGGTTTAGCAGTAAGCATCTTTATCTCGCCGGCCCACCGCGTGTCTGTTTTTAACCACAGTAAAGTAATGAATCCAACTTGGTACATTAGTTATGGCTATAAAATCAATATTATTGGGCTGCAAGTTGACTCAATGGGTAGAGACGGTGGCCAACAGCCTGATGACCTGAGTTCTAGCCCCAGGACACACACGGTGGTGAAGGGAGAGAACTGACTTTCAAAAGCTGTTCTCTGACCTTGTGATGTACAGACACAGACAGGCATGTGCACACACACACAATAAATGTAATAAAATATTCTTTTGAGGCAGGGTCTCTCTGTGTTGCCACCACTGGCCTGGAACTCATAATGTAGACCAGGCTAGCCTCCGAACTATATGGGCCAATCCCCTTGATGCTGCCTCTGGAGTGCTGGGGTTGCAGGCTTTCTCACTTAGCTTCTGAAGCTGCTGCTCCTGATTTGTGGCTGGCCTGGATCTCTTCACACACATCACATGCTTCTGGGAATCTTGGGGCTTATTCCAAAGTGAGAAAATGCGGCTTACAAGTTGTTTTCTTGCTCTGTGAGGCACTTTGGAAATGCTAAATTTAACAATGGATGGACCTGACAGGATGTTACACGCAGGAGACATTTAAATGCTTTTTTTTTTTTTTTTAATTTGGAGCCAGTGACTTTTCACTTTTTAGCTCTCAGATGTTGTTCTGTTTTTGTTTTGTGGGCTTGAGTTTTGTTTTATGTTTGCTTTGCTTTTGAGACAGGGTCTCACTATGTAGTTCTGACTGGCCTGGAGCTCACTATGTAGACCAGGCTAGCCTTGAACTCACAAGAGACCTGCCTGCCTCTCCCTCTTTGGTGCTGAGATCAAAAGCATGTACCAAAGTGCTTTGGCTTGCTGGTTTGTTTGTTTGTTTTTTAATTTGAAGTGAGCTTTCATGGAACCCAATGAGGCCTAGAACTTGCTATGTAGCCAAGGATGGATGACCTTAAACTCTGGATCCTCCTGCCTCCACCTCCTGACTGCTGGGATTATTGGTGTGCACCACCATACCCAGTTTTATGCAGTACTGCGGATTGAAACCAGAGCCTCCATAATAACAGGCCAGCCCTCTATTAGGTGAGTGTATTAGTCACAGTTTCCTAAAGGAACAGAACTGGTAGAGTGGAAAATATATGAGGTTTATAGGACTAGTTTGCGGGCTGTGGTCCAGGCAGCTCAGCATTGGCTGTCTCCCAACAGAAAGGCCAAGAATGCAGTAGTTGTTCTTTCCGAGAAGCTGGATATCTCGGCAGTCCCAATATGGTGCTGGAGGCCTGGAGGATTCCTGGAGAGCTGCTGGCCTTCAGTCTGTGCTGAAATCCCAAAGAAGTGGGTTCTAACTCGGGTGAAGGAACGCATCAGCAGCAGGATAGACGGACTTGCCAGTGAGAGTGAGGGCGAGCAGGCAGCAGACCGCAGACACGGAGGCTGAAGCAACAGTTGAGAGCTCACATCTCAAACTGCAAACGGGAAGCAAAAAGAGTAAACTCAAAATGGTGTAAGTCTTTAAGCTCTGAAAACCTGCCCCTTCACCCCCATGACGTACTTCTGTAGTAGTATGCCTAAGTGGCTCAGCAAGCAAGATATGGAGGCATATTCATTGGTGTAAGCCCTGCCAGACCTCCTCAGCAGAAGGAATCACCATCCCGGCCAGTGCCATACTCACAGTGGAACCCTGAACATCTAAGCTCAGGTGTTTTTATTGATTCAGAACTCCTCAGGAGTGGTACCCATAGCACATGCAGATCATGAGCAATCAAACATCCACCACATAAAACCAACACCTGCAGGCAATACAAAATGCTAAGACCTAGGCAGACCCTCACCCAACAGTGCACAAAACAATATTTTAAACACAACTAAAAATGAACTTCTACAACAAACTTTCTCTAACAGTGCCACGCTCCTAAGCCTCCCCAAACAGAGCAACCAGGTGCAAACCAAGCATTCAAATGCCTGAGATTACAGGGAACTTTGCATTCAAGCCATTGCAGTGAGCCAAGACTGCAAGGATTTTCATGTCTCCTGTGCAGAGGGCAGATCGCCTACTCTTAACCTTTCCCTTCTTTTGTGCAGGGCCCCCTGGCCACTGTGCTGGAGGGGTCATTGGCAGAGATTTGGGAGGGAGCAGCCTCCATAAATGCTAAAGGTGCTGAGACAGGGGAAGGAAAGCCCACAAAGATGGCTAAAGGAGAGGATGGTGGTGGAGAGAAAGCTGAGTCAGGAGAGTAGAAAGGACAGCTCCTACCCAAAGACCCAGGGGAGCCAGATCTCAGCCTGCTTGTGCAGGGCACAGGAGGAAAGACCAGCTCCCAGGGCACACGGAGCCCTGGCAGGTTCTAGACTGAGTGATAGTATGTCAAGAAATCTGGGCTCCCCGGCTGAGCACAGCCAGGGCGGGCGGGGGTTGGGGGAGACAGGCTGAGAGACATTCGTGCCAGCCTGAGCACGTCCCTGACTGCCTGCCCCAGCGATCTGGACACTCTACCTGCCTCATTAGAGAGCTGGCATTAAATAAAACTCTTAAAACAGTTGTGGATGACTAAGACCTCATGAGCCAGCCCTTGCCTGGGTCCTGAGTGGCCACTGTCCCTAACAGCCCTAGCTGTGCAGCTGCCTGGAGGGAATGAAAGGACTCGTCTGCCCTGTTGAACACTCCGTCCCATCCCTTTAACTTTCTCAGAAGCTCCCCTGGGACCCGGTGGCTGGTCCAGGGGGCAGAGACAGCGACCGGACAGACCCAGTGACCAGAGGTGCTGTCCCCGCCCTACCCTTGGCATTCAGCCCGGACTCAGGTTCCTTTCTTCCCAGAATTGCATCCCCTGAATGGTGTTGTGTGCTTTGTTCTCATTAACCTCGGGAACCTTCTAGAAAGAGGATGGAGACGCCCTGTCTCGTTCTTCCACTGTGAAAGTAAGGAGCCCACCCAGGGCTGGGGATCAACCATCCAGGCACAGGGTTTTCCCAGGAGGGTGGGAAAGCCACCATCCCTGCCTCCCACCAGGGCCCCACCGGTCCTGCCCTCCCCCAGCAACCAGCTCCCCTCCACAACCCCTGGCCATGGCTCTTCCAGTCTGATGTGGAAAACCAAAGGAGCTCCAGGTCCAGTGTCAAAAAGGTGTGTGGGGCTAGCAAGACGGTTCCATGGGTAGACACTTGTCACCAAGCCTAAGGGCTTCAGCTCCATTCCTGGGACCCACATGGAAGAGAGAACTGAATCCCACAAGTTGTCCTCTGACCTCTACACATGTACGCAACATACACAGAATAAAGAAAATCTAATAAGAGATTCAAAGGGTGTAAATACACCCCCGTGTGGGCCAGTACCATGGGCTACCTGGTCGTCTTCTTCCTAGGGTGTAACTCAGCACACTTAGCTCCTGTGGAATCAGGGTGTCTGAGAAAGGGATGGGCCAGAGAGAGCCCTCTCCCTGTGACCATCAGTTGGAAATGGATTATGTTACTTCTGCAGCTGGAGACATAGTTCAGGGGGTGACAGTGCCTGCCACCAAGCTTGACCCTGAGTTTAATCCCTGAGACCCACATGGTGGAAGGAAAGAACCAAGTCTCCAAGGTTATCCTCTGACCTCCACACGCACACCGTGACACGTGCACACTTACACGTGCACCTTATACACACAAAACAATGAATTAATACAACTTTTATGCCGTGTGTGTGTGTGTGTGTGTGTGTGTGCATGCCATGGCATGCCTGTCGGTCCATCATGTGGGTCTCAGGATTGTACATGGGTCCTCAGGCTCAACGTTAAAAGCCTTTACCCACTGAGCTATCTTGCTGGCCCAACACCCATTGGTCTGCCTTTCCTGTCTCTTTCCCAGCGAGCCTTTTGGTGTGAATTTGAGTGTATTGGAACAGCAAGGTCTGAGCCAGCTCAGAGTCTCCTCTCGGGAAGTGATTTGGTTCCCATGGTCAGGGTTGAAAATAGGGACATGGCACAGTGAGATGTGGAGAAGGGAAGGGGCTCCCACAGACGGAAAGCAGAAAGGGACAGAAAGAGGCTGCAGGACAGGCTCTTCCCATCCATCCATTATCAGAATGCTGTCAGGGAGCAAGCATGTGGTTCCTTGGATATCATTTCTCCATTTAAAGTCATTCCCAGGATGTGGCTGGAGGCACAGATCTGTCATCCAGCTAGACACTCCGAAGGCTGAGGCAGAAGGATATCAAGTTCAAGGCCTGGCTTTGCCTGTAGAGTGAGTTCAAGGTCAAGTTGGGAAACTTAGTGAGACCCCTGTCTCAAAACAAAAACTGAAAAAAGAGGGCTGGGGTGTGGCTCAGTGGTAGAGCACCTGCCTAGAATCTCCCAGTGAGGGGCCGGGGTATGACTCAGTGGTAGAGGACCTGCCTAGAATCCCCCAGTGAGGAGCTGGGGGTGTGGCTCAGTGGTAGAGCACCTGCCTAGAATCCCCCAGTGAGGGGCTGGGGATGTGGATCAAGCATAGCAAATTTGCCTGGCATACATGAGTCCCTAGGTTCCAATCACACACACACACACACAAATCCGTGTCACCAGGTATGTCCCTCTGAAGGCTGAACTAGGAAGAGAGAGGAGGCTGCTGTAGCCACACCTTGTGGTGGGTGGGAGGGAGCCATCGCTCCTCACTGAGCCTGGCTAGAGATGACCAGATGACCAGCAGAGGCTCAGTGTCTCCTGGAAAGCCCTTTCACATCCTCTGCCAGGCTCTCGCCCTCCAAAGCCAAGGCCACACACTGGCAACCCCTGGGGAGCATAGATCAGGCAGCAGGCATGTCCCTCTCTCTTTGCAGGTCCCCTCGTTATCTTTGTGAATGTTCAGCCACCACTGAGGCAGGCTGAGCTTGTGGGCCAGGAGTGCTTGTCCAGGGGAGGGGCGACAGGGCTGAAGTCAGTGACAGTTTGCTGAGTATGGGAGAGAAGGAAGAGAGGGAGTTAGGATGGAGAGACGGAGAGAGGAAGAGGAGAGAAGAGCTCAGAACAGATGGAGGGAGGGAGGGAGAAAAGGAGGGAACGGGAATAGATGGGGAAGGACTAAACTTGCTGACCTTGTTATGAGTTAGGAGGCTAAGGCCCAGGGTGGGTCAAACAGAGCACCAAGGCTAGGTTCTGACTTTGACTCAGGCACTGTCCCCTGTATCTTCCCTGGGAGGAGGTCATGTGACACCCCATGTCATCACAGGGAGGGTGATCAGTGGGATTATAGAGCCAGGTACCCTAGATCATGCCTTTCCCTCTTCTGGTCTCGGATTTTCAGGATGAGAAGAATTTAGAGAAGCTCCCACCCCCACCCCACACACAATGCCAGCCACACTGCGCTCGGCTCTCCACGTATGGCCGAGATCAACTCTGGCCTCAGTTCCAGGCGAGGAGCTGAGGTCCCAAGGAAGTGGACTGTATCTCTGAGGCAGGGCTGTCTGTGTGGTCGCAAGCAATGCACCTTCAGGGACACAAGCTGGCCTGGACCTGCCCAGGATTTGACGTGAGGACCAGGGGCAGGATGGGGCAGATCTGGGTTCCATGGGTTGATATGAGGGATAGGTCATCCTCAGCTACATAAGAACTTCCAGGCCAGCCTGGGCTACATGAGACCCTGACTGTCTTAAAAAAAAATCAAAGCCCATTGTCCTTCTTTGTCCTACTGTGTGTCCAGGAGGTTGGCTCCTGATTAGGCACAGCCAGCAAGCCCAGGGCAGGATGACAGAAGTCAACATCACATCCCTCTGCCTTCTAGACAGAGCCTGGCCCTGGCCTGTGATTACTATGTACACCCATCATTCTTGGGGTTCAGAGGTTCCTGCTAGCCTTAGGCCACCCACACCCCTCCTCTCTGTAAACACTCTCAATGGCTCTTCCAGACAGGCGCCATATGTTTCCTGCCACGGAGGTTCATGCAGGGTGTGGATGAAAAATCTACCAAACAGAAGACTTTAAAGGTCACTTCATTCAACCTTTGACTTTTTTTTCTCCTGCTTCTGTTGTTGCTGCTATTGTTGTTCTGATTTGCTTTTGTTTGTGTTTGAGACACGGGTCTCCTGTTGTAGCCCAGGCTGGCCTCAAATGACAGACATGCACCTGCACCACCCCACCAGGATTGTGCAGTGCTGGGGATAGAACCCAGGACTCAGTGCATGACAGGCAAGCGCTCTACCAACTGAGGCACACCCTCTGTGCCCCTCCCCCTGCCTCTTTTGAGACAGACTCTCCTATAACCCCAGCTGGTCTTGAATTCCCTTTATAGCCAAAGCTGGTCTTGAACTTCTGATCCTTCCACTGTCTACTTCTCATTCCTAGGATTACAGGTGTGTGTCCATATATCCAGTTTCAACTTAGCTTTTTGCACGCGTGCAAGCTTGTGTGTGTGTGCATGTGCGTGCACGTGTGTGAAGATCCAGACCAAGTGAGTCAGCTGTCCAGGATCACTCACAGTCAGGGCTGGAAAGACTAGGGAGCACTGAGGATATAACCAGTCTGGAGGTACATAGGGAAGCTCTGTCTCAAGAAACAGGAACAACAAAAAGAGGTTGGTTGCGTACACCTTCAATCCCAGCACTTGGGCGGCAGAGGCGGGCTGATCTCTGTCAGCCTGTTCTAAATAGTTAGTTACAGGCCAATCAGGGCTAATAGTGAGAACCTGTTTAAAGAGAGACAGAGCGAGAAAGAGAGAGGGAGAGAGGAAGGAAGGAAGGGAGGAAGGAAGGGAGGAACCAAATGGACTGGAGACATGACTCTGTGATTAAGAGCACACACTCCTCTTGAAGAAGACCGAGTTGATTCCGAGCACCCACATCAGACAGCTCACAGCTGCCTGAAACTCCAGGGGATCTGATACCCCCTGACCTTCTCCTGTGTGCGCACACATGCGCGTGCACACACACACACACACACACACACACACACACACACACACGTAAATAATAATTAAAATTAAAAAAAAATTTTTTTTTGGTTTTTTGAGGCAGGGTTTCTCTGTTGTAACTCTGGCTGTCCTGGAACTCATTCTGTAGACCAGGCTGGCCTCAAACTCACAGAGATCTGCCTGCCTCTGCCTCCTAAGTGCTGGGATGGAAGCCATGTGCCGCCACCTCCCAGCTAAGAAAATTGTTTGTTTTTGTCTTTTTTAAAGAAACAAAGAAAGAAAGGGAAGCATAAGAGCGGCTGGAGAGACGGCTCAGTGGTTCAGAGTGTTGGCTGCTCTTGCAGCGGACACAGGCGTGGTTCCTAACACCTACATGGTGGCTTATAGCCATCTGTAACTCCAATTCCAGGGGATCTCATGCCCTCTTCTGAGACATGCACATACTTACATACATACATACATGCAGGCAAAACAGGCGTGCACATACAATAAAATTAAATAAGAGAATGCTGGGTGGGTATGACGGGCTGTGGCTGTAGTCCTGCTCTTGGGAGGTGGACTCGGAGAATCAGTTCAAGGTTACCTTTAGCTACACAGCGAGTCGGAGACAAGTCTGGGCTACGTGAACTCCTGTGAGCCCAGGGTGGAATCCTGTTTGTTCTAGAAGCCTTCCTGCTTCTCCCAGCCAAATTACTCTTTGGTCATTTGAGAGTTTCCTGCACACAGGAGCTTTATGTATCTGTTCAGGATGATAAACTACTTAGGACCATTTGCAGGCACCGGGGAACCCAGGCAGCCATAGTGTGCCCCACTTCCTGCCTCACAGGGCGAGGCCCCCCATGTGGCACAGGCTCTCACCCACTCTCCCTCAGGTCACACTGTCCCTAAGCTGCCTGCCCGGCAGAAACACGTTGTTGCTTTTGTCTGGGCACCCTGCCAGTGTCCACCTGGCACAGGTGTCCTGCTTTACCACCAAAGCCACATCGCTCCAGGAAGCCTCCACTGCGGCTCTAACAACTGCATGCCCTTGACACCCCCCACCCCCTCATCCCAACCCTTGGCAGCCAGGGAACTCATGGGAGCAGAGCCTTGCCTGCGGCACGGAGCAGGACTGGTGATGTACACCCGGTGTGGCCTGGATTAGGTTGGAGACTGGGTCTGTTTTGCTTTAGGCAGAGTTGGTACTAGTTTTGCGAACAGCAGCATGTGTCCTGCCCCAGGCTCCAATCCCATCCGGGCTTCCCTCTGGGGAGTGTGGGCATCACCAAGCCTAGTTTCCAAACCGTACCACTATTTATTTATTTATTTATCTATCTCTTTCTTCCTTCCTTTTCTTTTTTTAGATTTCTATTTTGTTAGTTTTGTTATCATTGTTTTGTTTTGAGACAGGGTCTCTCTACATAGTCCTGGCTATCCTGGACCAGCATGGCCTCAAACTCAGAGATCTTCCTATCTTTGCCTCCTAAGCTCCGGGATTAAAGGCTTACACCAAGCATGTCTAGCTCTATTTCATTAGTGTTAATTTCTTGTATGTGTGCCTGTGTGGTGTGTGTATATGAGTGCAGGTGTCATCAGAGGCCAGGCCAGAAGAGAGCATCCGATAACCTGGAGGTACAGATGTTTGAGGATACTGGGAACTAAACTCCACCCTCTTCAAGAGCAGCAAGTGCTCTTAGAGCTGTCTCTTCAGCAGCAGCACCCTCCCATGCAAGCTGCACTTCTTGAGGACCTAGAAGAGTAGGGGCTGACAGCTGTTTTTCCAAAGGAGAGGTGAGCCAGGAACACGGGCTACCCCGGCTGGGCAGGGTGGAGTGCCCATGGTGTGTGTGTGTGTGTGTGTGTGTGTGTGTATGCAGTTGTGAGCTAACCAGTGTGGGTGCTGAGAACTGAATGTGTGTCCTCTGCAAGAACAGCAGGTACTCTTAACTCCTGAACCACCTCTCCAGACAATGCCTGTAGTTGTTAGCCACTGTGTGGCTCACCAAGATTGACAAGGAGTCATATTCATAGGTGCAAACCCAGCAAACCCAGCAAGTGCCATCCTGGACAGTGGAACCCTGATTGTCTCATCTCAGGGTTTTTTGTTTGTCTTGTCTGTTTGTTTTGTTTTTGCGAGACAGGGTTTCTCTGTTATAACTCCAGCTGTCCTGGAACTTGCTCTGTAGACCAGGCTGGCCTTGAACTCACAGAGATCTGCATGCCTCTGCTGGAATTAAAGGCATGTGCCACCAATGCCCGGCTAGAGATTTTTAGTGATACCTAAGCTCCTCAGGTGTTCTACTGACAGCACGTGCAGATCATGAGCAATCAAACATCCCCCACATAAAGCCAACAGCTGCAGACAATACAAAGCACCAAGACCTAGGCAGGCCCTCACCCAACAGTGCACAAAACAACCATTTTAAACATACCTGGAAATAAACTTCTGCAACAAACGCTTTTTTTTGAGACAAGGTCTCCTTATGTAGCCCTGGCTGCCCTAGAATTATATTAGACCGGGATGGCCTTGAACTCACAGAGATCTACCTGTCTCTGTCTCCCAACTTTCCAAGTGCTGGGATTCAAGCTGTGTACCCCAATGCCTTCTCAGTGGGACAAGGAGCTTGCTGACTTTACTGAGCCATCTCTCCATCTTCACCGATAGCCTTTAGGTAGGATTCTGGCCAAGCAGGACAGGGGTGAGTGCCTCACTGGGTCTATGGTCTCCACTACCTGCATGCCTGTTGTTCCTCAGGTGCGGTCTTACTGTGGGCCAGGGAGACCATAAGGACCTGGGTGACTAGCAGACCTCAGGCTCTCTGAGTCTTAGCATCTTACCTTGAGAGCTTCCCCCAGGGGAGCTAGGACAACAGGACAGGAAGACTGCCCAGGTGGCCAGGTATCACAGCACACACATGTAAGGCCGACACTCGGGATTGAGGCAGAGAGACCTTGAGTTGGAACCCTGGCCAGCCTGTTATATTTGTATAGTGAGACGCTGTCTCAAAAGAAGTGGGCATGGAGCAGTACATGCCTGAAATCCCAGCACTCCTGGAGGCAGGTGCAGGAGAATCAAAGCAAGTTCAAGGCCAGCCTGGGTAGCACAAGGAGACCTTGTCTCTTGCTGCTCCGGAGAGGACTCAGTCAGTGCCACCAATGCCCGGCTAGAGATTTTTATGGATACCTAAGCTCCTCAGGTGTTCTACCAACAGCACGTGCAGATCATGAGCAATCAAACATCCCCCATGTAAAGCCTTACAAGCACCAGGGCCTGAGTTCAGTCCCCGGTTCCTATGTAAAAAAACCAAGTGCAGCAGCCTGTGTTTCCGATCCAAGTTCAGTTCCCAGAACCCACAAGGTGGCTAACAAATGTCTGTAACTCCAGTTTCAAGGAATCTGACACCCTCTTCTGGCACCGATCATGCATGTGGTGTACACACATACATGTAAGCAAAACACTCATGAGTGTAAAAACCAAATTTAAAAAAAGAAGACGAGGAGAGAGATGGGTTTCTATGTACACATGCACACTCGTGTGTACTGACGCACGGAGAAGGACCCGTGAGCTGGGGTGTGTGAACCCAGGTATATGTGAGATAAGTACAAAGGTATTAGGAAATTTATTTCTGATAAGGACTAGCTCATCCAAGCTTTGGGTTGAAAACATTTCCCCAGAGGGTTCCAGAAGCTCCCAGGCAGGTCCCAGGCTCAGGCTCAGCAATTTGGCCCCTGGAGTAAACGCTCTGAGCCTCTCTCTCAGGAGCTCCTCTCGGCTCTAAGGCTGCCCATGTGGTGGGTATGGTATCGTCTCATTCGCACTTGCTCCTTTGGGCTGGTATCCGGAGCGCTCCTGAGGTTCCGGAAGCTTGATTGAGAGAAAGAGGGAGGGAAGGGTCAACGAAGGGCCTTAACTCTGCTCCCACGGTCACGTGGGCTCCGGGGACCAAACCGGAAGTTTAGAGACACGACAGAACTCTCTTTCGCGAATGCAGCCCGGCCAGCCCAGGTTCCATCTAACCTGTGCAATGGTTTGAAGCTCTGGAAAACCACAGTGAGGTTTAGATCAAACCCTTTATTATTGCTGCTGTTATTCTTGTTTTTATTAGTGGGGAGGTACGCGTGTGTCGAGGGGCACACGAGGGCCAGTGAGATGGCTCGGTGGGTGAAGGTGCTTGCTGCCAAGTCTGACGACCTGAGTTCCATCCCTGGGTCCCACACGTTGGAAGGAGGGAGCAGATACCAAAAAGTTACCCTCTGACTCCCCCCCCCCCCCCCCCCCCCCCCCCCCCCCCCCCCCCCAGTGCCTTCTGGTGCGTGCAAGCCCACACAGGAAATAAATCATTTGTAACACAAAAAACCTAAACTTCACAAATCAGCTCCTCCCTCTCTGTACTTTTGTGCATTTTTATGTTAGTTTGTTGTTTTGTTGTGTATCCTTGGCTGGCCTGAAACTTGATGTGTAGACCAGGCTGATCTTGAACACACAGAGATCTGCCGGACTCTGCCTCTTGAGTGCTGGGATTAAAGGCATGCACCACCATCTCTGGCTCTCCCTGTCCCTTTGTAACTAACTGTACTGGCAGAAATGAAGCTTTTTTTTTTTTAAAGACAGAGTGTCATTTAGTCCAGGTGGGCTTTCAACTCGTTATGTGACTGAGGATGGTCTTGAACTCCTGATCACCCTTTCCCCTACCTCCTAAGTGCTGGAAATTCAGATGTGTACCACCATGCCCAGTTTTAAGCAGGTCTGGGGGTGGAACCCAGGCCTTCATGCATGCTGAAGGCAAGCACACTACCAACTGAGTCTTCCCTTCTTCCCCGCCCCCAGAAATGAAGAGACATTATGCCCCTCCCTTTGGCTATCAGGATAAAACAATAGATCCCAAGAAATCCTTCAGGAATCTCATGTTGGGGAAGGAAAAGGCTGAAGCCGATGCCAGCCAGAGGGAGACCAGCGGAAGGCAGCCCCGCAATTGATGGGTGGACCACACCCTCACCAGGATTGCTTGGCTTCTCCTCTCCCTTGCCCTGAGAGCTTGTCAGGATCCCGAGCATAGACTCAAAGAGCCACTGGGTCTCTGTTGCTCTTTCCCAAGGGATCGCATTGAACGCAGCTCCTTCTCTGTCTTTGACTATTTTTTATTTATTTTATTCTATTACTTTGAATTGCGTGTGTGTATGTGTGTGTGTGTGTGTGTGTGTGTGTGTGTGAGCGCAGAGGCCAGAGGCATCAGATCCCTCTGGAGCTGGAGTTACAGGTGTTTGTGAACCCTCAGACGCCGTCTTGGGAACTGAACTCCTGTTCTCTAAGCGTAGTACACCCTCTTAACCACTGAGCTGTCTGTCCAGCCCTGTGTGTCTAATTGGCCCATCCGGGATGGGTGGTTGAGCCTAGCTTGTTGGGCTGCCGGTACCCTAGGTTTTGACCCTAATAGCTCTAGTAACACCTTGTTAGTGCCTGGCTCCACCCTATACCCAGGGTCCCTCTAAACCAGCGGTTCTCAACCTGTGGTTTGTGACCCCTTTGGGGGTCAAACGACCCTTTCACAGGTGTCACCTAAGACCATCTGCGCATCAGATATTTATATTACGATTCATAACAGCAGAATTACAGTTATGAAGTAACAATGAAAGTAATTTTATGGATGGGGGGTCTCCACAGCATAAGAAACTGTGTTAAAGGGGTCGCAGCGTTAGGAAGGGTTGAGTGCTCTAACTGGTATCAACAAGTCTCTCTTGATCGTACTCCAGGCTGTGAGACACAGCCTGTTTCCTCTGCGGGACTCTTAGGCTCCCTGCTCATGTCTGCTGACTACTGCTTCCTCCTCCAGAAGCCTTCCCCGACCAATACCTCCCCCCACACCCCTGCCTCCCCTTCACAGAGATGCCTCTCCAAGTGACTCCAGGCATTGGGTGTCTTTTCTTCTGGAAGTTTTATGCCAGCCCCTAGTACTTCAGCTCTGCCAGAGATCAGTCAATGTAATTATTTTTTGTTCACCTCCCGGGTGGGGTGTTTTCACTACTGGCTTGCCATTCCAGATACCGCCGCAAGGGGGCAAGCGGCTTCTGCTAGGGATCCAGGCCTTTGATGGAGAGACCAAGGGAGAAGGGTTGTAGTGAACCCCGCCCAGCCTTCAGGGGAAAGGACTTCACTGGAACGGAAGCCAGAAGCGGCCGAGCCTACTCCCAGGAGACAGAGAAGCAGCAGCCTTTCCACTCACCAAATGGACGTGGCCAGGACGAGGAAGACCGTTAGCAGGATGGCCGTCAGGACTAACAAAAAGGCGATGATCACCACAGTACCCTCGCTCTGGGACCCTGGGGAATCTCGGAATGTCTGAGCTGCACGGACAAGCAGGAAAGAAGTGTTCAACCCAAAGGGGGCGTCTTCCAGACCAACAACCATCCTGTGCCCAAGCTCGGGACGAGTGAGAGTCGAAGAGGGACCGACTAGGGGAGGAGTACATGCAAAGAACAGGATCACTGTGCTTCCGGTTAGCGGGAGACCTACTTTCCCCAGCCCCCTGGTGTCCCCAGGCCCTTAGTGCCACACCCCCACCCCCTTTTGAGCTGCTCTTACTTCCCCATCCGTACCTTGCTGCAGGTAGATCTCCTCGGACCACTCCGTCTCAGCTACAGGTCCCTTGGCACTCATCGCCAGGAACTTCACTCTGAACAGGAGACCAGCATTGGTGTTTGAGAGTCCCCACGGTCCTGAAACCCTCAGGCCTTGGTGCCTGGGAGCCTGACTTTTGGGGAGAGCAGCCTGGGGCGGGAGCAGGGGACCAGGACTAAAGAGCACAGCCCCAGATCCCAAAAGAAGCTGCGATCTTTTCTCGCTGTGTGACACGGGCAGTGCCCACACTTTCACGGGTTCTTACTGTGTGTGTGGATTAGATCTCAATACATCATTCATCTAGAGAAGGGAAACAGGGACTGAGACTAGTTTCTGCCTATGGACGCCTGGTTTGGATTAGGGACAATCCGTATGCGTGGGTTAGGACCTCGCCGGGCATGTGGGACTTGAGTTAGCACGCCTGCTACTTTAGAAAGATATGAGGAGGCTGGAGAGATGGCTCTTCAGTCGCACCCGTGTCAGGTGGCTCAACTGTCTGTAACTCTAGTTCCAGGGGATCAGACACTGTGGCTTCTGAGGGAACCCACATCCATGTGATCACACACACACACACACACACACACACACACACACACATAAAATAAAATAAAAATTTTTGAAGAAGAGAGCCTGGAGAGTTGGCTCAGTGCTTAAGCCCACTTGTTGTTGTTGCAAAGGACCCAAGTTCGATTCCTAACATCCACGTGGAGGCTCACCACCTCCTTGGGCACCAGACATACATGTAGTACACAGACACACGGGTAGACAAAACACTCATACACATAATTTTTTTTTAAATCTAAAAAAGAGAGAAAGATGTAAGGACCTGCCTAAAATCTCCCAGTGAGAGGGTTGCGGGTGCTAGAGCATCCATCTAGCTTGCTCCCGGTCCCAGGTTCCAACCCCAGCACCACAAACATAAATAAAAAAGGAAGGAAGGAAAGAAGGAAGGAAGGAAGGAAAGGAAGGAAAAAGATTGGGGAACCCAAGTACCCCACCAGACCAGAGTAAAACATCCAGTAGCTTCCCTGAGCTCTTGTCCAGCCCAGGCGGGGCTCCTCCCCCCATCTTTGCAACTTACCTGTAGGGGCCAGCGCCTGGCAGAGGGGAATTACAGCCCAGGGACTTGGAGAAGCAGTTGGTATCATTGCCAACACGGAGAAGCTGGAGCTTCCTGCCAGGCTGACCACCTGGGTACTGTGCCCGGCTGGCTCTCAGTGTGAGGTAGTAGCCATTGCTGTCAAAGCTGGCAGGAACATGCTTGTCGCCTACCTTCTGCGGGGCAGCAAAGTTCTGGGTGGCTGAGGGTGGCACCAAGGGTCAGCATGGGAACCTCATGGGCGTGACCACAAGTCCTGTCCCAGCAGGCTTGAAAGCCCTTTCCTGTCAAGTCCCTCAAAGCACCCAACTCCCAACTCTCCCAGCATGCCATATCTCTCAGATCCCACCCCTGTTTGCCCATTTCATGGTGAGAAAGCAAACATACATACCGTTGCTGTGGGCAACCACCAGCCAGATGGGGTCGGAGTCAGAGAGGCTGACAGTCTCGAATTGGCCCAGGGGCTGCTCCAGGGTGAAAGTAGACTCGGTGAGCCTCCCCTCCAGGGTAGGGCTGGACAGCTGGGGGGCATAGCCAATGATCTCTAGGAAGGGTGGGAAAGAGGCCAAGGAGAAGCTGAAGAAAGCAGACCAGCTTCAACCACAGGAGGGCGGGTCTGTCTCCAGAGCCTCGGTCTAAGGGAGGAATTAAGGGATTGTTTTTTTCCACATTTTAATAGTTTCTTTATCCTCTCCTCTCCTTTCTTCCTCTTCCTCTTCCTCTTCTTCTTCTTCTCCTCCTTCTCCTTCTCCTTCTCCTTCTCCTTCTCCTTCTTCTTCTTCTTCTTCTTCTCCTCCTCCCCCCCCCTCCATACCCATGTGTGCCATAGCAGATATGTGGAGGTCAGTAGAGAATTTGCAGGAGTTGGGTCCTGGGGATCAGACACAGCAAGTGTCTTTACCAGCTGGGCCATCTTACCAGACACAAAAATTAAGTAGTCTTTATGGAGGTACACCTCGGGGGGCTGTGGAGCTCCTGGATCCTCTCTTGAGAGCCTACTAGGGAGTGTCTCTGTGGTGATGGGCCAGGAGTGGCAGAGGAGAGAGGGAGACTTGGGAGACGCAGATCCTGGGCATCCAGGACCTGAGGCTGGACCTGTCCAGGGATCCAGAGTCTCTCCTGCTCGGGCCATGTGGTCCAGCTCGTTTGTTGACTGAGAAGGAACAAGAGCTGGGGAGATGACTCTGCAGTAAATCACTTGACCTCCCAAACATGAGGACCTGAGTGTAGGCATGGAGCAGGGTACCAGTGGGATGGCAAGAGGGACAAGAGGGTCCCTCAAGCTGATGGGAAGACTGGCCTGGCCCACACAGCAAGGTTTCTGACCAGTGAGTGACCCTGTCTCAAAGAAGCACAAACCAAGTACCCAAGGTTGTCTGCTGACCGATACACACCCCATATAGTCGCACACCTGTATTCCTTGCACACATATGCACATGTGCACACATACACACCATACACATACATAAACACACATATATATACACACACATGCACACATATACACATACACTCTATACACACATACATATACACACAACTAAATACATACATAAATGAAAATAAAGCCCTCTGTCTTACCTCAGAGGACTAGTGAATTCTGCATACAGTAGATAGTTAATATTTGCTTAATTTGAGGGAAGAGGAATGGAGATGAGATGTTACTGAGTAGCCATTGGTAAAAATGTGAGGGTGAGAATCCAAAAGAGGAGAGAAGCAGTGTTCTTGTTCTTCAGTCTGGGTGCTGAGGGGCAGATGTCTATCTGCGACTGTGGGAGGTTGACTGACTGCCTTGTGGTACCCAGGGATCCAGTCCACGACCAAAGGAGGGCTCTGGAGGAACCCGAGCTTCAAAGGAAGTGTTCCATCCTACAGAGGACGGAGTGTGTGAGGCTCCCCACCACTCCCCAGCCTCACTCACCCAGACCTGTCCCAGGCTGCACACGAGTCACCAGCAGCAACAGTGGCATCAGCAGTGGAGACTGTCTCCCCTGGAGCCCCATGGCTGGGCTGAACTTCCAGCCGCTGTCCTTGCTCCCAGGTCTGTCTGCAGCACAGACCGCGGACCGAGCTGCTCTGTCTGGGCTGGGATGCTAGAGGCTGCTACAGCTCTGGGGTGCCCCCTCCTCCTGTACAACTGGTTGGACAGGTTTTATGGGCTGAATCTATAGGCTCTAGAGGATTCAGCACCACCAGGGATGGGTCCAAAGAGAACAGAACAGATGAGGGACACCGGCAACCCACTCCCAGAGGGCTGGGCTGGGAGGGGCCAGGTATGGAGCAGGTAGCTCTGGGTGTGGGCTGCCCCATAAAGATACTGCTTTACCTGTCCTGGGTCCTGGTCACTAAGGCACCTCACAGTCCCCTTGTGAAGGAGGGGGACTTCTAGACAAAGTTCCCTGGGACTGACTCCCTCTGTCTCTCTCTCTCTTTCTCTCTCTCTCTCCCTCCCCACTTTCAGATAGAGTCTCTAAGCTGGCCTCAAACTCAGTACACAGCCAAGGATGGTCCTGAACTGATCCTCCTTCATGAGTACTGGGATTACAGGAGAGTGCCACCATGGCTAGTAAGTCACAGTCTATACATGGGTGATGTTTTTGTATCTCTATGTGTGTGTGTGTGTGATACGTATGAGACAGGCAATAGACTGATGATGGATAGATAGATGGATAGATAGATAGATGGATAGATATGATAGGTAGAGACTAGATAGACAGACAGACAGACAGAGGTAGGCTGAGATATAGCTCAATGATAGAAGTCTTTCCTGGCATGTATTATGGTTCTTGGTTCCTTCTCCAGGATAAATATATATGTGTATGTGTGTGTATATATACTCACACACACACACACACACACACGCACACACACACAAACACACCAAACAAAAGAAGGTTGAGAGCAGTCATCAGAACAAGAAGCCAGATATAGCTAGTGTCTCACACCTATAATTCCAGCAATTGAGAGGTGGCAGCGGGGGGGGGGGGGGGTCAGGAGTTCAAGTTCAAGGTCATCTTCAACTATTTAGCCAGCCTGGGCTACAGTGCACCCTGTCTAAAAAAAACAAATAATCAAAACAGGGGGTGGGGGAAGGGTGCTCTTTGCAAACGCATGCTTCTGCTCGTCTTCTCTCAGCTCCCCGGAACTGGGCAGGGTCGGCTCAGCATTAATTGTATCATACAGATGAGAAGATGGCTCCAGCAGGAAGGGGCATCCTGCACCCTTGTGGTACGTCAACCGTGACTCTGGGAAGCGGCCCCACAGACTCTCAGGCAGGCTGCTGCTCGATTTCCTTCCAGTTCATTTAGTTCTCTTCAAGTTCCCATCTCCATTTTACTACCGCCTACGGCCCCAGCCACCCTCTCTAGCCAGTTCGGCAGTGATCCTTGTGTCAGCTATGGCAGCGTAACAAATAACCCCAGAACTGAAAACTTAAAGGAATAAACACTTCTCTTCTTATGTGTGCATTTATTATTTGTCTTCATGTATGCGTGTGTATAACTCAGTGCTTAAGGGCCTGTACATGTCATCTTTCTGGAGTCAGTTCCTAACTTCCACCTTGTTGAGGCAAGGTCTTTCTTGTTTCTGTCACTGTGCTGTGTCATGTTTCAGGATAACTGATTCATAAACTCCTGTTTCTACCTCCCATCTCACCATAGAAGCGCTGGGGTTACAGATGTGCACTGCTGTATCATGTGTATGTGCGTGTGTGTGTGTGTGTGTCATTATGTATGTAGAAGCCAGAGGACAACACTGGAGTCGGTTGTCTCCTCCTCCAGGCAGAGTGAGAACAGCTGGGCTCGTGGGAGTGTGTGGTAAAGCTGTTCACATCATGATGAACCAGGAAGCAGAAAGTGACCCAAGACAGGAGCTCTGGATAACCTTCGAAGATCCACCTCTAGGGACCTATATTCTGCCTTCTAGACCCCAACTCCCCTGCATCTCAAAATTGTGCCACCAGCTGGGGTCCAAGTACTCAAGACATGAGTGTTCTCTATGCCCACTGTGGCGGCTCACCAAGGAAGAGACGGGAGATATATTCGTTGGAGCAAACTCTGCCAGACTTCAGCAGAGGGAACCACCATCATGGCAAAAGCTATACTGAACAGTGGAACCCTGAGCATCTAAGCTCAGGTGTTTTATTGCTTCAGAAGGCCTCAGGTGTTCTGTTGATGGCACATGCAGAGCAGGAGCAATCAAACATCCCCCACATAAATCCAATAACTGCAGACAATAAAAAATGCCAAGACCTAGGCAGCCCTCATCCAACAGTGCATAAAACAATTATTGTAAATACAACTAAAAATAAACTACAATAATTCCTCTTTTCTGTATAAGCCAATAAAAAATTGCTCTATTTCTACAACACAATTTAACACTACACCAGCAAAACAATTTACAAGAGGAACAACCATGAGGGTTGCCAATGCGCAGGACCAAATGAAACCAAACATCTATCAAGTTTTCACAATGTCTTTGGACAGCAGAAAAACATTATCAATGTTCAGTTATCTGGAATTCACTCATGAGCCTCTGGGCTCCTCCAAAGGGCTTGGGTCACTTCTCTGGCTCTGCCCTCTGCAGCACACACAGCTTGTCCTCCAGGCTCTGGCTGGCTCCCCTCCACTGCTGCTGCTGTTCTTGGTGGTCGTCCCATGGTACTGGAATCTTCATAATGCTGGGAGTCCCTTGCTGCAAATGAGCTGCACTTTTACCAATGGCCTCTCCTGGGCTCTCTTCATGGTACCAAGCCTCAACTTCTTTACATGACCCCTTCAATCTGGGCCTTCAATTGCTACTGAGGCTGCACCTTTACCAATGGTCTCTCCTGGCCTCTCACAGTGACAAGCCTCAGCTGCTCTCCAAAGACCCCTTCCTGCCTTCAAAACTAGCACCACCTGGGTGACTCTTACAGTACCAAGTTCAGCTACAAGCACAAGATACAACCTTGGCCAGTTCTGGAAGACAGCTTCTGTGCGCTGACCCTGAGGAAACACTTTCCAGATTTTAAGATAGAGTCTGGTTTGTAGGAAAAATAACTGGTAACCTTGTCTGCAGGAAGGGTTCCCTCATGGGGTAGAGTTCTCATCACCAAAGCAGATGTGTCCTTTCAGGAACACCTCACATCACCAGTATCTGAACAGGTTTGCAGAAAATTGTAAGGTCTGGAGCTTCTTTTTCTTCTTCCCTGGTGGATTAGCTGGTGTGATGTCATGGCCTTCTTTACTTTCTACCTACTATATTGGGCACTATTTGTAGTTGTTAGGCTTCTATGTAGGCTTACCAAGAAGACAAGGAGACATATTCACAGGTGCAAACCCTGCCAGACCTCAGCAGAGGGAACCACCATCATGGCAAGTGCCAACTAGACAATGGATCCCCGAGCATCTGGGCTCAGGTGTTTCTATTGGTTCAGAACTCCTTGGGTGTTCTACTGATAGCATGTGCAGATCATAAGCAATCAAACACCCCCCCCCAGAAATCCAACACCTGCACCCAATACAAAATGTCAAGACCTAGTCAGCCCCTCACCCAACAGTGCACAAAAGCAATTACTTTATACATTGCCAGAAATAAACTACAACACATGAGCCTCTGGGGACATTTCAGATTGAATCCATAACATGGTAGCTGCCTCTTTCTCAATTACACCGAGAGGAGGGGTCAGGCCTGTTTAGCTGCCCTGGTTTATCTTCAGTGCTGGGTCTAAGATCTGGCAAATAGACTGGTCCAATAACTGATAATATGGAAACTTCTCTGCCCGGTGTGTCTGTCTGTGGGTCTGTCATTATCTTTGACAGCGTCAGGTGGAGGTGGACGACCAAATGGCTTTCTGCCTTCTAGGTCCCAGAAGCACCACACCAAAAGAAATAGGGTGAAGGATGTGGGTCCCAGATTCCCAAAGGGGCCGAGTGGTGTCCATACCAAGCCCCAAGTAATAATCTTTGCTGTGTACATTTTAGGGGTGACTCATAAGGTAGGTGGGGCTCCCCACTTGCTACCTCCTCATACAAGTCAAATAGTTAAAGACTCCCAAAGACTCACCCAACTCTGGGTCACCAAACAAAGACTTAGTTCCATGGCAACAGACACACCCGAAGTCTGCGGTACACAGGGGAACCTGCTCAGAGAGTTGACCAGGCTTGCCTCGTGCCCTCCAAAGAGAGAAGGCCCAGGGCTTTGTTTGGGCCCAGAGGGAAAGCACATAGTATTCAGTAATGTTCATCCTAAGCCCTTACCAATTGGAAATGCTCCAGAGTGCCTCAAACTCACCCTGGTCTTGAATCTTTCTGCTGCAAGGTGGTTTAAGCCCTACTAGCTGTGCTGGGTGTCTCTCATGACAAGCAGCTCACCACCTCCAAAGTCCCCTGAGAGCGTCCTGCACCCTACACCAAAAACTAGGGAGCACTTTCTCATCAGGCTCAGTGGTAGAGCACCTGCCTAGAATCCCCCAGTGAGGGGCTGGGGTGTGGCTCAGTGGTTGAGTACTTGTCTAGCATGTACAGGGCTTTGAGTTTCATCTCCAGCATGGCAAATATAATCAAAAGCCAAAAACAAACAACAACAACAAATAGGCATGCCTCCCAAGCACTGGGATTAAAGGCGTGAGCCACCACCGCCCAGCTATCAGGCTTTCTTAAAGAATGTGGGTGAGGAGCTCCTGCCAGGACCATAAGTAACTCCAAAGTGGCTGGGCTGGAAAGCCTGTACCCACATAGATGATGGCTTCCCCGTAGCCACGCAGATGGAGCCCTCCCCTAGACACACAGACTGTATGACAAGGGCAGAACTGTATACACATGGCTGGGAGGGGCAGCTGGGAATGTCATCAGGCCACAGGCCCCGCTGTGAGTGTCTCTGGAAAGCAGAGGGACAGCTGGTCTGCTGAAGATGGCTATTGTTTCGCTTGGGGGTCTTAGGGTAGACACGCTCAGTGGGAAAAACTAAGCAAAAATGAAACTCAAACCTATAATCTCAGAAGTCTAAGACAGGAGAATTGACTCTAGTTCAAGATCAGCCTGGGCTGTTGAACTACAGAGGACTGGGAGCAGGGACTTTCAGAGCCTGTCCCCAGCGACTAGCTTCCTCCAGTGAAGGCCACTTCCTACCAACTCCACAACTTCTCAAAACAACGTCACTAACTGGGGACTGTGTGGGGAATATTTCATTTTCAAACCCTAACAGCTCTGTGATTCAAAGTTCCTCTGAAGTCATGGGGCCCTCTGTGCTGAAATGTGAATGGCTCAACACTGAGGTGCTGTCAGAGGACAGAGGGTGGAGCCTAAGTCGACCCGTCACCCCAGCAGCACCTGGGAGCAGCCAGGTGAGGTGTGCGTGAGAGATACTGTTTCCCAAGGAGCAGTTCAAGCCACCTTCTAAGCTTATGTTTTCCTGCTTCTCATCAAACACTTGGTTTATTTTGTTCTTTTTGCAAAGCTTAGAATTGAACCCAGGGCCTCACACAAATAGGCAGGTACTCTACTGCTGAACCACACCCCCAGCTCCTCACTGGGGGATTCCTAGCAGGAGTTCTACTTCTAAGCAACATCCCAGTGCATCATTCATGGATTCTAGCCAGGTGCTGTCTGTTGAGCCATGCCCTCAGCCCAGAAGATGATAGATTAAAACAAGCAACAATGATGATGACAATTAGACTCTTCCACTGTAGCCCAGGCTAGCCTCAAACTCTTGCCTCAGTCTCCCAAGTGCTGAGATTACAAGCATGAGCCTCCAAGGCCAGATTGCCTTCTTGCTTTTTATTGTATCTTCTTTAGCCCAAGCAGCCCCACCTCACACGGAAGATTTCACGTGGCCCAGATACTTGGGGTAGCTTTAGGGCAGTCCGTGTATTGTCCCAGGCTAGCTCTCCTACCTGCTTTACATTTTTTTTCAAGATCTTTGTTTAGTTTTAATTGTGTGTGTGTGTGTGTGTGTGTGTGTGTGTGTGTGTGTGTGTGTGTGTGTGTGTTGGGGGGTAGGTATATGTGCTTGCAGGTGCCCTTGGAGGCTGGAGGTGTCAAATCCTCATGGAGCTGATTATAGTTGTAAACCACCACTTGTAGATCTTCGGCAACAGCAATTGGTCCTATTTTATTTTTGTTTTGTTTTTTTTTCGAGACAGGGTTTCTCTGTTGTAACCCTGGCTGTCCTGGAACGCACTCGGTAGACCAGGCTGGCCTCGAACTCGGAGATCCACCTGCCTCTGCCTCCTGAGAGCTTGGATTAAAGGCCTGTGCCACCACCACCACCTGGCACAATTGATGCTCTTAACTGCTGAGCCATCTCTCCAGACCCGCTACCTTGCTTTCTTGACCTGTGTTTTCGTGACCTTTCACCCACTGGCTGAGCCCCTCATAGAATCCACAGTGACGGCTAATCCTCAGGGCTCCACTTTTGCTAAAATCTTTAGCTCTGGCAGCACCATCTTTGAGAAACCGTTTCGTGGCCCACCCCCATGCTGGGCCAAGTGCCCCGACTTGGGCTCCCACTGCTGCTCACGCTGCCCTACCGTGGCGCCTCTCTCCAGCCCTGGATGTTTTAGGCTAATTCCAGCTGTGTGGAGCTTCAGGAAAAGGTGCCAGAGATATCTAGAGAACTGGTCCGCTACCCCCTGCTCCCAGGGCTTCCACTGCCCTGTCCCCAAGGCTTTGGAATGGCACCACAGGTGGGGTGGTTCAAGGAGCAGGGGCTGGCGGGGGGGGGGGGGGGGGGGGCTGGGGGGGGGGTGGGGAGTAAACCCACTGGCTCCATGAAACACGTTGAAGAACTTGAGTCATTTTCATTGAGAAGCACTGGGAGGAGAGGGCTGGAGAGGGCAAGGGAGAGGCCAGGGTGATTAATGGGACATTCCTCTGGGTCCCTCATTGGAGGGAAGCCAGGCAGAAGAATGGTTGTTCAGGGCAACACATTCTTTTCTTTCTGCTGGGTATTCTGGCCCGTGTCATTCACAAGGAGTGGAGTTTCAGGAGGCCAAGAGTACAATATGAACCACCCTTTGAAAGGGCCTCAGACATATCCTGAGTTGAATGTTCACCTCACAGAGGGGGAAACTGAGGCCAGGAGAGATGGGCAGAGCTTCTACTGGGGCTGGCTAACACAGCAAATATGGCACAGAGAGAGGGGTGTTTTGTTTTTGGAGACAGGGTTTCTCTGTTGTGACTCTGGCTGTCCTGGAACTCACTCTGTAGACCAGGCTGGCCTCGAACTCACAGATCCACCTGCCTCTGCCTCCTGAGTGCTGGGATCAAAGGCGTGCACCGCCACTGCCCTGCTGATTCTTTTATTATAGGAGTATGCGTGTGCACCATGTGTGTGCCTGGTGCCCATAGAGGCCAGAAGAGGGCATTGGATGCCCCGGAACTGGAGTTAGAAATAGTTGTGAGCCACCATGTGGGTGCCAGGAGTCGACTCAGGGTCCTTGGGAGCAGCCAGTTCTCTTAACCACTGAGCCATCTCTCTCCAGCCCCTAAGACAACTTTCACTACATTTATTATCACGCGTGTGCGTGGAGGAAGGGGGTTGTGCGCACGCCACAGCACATGTGTGAAGGTCAGAGGACAGCTTTTAGGATTGGCTCTCCCCTTCCCCATGTGGGTTCTGGGGACTGAGTTCACACCCCCGGGCTTGGCAGTAAGCGCCTTTACGGGTGGATGAGAGAGGGGAGGGAGGGAGTGCCTGAGGTCTGTTCCCACCCAGTGTTCACACAGCTATGACCGGCTGACTGATGAATCATGGTGCAGTCATACCCCCGATCCTGGATGTTTTTGCTCTTTCATAAAGATCTTCTTTTTTGACTGATGAGCCATGAAGTTATGGGCCAATGGATGTCGTGGCATTTCCTTATAGAGAGTCCTCAGGGAGTCATTAATAATATGTCATTTAATAAAAAGTTCTTGGCACTAGGGGTATGGCTCAATGGTAGAGCCCCTGCCTAGAATCCCCCAGTGAGGGGCTGGGGTGTGGCTCAGTGGTAGAGCACCTGCCTGGAATCCCCCAGTGAGGGGCTGGGGTGTGGCTCAGTGGTAGAGCACCTGCCTGGAATCCCCCAGTGAGGGGCTGGGGTGTGGCTCAGTGGTAGAGCACCTGGCTAGAATCCCCCAGTGAGGGGCTGGGGTGTGGCTCAGTGGTAGAGCACCTGCCTAGAATCCCCCAGTGAGGGGCTGGGGTGTGGCTCAGTGGTAGTGCCCCTGCCTAGAATCCCCCAGTGAGGGGCTGGGGTGTGGCTCAGTGGTAGTGCCCCTGCCTAGCATGTTGGTGGGAGATGAATATCATCCCTGGCACACAGCAGAGTAATGATAAATACATGCGGTTCTTCACGCTGGGTGTAGTGGCTTACCCTTGTGATCCTAACACTTTGAAGGTGAGGGCAGGGAAATCACAAGTTGGATGCCAGCCTGGGTTACATAGCGAGACCCTGTCTCAAGAGTAAGAAGGAGGGGGCTGGCGGGGTAAGCAGTGACCCATACCTTTAGCTCCAGCATTCAGGAGGCAAAGGCATTCAGGTTTCTATGAGTTCAAGGCTAGCCTGGTCTACATAGTTGAGTCCCAAGCCAGCTAGAGCGACATAGTGAGACACTGTCTAAAAACAAAACCAAGCCAAAAAACAAACAAATAGAAAACCTCTTCAGGACTGGATCGGCACTAGTGTCTCACCCAAGGTCGGTCCCCACAGTGCGGGGACCGTCTGGTGTCTCTGCCGTGTGGAACTGTGACCAGAATGTCCTGCCAGGTATGATGGGACCCAGCACAGCAGCATTTTTTCGGGGGCAGGCCCGCTGGTTTCTGTGACACCTTAGCTGGCACAGCCTAGGGCAGGGCATCGCCATTGACTGGCTTCCCACAGCGGCCTCCAGATGACCTGAGGTAGGACTCTATCGTCATGAAACATTAGCAATTTGCCAACACCTTTGTGCCATTGGCTGGGAAAACATTCTCATGGCTGAGAGGGAGCAGTTAGTATTGTGGATATCTGTCTCCTCCCAGCTCTCAGAGAGGTACATGCTTGCCTTTGGTAGTGTGGTTAATAATAATCATCATCATCATCATCATCATCATCATCCCACTGTGGTGTCAAAGTCCTGACAGGGCTGGGGAGGACGCCCTTGGAACAGCAGCGAGGCGGAGAAAAACGCGCACCTCTGAGGAACAGCTGGGATGTGCTATGTAGGCCAGTTTTTTTTTTTTTTAAGTTGTATTTTTTTAGACAGGGTCTCACTAGGTCGCTCTGATTGCTCTGAAACTTGTTATGTAGACCAGGCTGACCTCAGACTCCCAGAGGTCAACTCTTCTGCCACCTGAGTGCGGGGACCGAAGGTGTGTGCCACCACACTTGGCTCAGTTCCTTCTTTAAATTTTTGGGTTTTTTTGTTTTTTTTTTTTTTTTGAGACAGGGTTTTCTAGCAGTACGTCCCTGTTTGCTGCTGCTGCTGCTGCTGCTGCTGCTGCTGCTGCTGCTGCTGCTGCTGCTGCTGCATCTCACCAAGGAAGACAAGGAGGCATCTTCATAGACACAAACCCCGCCAGACCTCAGCAGGAACCACCATCAGGGCCCGCGCCATACTCAATCAACAGTGGAACCCTGAACATCTGAGCTCTGGAGTTTTTATTGATCCAGCACTCCTCAGGTGCAGATCATAAGCAATCAAACGTCCCCACAGAAATCCAACACCTGCAAACAATACAGACTGCCAAGACCTAGGGTAGCCCCCCCACCCAACAGTGCAAAAACATTCTATATATGACTAAAAATAAACTTACACGATAGGATTTCTCTGTTGTAACTCTGGCTGTCCTGGAACTCACTCTGTAGACCGGGCTGGCCTCGAACTGACAGCTGCCTGCTTCTGCCTCCGGAGTACTGGAATTAAAAGTGTGCACAACCATTGCTCGGCTTCTTTATTTTTTGCACGCGCCCACACGCGCGCGCGCGCATGTGTCTATGTGTGTGTGTGTGCTTGCAGGTACCCAAAGGTATCATAAGAGGACACTGGATCCCCTGGAGCTGGAGCTACAGGCAGTTGGGAGCTGCTAATATGGGGGCTGGGAACCAAACCTGGGTCCTCTTGGAAGAGCTACACACACTCTTAACTGCTGAGCCAACTTTCCAGCACCCCCACCTTTCAAATTACTATTATTCTGCAGGAGAGAGGGGTGTGGGTGATGCCCTGTGTACCTGTGGAGGTCAGAGGCCATCTCCGTGGAGCTTGTTCTCTCCTTTCACCTGCGCTTGCGTGCCCAGGATCAAACTCAGGTGGTCTAGTTTTGGCAGCAAGTGCCTTAACAGGCTGAGCCGTCGCGCCTCCGAGCCACAGCCGGCCGCTTCGGAGGAGCTGTGGGGCGCCTGCGCGTTGCGCTACGCTTTGGAAACTTGATTTTAAGGCTCTCCATCTTCTTGCCCCTTTCCTCTGAAGGGACTAGGGAGAAGGTAAGAGCTGCAGGACTCCGGGGCAACAGCGAGACGTTTAGTTAGCTGTAAAGAAAAGCTATTGGTTTACTTTATAAACTGGTATATTCTTAAATTTTAAATGAATTAATTTTGTGTGTATGGGCACGTGTGTGCCAGGGAGTGGAGAGCAGAGGACAACTTTTGGGAATTGGTTCTCTCGTTCTACCGTGTAGATGATCCTGGTAATCAAATCCAGGTTGACGGGCTTGGCAGCAGGTGCCTTTACCCAAGAACCCATCTCCCCAGCCACAGCTGGTATCTCTGTTGGTGCCAGAATAATCCAGGCGGCTAGGGAGGTAAATGTCCCTCAGGTTGTTTGGCAACACCTTCGTGAAACCAGAACAAGGACGGAAAACGAGTCTCTGGGGTTGGAGAGATGGCTCAGTAGTCAAGTGCACTGGCTGCTCTTGTCGAGGACCCTGCACCCACATGGGGACTCACAACCAGCTGTAACTTCAGTTCCAGGGAATCGACCCCTTTTCTGATGTGTGTGTGCGCGCTCGCGAGTGTGTGCATGCTTAATTTTGTATTACTGAGGCAGACCCTCAACCTTTGTGTATCTGAGAACGATCTTGAACTCCTGATCCTTCTGCTTCCATCTCCTGAATGTTGACCTCAAAATCACAGTAATTCTCCTGCCTCGGGGCCCCAATCCCCTTCCCCGCTGCTGCCTGTGTCACGAAGCCCACCCTTCCCCATTTTCCATTCTCTAGGGCGTAGCGATTGCAAAAGCACACTGCCGCCCCCGTGTGGCGGCGGCGGGAACCACCGCAGCCTTTGCAAAAGCACCTGCAGCGAGCCACAGGGCACCGGGATCAGCCAAGTCTGGGCACCACTTCCCAAGCTTCAGCCCTCAAAGGATTCATTCACTCACCTTAAAAATAAAAATCTGTTACTTGTCTCGTGTTCATGGGTGTGTACTGTGGGGGCAGAAAGGGGGTGCGCACTCGTGCCATGGCGCATGTGTGGAGGTCAGGGTCAGAGGACAACTTGCCAGAGCTGGTTCTCTCTGCCCACGGAAACAACTCAGACTTGATGGCAAGTGCCTTGACCTGCTGAACCGTCTCACTAGCCTTTCTTTCTTTCTTTCTTTCTTTTTCTTTCTTTCTCTCTCTCTCTCTCTTTCTCTCCCTTTCTCCCTTTCTTTCCTTTTCTTTTCTTCTTTCTTTCTTTTTCTTTTGTTCTTTCTGACAGGGTTTCTCTGTTATAACTCTGGCTGTCCTGGAACTCACTCTGTAGACCAGGCTGGCCTTGAACTCACAGAGATCCGCCTGCCTCTGCCTCCAATCTAGTGCATTTTCAAAAGGCACTCGATGTTTCTCCTGCCATTGGAGCACTGACTGGGTGTGTCTACACCTCCGGGGGTCACCTGAATGCTGAGGGTGCGGCAGGTTGGGGGACAGGACTAAGAGGTTCATTGGCTGGATAAAGATCTGCCAATGAAGGCGGGGGGTGGGGAGGGGGCGGAGGGAGGAGGGGGAGTCCCTGTGGCTGCTTAATCCTGAAACGTGAGCAGGTCTCTGTGGCTCCAAAAATGCAAGTCGGCGGCGATCAAGGGACCCACAGAAGACTGCACCGGGACCACATGCCCCTGTCGTAGAGCCAGCGTGGTAGACACTCCTGCCACAGTAACATTTATTAACTTCCAAACAGCTCCATCAGACAGGCCCAATGGGACACGGGGTAGGGTGGTTGGACAGGGGCAGCGAGTCAAGAAGCCTCAGGCGGCGCCACTGAAGAGAACTCGGTAGCTCGGCGAGCTTGGCCCAGCTGTGGCCGCGAACACGGGCTTCCCCGGACGCCTGAGAGGACAGGGGGGTAGCAAGCAGGAACGTGCGCGGGTCCTGCTGCCATGTGGCTTCAGCGCACGGGCGCCCCCGCGTGGTGATGGCGGGAACCACGCCATCTTTTTCTTTTTGATGGCGTGCGCTGGGTCCCCAAAAGCCCACTATGGTAACTGAGTGTGACCCCGCGGACAACTTTAGGGCATGACATCTCCCCAACAGTAACAGATCCCACATCTAGACAGGTGTCAGTCTGAGAGTCAAAGCAAGGTAGACCTCTCCGAAGTCACAACCAGCTTTGTCTGAGGGCGCGTCGAACCCTGTGTGTGGCGAACAGCCGGTGAGCAGTCATGATGTGGGCGAGCAGAGAAGTGTGTGAGTCGCCTCTCCATGCATCGGGTAGCTGGGGGAGCCAGCCGAGGTATCATCAATAGCCATTTATACTCTCCAGCCTTTACACTGAGTCCCCATCAGAAAAAGCCAGGCTCTCGGGACAAGGGTGCAAGGGTGTTCCCTCCGCCACCTGCTTCCCAGCCCTGGTTGTTGTAGGACAGAAGATGTCCCAGCCTCACACGCCTCGTGATGGGCCCAGCCCAACCTTATTAACCGCAGCAACAGAGCAAGGCATTCTCTGGGATTGAGTCTTTTTTTTTTTTTTTTTTTTTTTGAGACAGGCTGCTGTATAGCCCAGGCTAGCCTGGAGCGCTTGACCCTTTCAGTCCCCTAATTGTGGGGATCACAACTTGTGCCATCACACCTTAGCTGTGGGGGGCGTGTCACAGACTTGTGCCCCCCACACCTATCTCCTTTCGGGGACTGAAGTCTGGTGAAGGACAGGATGGCCTGCCCCCCTCCCCTAGCCTTACCTGAAGGAGGTTAAACAGAACCCTATCTGTCCTTGACCATCTATCTCCAAATGCACTTACAGACGGAGGCCTAGTGAGGGACGGAGCCAGAGCCAGAAGATAGACAGCCAGGCAGATGTGAGGGGCTGCGGAGATGAAAGACCCCGCCCCCACCCCCACCCCCACCCCCTCTGCAGGGCCTGTGCGCCTGCTCTCTGCCTCTCACCCCAGGCCCAAGCTACAGAGATCAGGCTACGGGCTGAGACTGGGAAGGGGGGCCAGGCCAGGCTCACAGCCCACGGGCAGCGTGGCAGCCTCGCTGGGTGGGATATGGTGAGTCATGTAACGTTTTCCCATGAAGGAGCCAATCCGTAGCTGCTCAGGGGCTTCCTCGGGCCACCACAGGCTGGAGCTGCGTGTCAAAGAAGAGGAAGAGGGCCAAGCTACATTCCTATCCAGAGGCTGCACCTTGCAGCTGTGTCCCCCTCCCCACATCCCTTCAGCCTGCTGCCCTCCCCCCACTGCCTACCCTCCTTCTCATTTGGTAAATGGAGTGTGTGTGTGTGTGTGTGTGTGTGTGTGTCTGTATGTCCACACGTGTGCCTGTACGGAGGCCAGAGGTTGAAGTTGGGTATCTTCCTCTATGGCTGAAAAATGTTCATCCGTTGGGGCGGGACACCTGCCACAGCGTGTGTGCGGTGGAAGTCATAGGACAACTTGCAGGAGTCAGTTTTCCCTTTCCACCGTGTGGGTCCCAGAGATCAAACTCAGGTCATCAATCAGGCTTGGTGGCAAGAGTCTCTACCCACGGAGCCATCCCGCCAGCCCTGTCTTACCTTTTCGAGACAGGGTTTTTACCTGAAACCCTCAACAACTGACTGGCCATAGATTCTTGGGGTTCACCTCCCCAGCCTAGGTTACAGGCGGGCACAACCACCTCCGGGTTTTAAGTGGATTCTGGGGATCTGAACTCAGGACTTTGTGCAGCCATCAGTTCACTTACTAAACCAGCTCCCTCTGTTTGGAGTCACCTGGAGAGGTATCTCCTCCAGGTAGTCACCTTGATTACCTACTCGGTGGCCATTACCAGAACACTCCAGGGGCTCATGGAGAAAAGACAAAGCCTAGAGGAAGGCCCCCACAGAGGGCACAGACCCCTGACCTCATCGTCAGGCGAGCTGCTGTCGCCTAGGTGCCCACACTTGGTCAGAGGTCACCAGCCAGCTCAGAACCGCAGTACTCACGAGAGGCTTGGGGGATCTAGGGATCAGGACAGGGAAGGGGTTCCGGGTCACTCACAATCGCACAGTGGAGGCGGCCAGGAAAGCCAGGAGCAAGAGGCCAACCAGGGTGGAGAGGATGGAGGTTATGATGATCATACAGCCGCTCCGCCGACCTGGCCACGTGTCGATGGAGCTTGGGGCCTTCCCTGCATACACGGGAACAGAGGCTGCCCATGCACCCCACGGCCGTCTGTCCCTCCCCATGCAAGTTCGACACACTTCAAGGCTTTGCTGCTTCGAGGCATCAGAGGGTCTCTGGTACCCACCTATCTTGTCCATCTCCGCCAGCCTGGACCAGTCATGGTTCCAACCTCTGATACGGCGGACTCAACGTCTAGACTATCCCTTCCCGTTCTCCACTACTGCCCACATGCTGCAGGCAGGTCTCAGGACTCACCCTGTCACCATCTTGGCCCCTACAGCCTGGCATTGAAGACCTTCAGGCAGACAGTCATCTATCACCCCCACCCAACTAACTGCCTTAGTAGCCTGTCTCTGAGGCAGCTGCTACCCCCAGCAGCGGCCTCTACCCGGAGGGTGATGCTTGGGCCCTTCTTCCTGCATGAAGTAGAGAGGAACTGGAGCTGCTGAGGCTGGGGCTGGGCACTCAAGCAAGGGTTGAGAGCTGATGAGGTGGGACTGGCGGTATACACCTCTAATCTCAGCTTCTTGGGAGGATGAGGATGAGGTAGGAGATCTCAAATTGCAGGGCATCCTGGGCCAAAGAGGAGATTCAAAGCTGCCTTGGGCAACTTAGACCCTATCTCAATATATATATATATATATATATATGGCTCAGTGGTAGAGCACCTGCCTAGAATCCCCCAGTGAGGTGCTGGGGGCGTGGCTCAGTAGTAGAGCACCTGCCTAGAATCCCCCAGTAAGGGACTGGGGCATGACTCAGTGGTAGAGCCCCTGCCTAGAATCCCCCAGTGAGGGGCTGGGGGTGTGGTTTAGTAAGTTCAGCACTTCCCTTGCATACATAAGATTCAATGTCTAGTAGTGAAAAAAAGGTTTAGTGCCACTGTGATGGAGCTGACCCAGCTCCCCACCCTGCAGCATGAGGTTGGGGTAGGGGTTGAAATCAGACTTAGACCCCTCACCCCAGGACTACCTTGGTTGAGATAAATGGGATCCGACCACTTCGTCTCGGCCTTGGGTGAACCACCGGCACCCATCAGAAAGAACTTCACACTGTTGACAGGAAAGCAATGGGAACAGGAGTAAGACTCAGATGTCTCAAGGTGGGCATGGTGGCACAGGCCTGTCATCCTAGGTATGCTGAGAGCCGGGGAAAGAGAATCCTAAGTGCCTGCCTGGCTATGTTGCGAGACCTTGTCTCAAAATAAAAAGTAAAATGGTGCTGAGGATTCAGCTCAGTGGTAGAGCACCTGCCTAGAATCCCCCAGTGAGGGGCTGGGGGCCTTGCTCAGTGGTAGAGCACCTGGCTAGAATCCCCCAGTAAGGGGCTGGAGGCCTTGCTCAGTGGTAGAGCACCTGGCTAGAATCCCCCAGTGAGGGGCTGGGGTGTGGCTCAGTGGTAGAGCACCTGCCTAGAATCCCCCAGTGAGAGGCTGGGGCGTGGCTCAGTGGTAGAGCACCTGCCTAGAATCCCCCAGTGAGGGGCTGGGGTGTGGCTCAGTGGTAGAGCCCCTGCCTAGAATCCCCCAGTGAGGGGCTGGAGGTCTTGCTCAGTGGTAGAGCACCTGCCTAGAATCCCCCAGTGAGGGGCTGGGGGCCTTGCTCAGTGGTAAGGCACCTGCCTAAAATGCATAGACCCTGGGGCTCAATACCAGGACAACAAAATAGAAGGACTGGTCTCTGGAGTCTATGGGGCCACCCATGTGAGAAGAGAGTAGGCCTCAAATTAAGAGCCCCGGCAAAGGCATAGGGCTGGGGGTAGAGGTGTGGTCCAGGCCTGTTGGGAGCCTGGAAGGCCTGGAGAGTGGGGAGGAGGGAGGACTTGACAGGATGCTATCTTTCAGGGGTGGGAGCTCTGGGAAGAGAGCAGGGTGGGCCCAGTGGACTGGATGGAGGGAAGCCAGCACTGGTGGCTAATGGGAAAGGAGGTGGGGTGGAGCGGCTGCCAGAAAGGCAGAATTCCCTGCATGGGTAAAGGGGAGGAGGGAGGCTGGAAGGACAGAGGGGCCATCAGAGGCTCTGCTCGGCAGACTTTCCCACTGTTGAGTCTCCGAGAACACCTGGGCTCTTCATCTCAGGATGGACACTGAAGAGAATCTTGTCTGAACTCTCGCACAACACGCCTCGGTTTCCCATCTGCACTATGGGTGGGAAGTCACCTGTTCTGTCAGACCTGCTTATGATCAGGAACAGTGGTCTCATCAGAAAACCCACCTTCCTCTCTTAGGACATCGGGAAAGGACTCTGATTTTTTTTTTTTTTTTTTTTTTTTTTGAGATAGGGTCTCATGTAGCCCAGGCTGGCCTTGAACTTGGTATGCAGCTGAGAATGACCTTTAAGTCTTGGCTTTCCTACCTTCTCACCTCCTGAGTGCTCGGATTACAGGCATGCACCTCCACTCTCGGTTTACATGGTGCTGGGACAGAACGCAGGGCTTCATACATACAATATAAACACTGCCAACTGAGCTACATCCCCAGCCAGCTGCTCATCTGTTTTAACAGAGTCTTGTGCAGCTTGCCTCGGACTCATTTTATAGCTAGAGCTCTTCTTGAACTTACAGTTAGGTCTCAGACCCAGGGCCAAACTGCTAACTGAGGTGCCTGCTTACATATCAGAGGAACTGACCTCTAGGTCCTCCCAGCATCCCACAATCCCTAGCTGTTACAGGGTCCTCCTGACTTGCATACCCTGCCGCCTACCTTGAACTCTCCAGCCCAGGGCCTGGGCTGCTCTTCCCTGCAAAATCCAGCCATTTTGGATACCCAATCCTTTTGTTTTGGCTGGTCCTGACGGTCCTCCAGACTCCCCTCTCTCCTCCCCCCATTTCCCAAATCTCCTCTCATGGCCTGGCTCAGGGTCACGGTCACTCTGGACTCTCCCAAATGTTCCTGCCTCTGGCTATGCTATCCCTCATATCTACAATAAACTTTCTCCTCCACCTAGGAGCGGCCACGTCCTTCTTTTACATTTTTTTTTTTTTTCCATTCAACGATCTTCCTGCCTCTGCCTCCAGAGTGCTGGGCTCACATGACCGTGTCACCGCGATCAGCTTAGGGGAAGGTCTTTTGACGCCCCACTACGCTAAGAGAATAAACTGCAGCTGTGGCTGGTCAGCATCCCAAAGAAGGCCCAGGAGGAGCAGGATCGGAATCCTGGTCCAGGAAGTCCCACCTCCCTCCCCGAGGACGCCCAATCCCTGGGCAGGGGATCCCAACAACCCACCTGTAAGGCCCCGGGCCGGGGAGGGGAGCGTTGCAATAGGGTTGCTGGTAACAGCGGAAGTCATTGCCCACCCGAAGCACGGGTACACCTCCACTGACACCCGTCAGGTCCTCACAGGGCATCTGATCCAGGGACAGGGGCAACGTCATAGAGTGGCTGTCAGCCAGCAGCTGCGGGGAGGTCGGGATCTCAGCAGGGGTCTGTGGGTTCTGGAAGTCGCTGGAGGCTGGAGGAAACGGGACAGACAGAGGCAAGAGCAGGGGCTGGGGCCGGAACTGTGTCAAGTATATTAATAAAGGCTGGCCAGATGGCGGTGAGATGGCTCAATGGTAAAGGCCATTTGCTGCCAAACCTAAACAACCTGAGTTTGATCCCCGCGACCCGCAACAGTGAAAGGAGAGAACTGATCCCCACCCCCACCAGCTGTCCTCTGAATTCCGTGTGAAACAATTATTTCAAAGGACTAAAGAGCAATTGACTGCTTCTGTCCCCAGAAGCGATCTGCAGAGGGCATGGCCTGATTTCTCCAGGCGACATGTGGAATACCGTATGAACTGGGCGTGGTTGTGCATGCCTACCATTCCAGCACTTGGAAGGAGGAGGCAGGAGTATCTGAAGTTCAAGACCTTCCTTCCTCCTGGGCTACAAGAGCTCCTGCCTCAAAAAAAAGGGGTGGGGGGAGACGTCCCTGTTGACCCACGAGGACTGACTTTACCCACATACCTAGCCACAGTCCCCAGCCCTGATCCCCACATCAAAAGACAAAGTCAACATTGCCATCCTCCAGGAATCCCAGGTAGCTCCTCTCAGCCCCTCACCCCAAGACCCCAGGTCTTCACCACGCACCATTGCTGAAAGCCACCACTAGCCAGATGGTGTCGTTGGCTGAGGCATGCTTATCAAAGACACACCGGGGCTGCTCCAGAGAGAATGTGGTGGCTGTGACTTTCCCTTCCAAGTCCCAGGCTGTTATCTGTGGCTTGTAGGGAATCAGGTCTATGGCCATGAGGGACAAAGGTGAGAGCAAATAGGCACCAGCGTTCTGTGGGGTTCCCCATCCCTGGGGTTCCCACACACATACCTCAAACCCCCTCCCCCCATCCCAGTTCATAAGGTGGAGCAGTTCCCCCCTACCACAGGGCCTCTGGTTTGGCCAAAGGCATCCATTGAGGGAATCTCACTCACCAAAACTCAGGCTTCCGGGCAGCCACATCAGCACCAGGAGGTACAGGGGCCGAGGGCGAGGCTGCCTCCGAGTGAGCTCCATGACTGCCAAAGATTTACCCAGAGCAGATGCAGGCTCAGGGGCTGGTCCTGTCCCACCCCACCTCTAGTACCTCTGACCTACCGTTGCTGGATACTTGGGCTGCCAGGAGAGCAGGAAAGACCTGAAAATGTGAATTAGCCCCTCCCTCTCCTGGCAAGTCCCGCCCATCAAGGGAAGAAGCTGGGTGGGCTCTTATGCGGGGCTCCACTCCAGAACTAATGGTAGAGGGGTCGTTTATGATGGGCCTTCACACGACCTCCAGCCACCCCCACCCCAAAGAGGATGTCTAGGCTGTGGTACCACCTAGCCCCCTGGCCCTGGGAGGGAGGCCCCCCCCCGAATCTGGGCCCAGAACCACATGCCTGAGATTCCTGAACTCTGGGTGCCAGGAGCCACCCTCTGGCCATCCATCCCCACCCAGGAAGTGAGGAGAGGGGAGCAAGCCTGAGATAGGCTGGCCTTGGTGCATCCCAGCCCCAGAGCAGCTCCTGCCCTCCACATACCCTGTGCCCTAAGGAGCCGCATCTTCACCAGCTCCGAACACCCATTTCCTTCTCCAGTTGAAGAGCTTGACCTCCGAAAGGACAGAAGAGCCTTTGACGACTGACAGACGTGTCACTTACATAAACCCTTTGAGTCTCATCCTATGTAGTTTTTAATTAATTAATTATCAATTAATTAATTTTTGAGACTGGTAATGAGTCATGTAGTCCAGGCTGGCCTCAAACTCACTACGTATCAGAGGATGACCTTTGAACTCCTGATGCTTCTGTCTTCACCCCCCAACTGCTGAGGTCACAGGTGGGCACCAAAGCTTCTGGTTTTGTACAGCACTGGAGACGGAACCCAGGGCTTTGTGTACTCTGCCAACTGAGTCCCACCCGAGCCCTCGTTCTATGTAGACTTTATAAATATAACTCATAAGTACTGCTCTAAAACCCACAGGTCAGTGAGTGTGTGTGTGTGTGTGTGTGTTTGAGACAGGTCTTGCTAAGAATCTCTGGCTGACTTGGAACTCTTGCTGTGTGGTCCAGGCTGGCCTTGAACTCCTCCTGATCCTCTTGCTTTATTCTCCCAAGTTTTGGGATCACAGGTGTGCACGACTATACCGACATGTATATATGCTTTTTGTTTGCTTCTGAAGACCTAGGCTGGTACTAGGGGCCTTGCATGTGTTAGGCAGCCTTGGTGTCTTAGTTACTTTTCTGTTGCCATGACAAAACACCATGACCAAGGCAGCTTAGAAAAGAAAGCATTGCACCGGGCTTATGGTTTTCCAGGGTCAGAGTCCAAGATGGCAGAGCGAAGTCACGGCAGCAGGAACACCGGAGAGCTCACATGTTGATCCACAAGTAGGAGGTAGACCTCAAAGCCTGCCCCCAGTGACACACCTCCGCCAACAAGGCTACACCTTCTAATCCTTCCCAAACAGTTCCACCCAGTGGGGACCACGTATTCAAATCTATGAGCCTATGGGGGCCGTTCTCATTCAAACCACCACATACGCGCCAGTCCCTCACTGGGGGATTCTAGGCAAACACTACTCCTGAGCCATCCCCTGAGCTGTTCACTGGGCAAATTCACTATGGCTGAGTCACAGTCACACCCTTAGGATGGTAGTTTCAAATATTTTCATAGGATTCAAACTAGGGATAGCTCAACGGGAAAGCAATTGCCTGGCATGCATATGGCCCTGGGTGTGGTCCCCTAACTACAAAAAAAAAAACAGTGTGTGTGTGTGTGGGGGGGGGGTGTTTATAAAGTTGCACAGCCCTCGGTACTAATTCCAAATCCCTTTCATTATCCCAAATGGGAAGACTTGCCTTAAACAGCTACTCCTCAGTCCTCCCCGCTCCTCCGCCAACTCCGGATCTACCTTCCATCTCTACACTTAGATTCTAATGGACATTTTATAGCAGTGGGCTTTACTGCTGTGTTGAAGTTCTAAAGTCCGAACATAGGACTTAGAGTATACCAGGCAAACGCTCCACAAAGCTATTCTCCTCCCCCTGCCCCCGCCGCCATCCCCTTTTTAAATTTACTATGGGCCTTGCCTTTGCTAGGCAAGCACTCCATCGTTGAGCTAAATCCTCAAGCTCAAGGAATTGTTGAGTGAAATCTTAAAGCAAGTTCCTACTGCCAATTGGACCCAGGAGCCTCCTGCGTGCTGGGGGGCATGACTGTCCTATCCCTCTCTTTTCACTTTTAATCTTGAGACAGGGTTTCTTTAAGCTGCCCAGTCTGGGCCTTAAACTTGCTCTGTAACCCAAGCACGCCCTTGAAGTTGCAATCCTCCTGCCTCAGCCTCGTGAAGCGGTTGTGCAACCAGACCTGGCTTCTGCTTGACTTACTTATTGTACATTACATATATTTGTGCGCATGGGAGGAAGGGTTTGTGCCCTGGTGTGTGTGTGGAGGTCAGAGGTCAGCTTGCAGTAGCTTCTTTCCCTCCGCAACGTGGGACCTGGAGATTGAACTAGGGTCACCAAGGCTTGGTGGCGAGTACACATATCCAGACCCATTCTGCAGGTCCCTTCGTTTATTTCTCTGAGACAAGTCTATGCCACTCAATGTCTTAATAATAGTTTCTATTACTGTAATAAAACACCATGACCAAAGGCTGCTCAGGGAGGAAAGGGTTCATTTCAGGTTACGACTATCAGGTCAAACTCCATTACTGAGCGCTTCCTCAAGGCAGGAACCTGGAGGCAGGCACTGAAGCAGAAGCCATGGAGGAGCACTGCTTACTGGCATGCACCTGATGGCTTTCTCAGCCTGCTCTCTTATACAGCCCAGGACCACATCAACCAGGGATCAAGAAAATACCCCAGCCCCACCCCCGCCAAGCTTGCCCACGGGCCAATCTGGTGGGGGCATTTTTTCAACCAAGGTTCCCTCTTCCCAAATGTCTCTAGCTTTTGTTCAGCTGACAAAACAACAAGACAGCGAAACCAGGACACGCAGGCTGACTTGGGAGTGGGACTCAGAATCCTCCTGCCTCAGCCTCTGAATACCAGCCGCATCAAGTTGCCTGGTTTCTTCATCTGGCTTCTTTGAACGGTTCACGTGTGAGTGCTTCACCCTTCTTTAGGAGTAATATCCTATCTGGTATCCACGTAGATACCACACTTGTTCCTCATGGGTTGCTGGGACTTGCGGTGTTTCTGCTTTTTGCCTGTTAGGAACATTGCTACACATATTTGCATACGACTTTTTCATGTGAACATGTTCTCGTAAATTAACCCTCGGCAGATCCCTGGGAATGAAACTCCCCAGTCATGTGGCAACGCTTGTTTTTAAAGAGCTGTTCCCCAAAGTGATGTTTTGCATACCCAGCCGCAGTGCGTAAACGGTCGGTGGCCCCACCCCTGTGCTTTAGTACTTTTGATGTACTGAGTTTATACTTGTTTTTTCTGTTTGTTTTTGAGATATCTTATCCTAGATCCTTGAATCGGTGGAGGCTTTCCCACCTCGTCCTCTGAACAGCCGATAAAAAGCTTGCCCCCGGCGCCTGGCACTATCTCCTGGGTTTGAGTCACACTGCCAATCAATCGCACGACATCGTTTCAGCTACGTGACAGTCTTTTACCTCGCTTTGGACATGTTCTTATGTCCACTGCTTTTTGGATGGGAAAAGAAAAAGCTTCATGTAAATTAGCTGAGTGCTTTACCGAGAGCCACTTCTCCAGTCCCCGTGACTCTGTGTGGGCATGCGTGCATGCCACTGCCCTTGGAGAGCAGGGGCATCGGATGCCCTGGAGCTTGAGTTACAGGCAGTTGTGAGTCACCCGGTGTAGTGGACTCGGGGAACTGGACTCGGGTCTTCTGCTAGAACAGTGTGTACACTTAACTGCTGAGCCATGTCTCTAGATCCTGCCCATTAAAAAAAAAAAATTTTAATGTGGGTGTATGTTTGTGCATGCGTAAAAAGAGGGTGTTGGCTCTCCTGGGGCTGGAGTTACCGGCAGTTGTGAGCTGTCTGACATGGGTGCTGGAAATCAAACTTGGGTCCCCTGGAGGGGCAGGAAGTGCTCTCACTGCTGAGCCCTCTCTTTAGCCTCCCTTGTCCGTTTCTGTTTGCTGTTGTGTTCTAACAGTTCCTAATCTGGACGCTGCTCTCTTCAGGTGTGTGGTTTGTGGCATCTTCTCCCTGAATCTTGTTGTCTTTAAATGGCAAAGCACTAAGACCCCAGAAGAGCCCAGAGGGTGACAGAATTTGGGGATACATCCCGACTGCGTCCTGAGGCAGCGTTAGGATTAGGGTGAGTTGCAAATGTGGTCTGGAGTGCAGCCAACTTAAGGGCTCTGCCAAGGAAATCGGTGGCCTTTGCCCCAGGCCTAACTTATGTGAGTCTGGGGCTCATGATATTTATGGCCACATGAAAATGTTCTTTTAAAATCAGAAGGGAAAAGGAGGGGGAGGAAGAATGTTAAGTGCCAGAGGCTGGAGAGGAGAGCTATGAAATGCTGGGCATGACCCGGCCATTGCACTGAGGGAGTCCCAGCAGCCATGGTTACCTGCCCAAGATCGGGCTATCAGCACCGGTCATGGAGAGGGAGTCATTCTGTTTTTTCCAGCGGTGTAGCCAGTGCTATTGCCCGTGTTCCTGTTAAAAAAACAGAATAAAACAAACAAACAAAAACCCTTCCCTGCTCATGCAAGCAATTCTAATGAAACTAAGTAGCTCACAAGAACAAGAAAATAGGAGGAGGGCTTGTTAGGGAAAAGGGGTTCCGTTGAGGTAGGAAGGTAATGAGAGGGTAATTGGAAGTGAAAAAGAAGAGAAAACAAAAAACAAAAAAAACTTGCCACGTGTGCAGGTGCACACCTGTAATCCCAGCACTAAGGAGGCTGAGGCAGGAGGATTATACAGCTTAAGTAGTGAAACCTAGTCTCAAAAACCAAGGCCTTAGAGGACGGCCCCAGAAGGTCCCTGCCCGGTTGCTGTGCCTCCGAGCATTATCGCTGGGAAACATGGAGACAGCACGCACCCCCTCTGTGAGCAGCACATTGTCTTTTTTTTACTTATTAGAAATTTTCTTCTCTCATATATTGCACTCCTTTTGCCTCCCCGTTCATTCCTCCTAGCTCCCCATCTTCCCTATCCCCCAGATCTACACCCCTCCATCCTCCCACTCCCACCCCACATCTCCCCAAGAAAAAGCAATCTTCCTAGGATTACTGCTCAAACATGGCACAACAAGATGGAACAGTGTCAGGCACAATTCCCTACTTCAGTGTTGGACTAGGCAACCTAATGGGGGGGCAAGGTACTCAAGGGCAGGTTCAGGGACTCACACACACCCCCATTCCAGTCTGTATGAATCCTGTAAGAACACCAGGTCAGGCAAACTCAAAAGACGTATTTGGGGGACCCAGTAGATTCCATGTCTGCCGCTCCAGTATCTGTGAGCCCCTAAGAGTGCTGGTCAGTCGACTCCACGGGGTTTGTTGTCCTAGTGTCCTCGACCCCTCTGGTCCCAGCAAACCCTCCTCCACTTCCTCTGTGGGGTTTCCCAAGCTCTGCATTTTGTTTGGCCCCGGGCCTCTGTTGTAGAAGTTTATTTTTATTATGTATAATTGTTTTACGCACTGTTGAGTGAGAGGCTACCTAGGTCTTGACGTTTTGTGTTGCCTGTAGGTGTTGGATTTCTGTAGGGGATGTTTGATTACTTATGATCTGCACTTGAGAAGTACTGAGTCAATAAAAACACCTGAGCTCAGATGCTCGGGGTTCCACTGTCGATCTAGTAGGGCGCTGGCCAGGTCAGTGGTTCCCTCTGCTGAGGTCTGGCAGGGTCATAGTTTTGAAATATGCCTCCTTGTCTTCCTTGCTAAGCCACCACAACAGCATCTTACTACTACACATGGTACCTGCAACATGGGACACGGCCTAATGCCAGCTAACCGAAGGTAAAGACAAGAATGAAAAAGAAACCCCAGATCTCGCAGAGTCTGTTTTGTTTTGTTTTCTGCAAATACCTACTCAGATACCAATGAGACAATCTTGACAAGACACATCTGCTATGGTGATGAGAACTCAGAACTCGCCAGAGTTTGTATCTTGTGCTGGCAGCTGAACTTGGTACTAAAAGAGTTACCCAAGTGATGCTGGTTTTGAAGGCATGAAGAGGTCTTTGGAGAGCAGCTGAGGCTTGGCACTGTGAGAGGCCAGGAGAGGCCACTGGTGAAGGTGCAGCCTTGGTAGTAGTTGAAGGCCCAGATGAAGGGATCGTGTAAAGAAGTTGAGGCTTGGTACCATGAAAAGAGCCCAGGAGAGGCTACTGGCAAAAGTGCAGCCCAGTTGCAGCAAGGGACTCCAGCATTATGAAGATGCCAGTATGACCACCAAGAACAGCAGCAGCAATGGTGTGAGCCAGCCAGAACCTGGAGGACAAATTGTGTGTGCTTCAGAGGGCAGAGCCAGATCCAAGCCCTTTGGAGGAACCCAGAAGATTATGAGTGAATTCCAGATAATTGGACATTGATGTTTTTCTACCATCCAATAACATTGTGAAAAGCTTGAAAGATGTTTGGTTTCATTTGGTCCTGTGCATTAGTAACCCTTGTGATTGTTCTTGTAAATAGTTTTGCTGGTATAGTGTCAAATTGTGTCATAAAGTAATTCTTTTTCAACAGAAAAGGGGAAATGTAGTTATTTTTAGTTATGTATAAAATAATTCTTATGCACTGTTGAGTGAGGACCTGCCCAGGTCTTGGTGTTTTTTGCCTGTAAGTGTTGAATTTCTGTGGGGGATGTTTGATTGCTTATGATCTGCACCTGAGGAGTTCTGCATCAATAAAAACACCTGAGCTCAGATGCTCAGGGTTCCACTGTGAGTATGGCACTGGCCATGACATCAGGTGGTTCCCTCTGCTGAGGTCTGGCAGGTTTGCAATTATGACATTTGCCTCCTTGTATTCTTTGCTGAGCTGACCCAGCAACAATACCACCTTGCATCTGCTCCCTTCAGCTGCTGTGAGGATCCTCTCTGTTGAGGACTGGGCTAGGCATTGATCTACAAGGAGAGCAAAATAACACTGAAGTCCTCTCCTGACTGTCCAGACTCTAGTCCCCTCCTTTGGCATGGGGTTTCTGCCCTTCCACTGTCCCAGTGGATCCTGCAGGGAGGATAGGCCACAGGTTGAAGCTTCTGAACTTTGTAGAGGAGGCAGTGACAGGACTGCAGTGCTGGGGATGACACAAGGAGCATGCGCGTCACAGGACTCTGTCCTTACCTCCTAGATGCGAGTTTAAAGATCATCAAGGAAGATGGCTTCCTGCTCCACCACAGCAAGTTAAGTGTGGCATGCAAGGGGTCATATCTTACACACACACAGCTCTCCACAGACACATGTTGGCTATAGGGTCTTTATTGCAAATAAAGTCTGAGGTATGAGAAGCTGGCCAGAAGCTGTGCGAGGGGTAGTCCCTGCTCACTCCTTGCTGGGTCACCGGCCCGCCTGAGGCTGGAAGGGCCCTTCCCATCTGTGCACTGAGGTAGCTCCAGCTTAAGCCTCCACAAGTACAATACTGAGGGTGCCCATTTCCCAGGCTGACCCCAGCCCAGAAGGGAGGGTGGCAGGAGAGGCAGGGAGAAGCCCGAGCTTCAGGAGAGGGTGCATCCTGCACCTCAACAAACATTCTTGCCTCTCAACAAAGGCACACCTTCCTGCCCACCCACCCAGGGGTCGTTGGGGCGGTCGACAGAGGCAGGCCCGACGGTCATTGCTGCTCTAGGCAGTCCTCGGTCACGCCCTGGGCGGCCAGCTCAGCCAGCACATTCTGCAGGTAGTTGGGGTCTGGATAGCCATGGCCTGTCAGGTTTCGGTCCATCTCAGTCTTGTGGTGGATCTCGTTCCACACCACTGTGTCAGTCTCACCTGTGGTGCTGGATGTCCCCACGGTAAAGATGAGTCGTCTCTTCCAGGCCACCTTCAGGAGCTCCAGAACCTGCCAGGGGGAGGAGGAGGGCCCTGTGACAGCCAGCCATGTGTGCCTGCCACACTGCCTTTGGCCCACGAGGTGGGTCCATGCAGACCCAGGCACTGAGCCACATGTGTGGGGACTCCTGGAGCACATCAGCCTTGACCCAGCCCAGTCCTCTCCATCCGGACACCACCCTCGGCCATCCCTCCCTCCTGCAGGCCTCCTGCCCTCGTGGCCTCTACCTATATAGCTTGGGGCAAAGAGTAGAACTCAGTGGTACAGTGCTTGCCTGGCAACTCCAGCTCAGAAGGGACAGAGATGAAGATGGCCAGCAAGATGGCACAGTGGCTCCACAAACCTGATGACCTGAGCTTGATACTCAGGACTCGTGTAATGGTGAAGGAAAGCACCAACTCCAGAGCCGTCTCTGATTTCCTCATGAAAGCCATGGCATAACCCTCACAGCCCCGCACCCCCAGATTAGAGAAAGAGATAACAGAGTCTTGCCCACCACCCAGTAGCAGAAGAGGGTTTTGGGTTTCATGTTTTGAGGAGGATTGGGCCTCACTATGTAGCTGAGGATGGCTTTGAACTCTTGATGCTTCTGCCTCCACCTACTCCCCGAGTGCTGGGACTGTAGAAATGCGCCACTGTGTTCTGTTTACAGGGAGCAGGGGACTGAACCCAGGGCTCTGTGCACAGCAGGCAGGCACTCCACCAAGCAAGCCACACCCTGGTGGCCAGGAGAGCTCCACCTGTGTGGCCTCAGAGCACCTGACCTGCAGCAGGCCTGGGGCTTCCTCAGCCTTGTGCCCTGCCCGTCCCCTGGCTCATCTCCAAGCCCCCAGAGACAATTGTTCTGTGGACCTGGAAGCTTCTCAGCCTCCAAGTCCTTGCTGAGGTTCCAGGCAGACAGGCATCCCCCAACATCCTGACCCAGCAGGAAGCCCAGCTCTCCTCTCTGGAGCTGTCACAGGGCCAGGTCATGTCCCTGATACACAATGGGTCCCTGGTGAGGGGGCGCACACGGAGTGGGAGAGGGCTTACCTTGCGGCCTTGGGGGTTATCTGGAAGGTAGCACTGACGGGGAAAGCCTCGGGCAGTGAACGGTTTCCCAGGGCTGGGGTGCTCCGGTCCCTGTGAGAGGAATGCAGACAGGATGATGGCAGAACTGTGGCCAGCTGCAACTCAAAGACATGGAAGCCTCGCCCACTACCCAGCCTTCCAGGCTGCGGCACAACCCAAAGTGAATGCGGCCTCCCAGCCCCGGGCACCTGTCTTTAACCTACACCCACGGGCCTGGCAGTGACCTCTTTCCTAAGGACACTGCAAATCTGCCAGGGCGAGGACCGGCACTGCTGCTTCTCTTTCTCTATGACCCCTGGGATTGGGCTTCTGACATGGAGTCTCGGGACTGGGTCCCTTAGGAACAGGGTCCCGCTCCACTCTTCAGCCTGCCTGGTCCCCACCTCCTACACAGCACACTCATGGGCCCCCAGTTCTCCAGCACCCAACATAACGCTCTTCACACTTTTAAGCTTGGTCTCCGGCCCAGACCACATCAGCTCAGACATCTCTGGGAGCCTTCCCTCAAAGGGCCGAAGACACCTCTTTCTTCCGTTACCCAACCCTTCAGCACTCCTCCAGGGGAACACCTGGCTCCAAGCCGTGCGCAGTGCTGAGAGCGCAGTGAAGTGGGGTGCTCAGGAACAGCAATGGTGGCCAGGCTCCTGGCGGCTCTCATGGCTGCCCCTCACCTGGATGCCGTGAGGGATGTTGTAAACAATAAGTATTGTGCCGCAGTCTTCGTGGCCTGGGAGGGGCGCATGGAACCTGAACACCTCCATCTTCCCCCACGGCTGTGTCCCTGTCTTCTCTCCATAGATGGTTTTGCAGGACGGACACTGCAGACTCCCGTCCTAGAGAAGGCAGATGTGACAGACTGAACTAGCTGCTCCCAGCACACCTCAACAACCATGTCCAGATGACAGTAAAAGGTCAGCGTGTTTACCCTGGACCCCACGCAGCTTCTCCCCACAGAAACTGGACCTTAATGACGCACTGTAGGAGGTTAAACCGTGTGGTTCTCATTCAGTGGGCGAGATGCCGGGAGACTGGCACATGGCAGGAAAATGAGGCTCACGTCTCCCCTTAGTCACCTTCACAGAGCTCCCAGCACAGGGCTGTCCCGATGTGGACAAGGAACCGGGCCTCAGTGACTACTGTATGACTTGCTATCCCTCTCACCTGCCCACCCTGACTAAACTCCTCCATAGAACAGCAGTTGCATCAGCTGCTGGGCCTGAGCAGGACTGTGTGTGTGTGAAGTGGCGTGGAGCCTGCAGCCAGAGGGTTAGGGGCCTAGATGGAGTCCTAGGTTTTCCTTTTATTTAGCTAATTATTGTGTGTGTTTCTGTGTATGCAGGCATGTGGAGGTCAGAGGACAACTTTATGGAGTTGATTCTCTCCTCTCACCTTTACCCAGACTTGGGATGAGACTTCTGCAGAAAGCTCTACCCACTGAGCTACTTTGCTTGCCCTGCTTGTTTGTTTGAGGACAGTGTCTTGTGTAGCACAGGCTGGCCTTGCACTCCTGAGCCTAAATGCTGGGAAAGCAGGTGGCCATGAGCCATGAGCTTTTTCATCTGTACATGGCTGTCTTTGTAGGACTGTCATAGGAAGATATGAAATGTGTGGAAGTAGCAGTGTGCAGGAGACATAGCCCTAATGCTCAGAGGACCCTAGGGTCCCTCCCTAAGGCACTCTGGAGGAGTCGTGTACTTAGTCCTATTGGCCATATTCCTAAAGCTTGGGGTGGACCTCATGGACTCAGATGAAAATTCAGAAACATCTCTAAGCCCTTGGCTCTTTCTGGTGCTGGGTGTGGAACCCAGGGCATGTGCTCTACTACTGGGCCACACCCCAGCCCCTCACTGGGAGATTCTAAAAAGGTGATAGATTTACCACTGTGTCACACCCATGGCCCAGGACCTTATTGGTCTAATCAGGAGTAATCCCAGGCCCGTTACTCCACAGCCCAGGAGCTGCCCTGCAGCCTGCTGCTGTGCTAACAAAAATACCTTAGGCTACTTCTTTGTTTTGTTTTCTTGAACCAGGGTCTCTCTCTATATACCTCAGGCTGGCCTAGAACTTAAGCTCCTTGCCTCTGCTTCCCGGCACTGAGATCACAGGCATGTAACACCATACTGAGAGGCAATAGGCCCTAAATGGGCTGTGGGGACAGGTCACTGCAGCCCCACCCAGACCCATGTGGTACCTTGTTGCCATTGCAATACATGGCCAGCAGGCACAGCAGGTGGAAGGCATGGCTGCACTTGGTCAGACGGCCCACAGCCATGGGCCCGAGGATCCTGCTGTCTGTCACATCACTGTACCCAGAAGCCACACACAGTTTCTCCATACAGATGATGCAGTCCTGCAGGAAGGCACATAGCACACGCTTGCCAGTGTGCATTCACCATGGCATTCCCATGCCAACAGTGGGCCAGTGAGCCAGTGGGGGGTGCGGGCTGGGGGTGTGTGTGTCCTGGCTCTGTTAGAAGGGAATGTGTGCCATCAAAGCCAAGCCAGCAACTGCTCCAGAATACGGGAACACAGAGCCATCTCTCACCTATGTCCTTGAAGGCTGACCAAAACCACAGACCATGAGGCAAAAATAACAACCCAATGGTTTCTACTAGCGACAAAGAGCCAGAGAGGAGAGGGTGTCACTTGGACAAGGCCACCTTGTTCCTTCACAACGCTGGCCTGAGCAGAGCCAGGCATTGAGCCTACCCCACTGGCCTGAGGGGAAGGCACACTGCTCAGGGCCTCAGCTTAGCCACGAGGAGGGAAGGCGCTCTGGCCACCTCATCGTGGTGATGTCCACTCAACCACGCAAGGCTGCAGCCAACAGCAGACCCTAGGGCCCAGTGTCGGCCCCTCGCAGGCTCTGCGGGCTGGGTCCTCCTCCCAGAGCACATACCTCATCGGGGGCCGTTCTCAGCTCCTCAGTGTACTTTCTGATCACCTGCTCTGGCTCGGGCTTAGGCACCCCTTCTGGAAGAAAGCAGGATGTGAGTATTGTCCCAGGCATGCAAGATGGGGACAGCAACACTGAGGAAGGAAGCAGGCAGGCAGGAGCTCCAGCTGCGAGGAGGAAACGTCAGCAGGGCTGAGACAGGAGAGTTAGCTAGAAAGACAGAGCAGCCTCCCCCGTGCAATCACAGGCTGGGCCGTTGACACCCGACCCCAGCTACCTGCTTGGAGGCAGGGCTGGTCCAGCCAGGGAGATCATGGAGGTGGAGGATCTACTACATGTTTCCCTGAGCCATGCCCCCCAGGAAAGCACCCCAGAAGTGTCAAAGGGCAGCTCTGAGAACAAAGCGCCCCAGAAGACTCTGGTGGTGCTGTCAATTGCCAGCACTCTTCCATGGAATTCACTGAGAGATAGCTTTGTGTCTAGTAGGGGGTGGGGGGCATGTGAGCATCTGTGTGCACTGAGAACGCTGTTACAACGTGTCACCCCCACCCCGGGACTGGTGAATCTTGGTCTCAAGCCCACGGAGCTCTGAGGCCAAGCGACCCTGGGAGTGGCTGTGCACATGTGCATGAAGCTGAGAGGAACCCTGAACCAGGGACTAGAACTCTCCAAGCAGCACAAGAGTCAGACAGAGGTGGCAGTAGAATCTCAGAGTCTCAGTCAAGACAGAGAAGGAGCAGAAAAGCGGCCAGGAAGAACAATGCAGCCCTGAAGCAGTCACTCAGCTAGGGCCACGGTCTGGCCCAAGGTCAGAGTGGAGCTCCTGTCGGAGGCCATCTTGCAGCCCTCAGTCCATGGCTGCAAAGATTTATAATCTGAGAGCTGGACGGCAGGATCATTCCAGCCACATGGGGAGGTGGCTTAGGTGTAGATGCTGGAATCAGGGGACAAGGGGCTTGATTCTAGTTGATGTATTGTGACCAAATCCTATCGATTCAGAGAGCCAAGATGTTGCACTGTTAGAAGTGTTAGCTGTTAACTCCTGGGAATGTGGAGGGTACCACGTACACCCCATATATACCCTATACTTACCACACACACCCACACACATACCACACACACCTCACAACCCCCTGCAGAACACTCTAGCCACTGGCAAGGAAACCAAACAAAAAGACCAACAGTGCTGCAGCTGCCGTGTAGGCAGGAACCCCCTAGGTCAGGGCCTTTAAAAAAGCCCAGTCAGTCATGGTGGTCCATGCCTTGAGGCAGGATCGAGAATCCCAAGGCAGCCCTAGACAGACTGCAATAGCCCATCTCAAAAGTAGAAGACAGGAAAGCCCTGTGGCTACCCAGACTGGTCTCCAGGCAACCTCGGGACCCCTCTTCTAACACCAGCTCCTGACCTCCCTCTGCTGAGACTAGCTAGGCCTCTTGCTGCCCACTTGCCCACACAGCCTTCTAGAGCTGAAAGGAGCTTGGGTCACCGGCACCTACACCCAAGATGGCCAGAGGGACTGCCAAGTGTCTGTGCTCTTCCCAAATAAACTGGATTTGTGGAGAAGCCACCGGCCTGCCCCAGCTACAAATCTGTCCTACAGAAGCTGAATACAAGTGTGTGGGGAAGGCTAGGACTTTTAGCTTAGTTGGTAGACTGCTTGCCTAGCATGCATGAAGCCCTCCCTGGGTTCTAAACCCAACACTACCTGAACTGGGCGTGGTGGCGCATGCCTGAAACAGCAATGCTTGAGAAGTGGCAGCAAGAAGATCAAAGTTCAAGGTCAGTGAAGCTCCCTGAACAGACAGCAGTATCACCACCTGCAGCCAGGTCAACACTGCAGTTACATGTCCTTAGCAACAAGCCCATCACCCAGCAATGTCGAGATGGTAAAAGCCAGTAGCCACCTCTGCTGGCAGAAAAGGGCAGGTAGAAGAGGTGCGGAGGCAGAAAAGGGCCATGGGGGCAGAGAAGAGAGTCCAGGCAGCAAGATCCGGAGGAAGCTGAGCAAGGCTAGAGAGTGTGTGTGAACCGGAACTACCTTTCACGGACATTTTCCTCAGCCTCTTAACTGAGCTGTGACCTTTAGAGGCCGGACGGGAGGCAGGAGGGCCGGTGGGCCGGGGTGCGCGGCTAAGACACACAGGGAGTCCAATGGCTGACAGCACACTCGTCATGCCTGCACGGGTGCGAGATCAGACATGCAGAGGGGACAAACGTTAGAAGGAGCATTCCACACTCGGTGTTCATGACCCTGCTGGGAATGAAGCGGTGATATCGTGAGTGGCCATCAAGACCGGAGATCTCCCCTAGACAGGGAATTTGGTCACTGGAAGGCTGTCGAAGCCTCCCCAGGCCAGCAATGCTCCAGGCCAGACACCAGGGAGCCCGGACCCCAAGTTCCCAAGGAGACTATCTGCACAAGCAACTGCCAAGCCTGTGCCCACAGCATGCGGGGAAGGGCTGGAGATGGGGGCAAGGCTGGTGGCTTTGGGAGAGCGGGGGGCAGAACAGTCCAGGGGCCTCCTGAGTGGCTCCTCCCCAGGCGCAGGGAAGGAAAAAGAGACAGGGATGTGGCAGGGCACAGCCACGCTGTGGCAACAACGGGTAGTCTCAGGAGGGCTGGCTCCAAGGGCCCAGGATCTTCCCTTGGCCCCTGCTAGAGCCACTTGGCCTGGCTGTGCTCTCTTGCCTTGTGATCATCTGGCCTCTAGAGAGATGCTTCCCACCAGCTGTCCACAGTCCTGGTGGATGGTATGGGTAATAATGGTAAGGGCTGATACTAAGTGCCAACTGGATGGGCTCTAGAACCACCAGGAGACACTTTGAGGACATCTGTCGGCTCCAGACTGGGCTGACTGACGTGAAGACTACTCTGACTGTGGGCGACGCTGTCCCTGCGCTGTGCTGGACTGGATGAAAAGGAGAAAGGAAGCCAAGCCACCAGCACGCATCGCTCTCTGCTTCCTGACTGTGGACGCAATGTGACCAGCTGCCTTCTTTGCCGTGTCCTCAAACAGCCCCTCCCCAGTTTTTTTTGTCTGGCATTTGTCACGGCAAGGAGTAAAGTAACTAATACACAGCTTTGGTGACACTGCTGAGTGGGAACCGCGGTCCATGGACTGTCCCCACACTGAAGCCATCCAGCTGTGGCCTTCGTCTACTAGGAAAGAATTCACAATAGGCACTGGTGCGGGTTCTGGACTCCAAACCACACTTCTCCTAGACGGATGCTCCACTGAGTCCAATACTTCCTGGGATAGAATGTTCTCCTGCTGGAGGTCCTAGTCTTGGTCACACTGTCACCCCACACAGAAACACACACAAGTCCTCCTGGTTCTTAGTCTGGCTCCCAAGCACCTCCTTCCAGGAAAGGATGCCCCGGCTTCTTAGCCGCCCCATCAGCAGTTTTCCGGGTCCTCTGAACAGGCTCTGGGCTGGGCACAGCTAACCCCACACGCCACTCCTTTCCAGGACAGGTTGAACTAGAGACTACTGCCTGACCCAGACATGGTGCAGAAGACTTGAGGGCAGCCAGGACCACAGTTCTCCACTAAGCAACAAGCCACACTGGGGACAGAAGCAGAGGCCAGCCATGGCCAGGGCAGCACATCTGAGGCAGGCTGAAGATCATGGGATTGCCTCTCATTAGGAGGCACCAAAGTGTACACCAGGAGAGGCTGAATAAGTGGGGCCACCAGCATGGGTCACCCCAAGGGCAGCCCCACTCCAGGGATGTCCCCACAGGAAATGGGAGCTGTGTGGCGGAAGGACAAGGAGGTATAAGTTGCAGCGAGATGAAAGGGAAGGGGGTGAATTAGCTTTCCTTCAGAGAACCCCAATGCTTTGTAAGAACCCTCTGACTAAAACACGGCCTCACCAGCATTTTGATTGGGTGTTGGTGGGTGGACTTGTGATGGTTAATACTGTCAACTGGACAGGATCTAAAATCACCCAAGATAAATCACAGGCATGCGTGAGGGCGTTTTTAGATCGGGGTGACTAAGATGGGAAGACGTACCCTGACCATGGGCAGCATGGCTGTGGTCCTGGACTGAATAAAAAGGGGAAAGCCAGCTGAGCACCAGCATCCAACGCTCTCTGCCTGACTGAGCACAATGTGACCAGCTGCCCCACCTTGCAGCCGCACTTCCCCACCAAGACAGACCGCATTATTCCCCAGAACCGTAAACCAAGATAAAAGCCCTCCACCCTTAAGTCATCTGTCAGGTACTTAGTAACGATAAGGAAAGTAACCAACCCAGTGGCTTCCCTAATGCCCCAGGGGCTGAGCAGGTGTCCCCTCGGCAGGCAAGCAGGCATCACTGTGGCTGAGAGCCTGTCATGGCCAGCTCAGCTTCCTCACTGTGCTCCATTTTCCTCCTTTGCACCTGGCCATCTGGAACCTCCTCAGCTTGGGCCCCACAGGGTAAGGATGCTATGACCCACTACAGTGTGCCCAGCATCCCTGGCAATATGCCCGTGTTGGCAGCATGGTACATGCCTGCAGAGGAGCACAGACAACCCCTGGACTGATACTGTCAGCCCCTGGGAACCAAGTCTCAATATTCCTGCCCCGTCCGACACAGTGCCTGGTCCTAGAAAACAAAACCTGAGTGAAGATGCTTGGAAAGAAAGTGACCTCTGGGTGGGGATGTGGCTCTGCTGGTAGGGTGCTTGCCTAGCATGCATGACGTCCTGAGTTCTATCCCCAGTGCTCCATATGCTGGGTATGGTGGTGCACCCCCGTACTTCCAGCACTAGGGAGATGAAGGCGGGAAGATCAGGAGTTTGTGGTCACTCTCAGCTACATAGTTTGAGGCTAGCTTGGGCTACAAGAGACTGTTTGGAAAACAAAAAGTCCCCACTTCAAGGTTATGTAATGATGAATGAAGCATGAAAACCCAAGGGCCACACCCTCATCACTGTCTTGGCGGCGATACTATCCAACAGCTGGACACTGCACATGGCCCTTTTCCATCTCACATGACCTCTTCAGATGCCAAGCTGAAAGATTCTTTCCAAATGGTTGAAATCAAACTTCCTCCTGCACCCCCGCTGAGATGGACTTTACTTAGATGTGAGGTCAGGCTGCACATGACTTCCCTGGCCCCAAGCTGTAAGTGACCAAGACTCACTGCACTGTTCTTACACACACACACACACACACACACACACACACACACACACACTTTTCCCCAAGCATAGTGGTACACGCCCTTAACTGCAGCATTCTGGAAGCAGAAGCAGACATATCTCTGAGTTCAAGGCCAGCCAGGGCTACTTACTGAGACCCTGTCTCAAAAATAATAATTTTTTAAAAAAGATTTGTTTTTAATTATGGGTCTATTTGTGTCTATGTTTGGGTTATTTGGGTTACTTACGTGCACAGGAATGCCACTGCCTAGAGAGGCCAGCAGTGGGTATGGATACCCTGGAGCTGGAGTCACAGGCAGTTCTGAGCTGCACAGTGTGCATTAAAAAAAAAATGTTTTCATTCATGTGCATGGGTGTTCTGCCTGCATGTCTGTATGTGCAGCCAGTGAGTGCCTGGTACCTGCAGAGGTCAGAAAAGGATGCTGGATCCCTGAAACTGCAGTTACAGTGGTTCTTAACGGCCGCTTGGGTGCTGGGAACCGAGCCCAGGTCCTCTGCGAGAGCATCAAATGCTCTTGACTGTGGAGTCATCTCTCCAGCCTGTCTTCCTTTTCATAGATCCTACACGTGGCAAAAGACTGCAGTGCTTCCCCAGCAAAGGTGTTATAAAACACCAGCATGTGTGGTTACAGAGACCTTCTTGGACTCCAAACGTGCCTTTCCTGTCCTATGAGGTCCAGGGAATCCAATGCCCTCTCCTGGTCTCTTCAAGTACCTGCACTCATGCGGTATACATACATACATTCAGGCACAAATGCATGCAGAGTAAACAAATCATAAAACACATATACGCATACACACAGTCTAACCAGAGCCAAAAGATCTCATGACTTCCTTGAGGGCCCTGTAAGGAAACAGTCTAACTGTAGTTCAACTGTTTGCAAAAACTAGAAAGGTCTCCAGGTCTGACATCCCCCCAGGACTGGAGAAGCTCCAGGATTTGCTCCCTGGAGGTATACCAATCACCTCAAAGAGGTTCTGCTCCCAAGAGGTCCCTTTGGATTTCCCTGAGGACCCAGAGGGCGACAGAGCCTTCACCCCCCCCATGCCCTCCCCACTGCGTCCCGTGGCACACTTACCTGCAAGCGCCTGCTGGACCCTGCTGGGCTTTGGCATCTGCACGGGCACAGTGGTGAGGGTGCTCCCTGGGCTGCTGGAGGAGGGACCGCTGGGGAAGGAGGCACTTGGGGAGAAAAGAGAGCAAACTCCGTGAGCTGAGCAGAACCTGCAAGCCTAGGAGCTTCTTTGGCTACACTTTCTCACCAGACTGTGGGTAGAGGCCCCTGTGCTATTTCCTCAGGCAGTTCATAAACTCTGAAGACAAGGTGCTCCACCGGATTTCAAGTGGACTTTAAAAAGAAGGTATTCTGTCACTAACATACGGTGATCCAATTAAAAACTGAATCATTCATACACATTGATATATACATATACAGACATACATAGATATACATACAAACACATATATGTATGTATATGTCCATATATATGTATATATATAGAGAGAGAGAGAGTCAGTCAGAGAGGGAGAGAGAACACACATTTAGGTCCATGAAGTGGCTTAACACTGTGAGCTTCCTATCACTGAGTCTGGCCCCAGAGCCCACAGGGTGGAAGCAGAGAAGCAACTCATACAAACTGTTCTGACTCTGTATGTGAGCTGTGAGAGGTGCATATCCATATGCACTAAATGAATATATGTGCAAAAAAAAACAAAATTGCTGGTCTTTCAGCTGGACATCGTGGCAAACACTTGTAATCCCAGCGCTCAAGAGGCAGAAGCAGGTGATCTGACAGAAGTTTAAGGCCAGCCTGGTCTATATAATAATGAGTTCAGAGGCAGCCAGGGCCAAACACATGGAGTTCCAAGCCAGCCAAGACAACATAGAGAGTCTACCTCAGAAGACCAACACAGAAACGAAAACAAAACAGGAAAGCTCTCGAGGGTCTCAAAGACGGGGCATCAGCAGACAGGCCACTTTAACGCGGAAGAGAGACCAACGCTGCCAGTAATGGAAAAATCAGTATCACACACTATGCTACCGGGAAGATCCAACACTAATTCTGAGGCATTCCTATCAAAATGAAGTTTATGGACTTGGTATTTTTTAATTTATGCATTTTTTGTTGCTTATATTTTTATTTATGTATTTCTTTTAATGTTTGAGTACTCTATCTGCATGAATGCCTACACACCAGAAGAAGGCACTGAATCCCATTACAGATGGTTGTAAGATGCTATGTGGTTGCTGGGACCTCTGGAACAGCTGCCAGTGCTCTTAACACTGACCTATCTCTCCAGCCAAGGATTTGATGTTTTTATTACGTGAGGTACTAGGGGGGTAGAGAGCTTGTCTTACATGTAAGGCCCTGGGTCCTATCCTTAGCACTGCAACAAAAATTAAAAATTTAAGTTTTTTTTTTAAAGATTTTAGTTTTAATGCATGTGTGTGTGTGTGTGTGTGCGCGCGCACATGCACGCAGTGAGTACATGCATGTGTGTAGGGGCTCTGAGGAGGCCACAAGAGGGAGGGGAATTAAAGGCAGTTGTGAGCTGACCAATGTGGGTGCTTGGGAAGCAAATTCAGAGTTTTGCTCTTATCTACTGTGGGTGCCAGCACTCACAAAATAAAAATTTAAGTGAAGGGTTCAGAGCCAGGGGAGATGGCCCAGTTGGATCCTCAGGGCTTGCAGGCCAGAGAGGCTAGTCAATCAGTGAGCTCCAGATTCAGAGAGAGACCCTGTCTCAAAAAACAAAAACAAAATAAAGCCCAGGCAGTGATGGTGCATGCCTCTAAGCCCAGCGCTTGGGAGGCAGAGGCAGGTGGAGGCCAGCCTGGTCTACAGAGTGAGTTCCAGGACAGCCAGGACTACATAGAGAAACCCTGTCTCAAAAAAGCTAAAGAAAAATAAAACAACAAAACAATAAATAAATGGATGGATGAATAAATAAAACAAGACAAAACAAGTAGAAGGCAGGGAGAGGCAAGTGACTCTCTGGGAGTCTGACGCCAGTCTGGTCTATAGAACTAATTCCAGGCCAAAATAAAAAAATAATAAATTAAAAAAGGGTGGAGTGAGAAGACACCCAGTGTTGACCTCTGGCTTCAACATGCATCCGCACACATGTGTACACACATACAAGCACACGCACATATACCATAAATGTGGGCTAAGTTTATCAGTGACTATGATCAAAGTTATTCATTTGGTTCTAAGTTCTCATGTTCAATGGCAACAACGGGCAGGCCTAGCGGCATAGGGCTGTCAGCCTAGAGGCAGCAGGGTCACCAAGTTCAAGACCAGCCTGGGCAACTTACTGAGATCTTGTTTCAAAGTAAAAAGAAGACTTGGGAGGCTGGTGTTGGGAGGCTAGTGAGATGGCTCAAGTGGGTAAAGGCACTTGCTGACAAGTCTGATGACCTGAATTCCAGCCCTGGGACTGACAGGGTGGAAAAAAGAACTCACGCCTGAAAGTTGTCCTCTGACCTCCATGTGTACACGAATAAGCAAATACAAGTGCATGTGTGCACATGCATGCACACACACACACAATACACACAAAAATGTAAAAAGGAGACTTGTGGATGCAGCTCAGTGGTAGGTCTTTGCCTAACAAGAGAAGACCCTGGGTTCAATCCCTAATACTACAAAATAAATGGATGCATGAATAGATCACACAGCAAAACCCCATGTAAGCCATTCTGGTTTGGGACAGAGCTCTACTTGGAGAACACTAGGCCAAAGGTCTGAGTTCCTGCCAGCTCCTCCTCCTTCCTGCTCCAGGGGCGGGCCCTTCAATGCATCCCTGCCCATTCTGATGAAATGCAAAGATTACAAAACTCTTCCATGTGGCCCCTCACTGGAGCTCTCCAGGGCCCAGCCTAGAACTTGGAAGGCACTCAGGTGCAGAGGACGGGCACTATCTGGCTCCTGTACAGCTATGGGCACACCAGCCTTTGCCTCTAGGGTCTGTCCCAGACCTGCCACACAGAGAGCCACAGATCACAGAGTGGGAGGGTGGAAGCTACAAGCAGCTGGTGACCTCATCCAGCTGGGCTGAGGGAATGGCTCCTACAGGGTCTGAGAATCTAAACTGGAGCAGTGTGCCAGGGCTTGCCTGAGTGAAGAGGTTTTATTTGCCGGGAGGTGGTGGCACAGGTCTTTAATTTCACTACTCAGGAGGCAGAGGCTAGGGGGATCTCTGAGTTCAAGGCCAGCCTGGTCTACAGAGTGAGTTCCAAGACAGCCAGGGCTACACAGAGAAGTCCTGTCTTAAAACCTACCTCCCCCCAAAAAGAAAGAGGTTTTATCTGAATTTCTTGAATGTTCTCTACATATAAGGCACCCTGGTGTGGTGGGGCTTCCTGTCCCCTCTCTTCGCAGTCCGAAGAGAAGGCTGAGGTGCATCAGGGTGCTGTGATAAGCCGAAGAGCTGGCTGAGGTGCTGATGCTACCCAACTTGCTGACAGTAGATGCAAGCTCCACTCCTTGAGCCTGTTTCTACCTTTTTCCTTTTTTTTTCTTTAGCTACAGTAACATGCAGCCCAGGCTAGCCCAGAATTCACTAAATAGCTGAAGATGACCCTGAACTCCTGCCTCCAACTCTGGAGTGCTAGAATTACAGGCATGGACTACCACACCATGTACACAGTACGAGAGATTAAACACAGGCCTTCCCGGGCAAGTACTCTGCTAATTAAGCTACGGTCCCCGAGTATGTGCTCCCCCCCTTTTTTAAGAGTATCATTCGTATCCTAGGCTGTCCTTGAACTCAGCATGTAACCCAGGCTGCCCTCAAACTAAATGCTAGGATTGCCACCATAGCAGGCTGCTTCTCTCTCCTCTCCCTCTCTCCTCCCTCCTGCTCCTACCCTCTCCTTCCTTCCCTGAGGAAAAGTGGGTCACCTGATATGCAAATTATCAAAGATGCTCCATAATGAGGGCACTCAGCAGAGCAGCTGGCATACACCTGCAAAGCAGCATTCTGGAAGCAGAGGCAGGCAGATCACCCCAAGTTTGAGACCAGTGCTTTTAATCCCAGTGCTTGGGAGGCACAGGCAGGCAGATCTCTGTGAGTTCGAGGCCAGCCTGGTCTACAGAGTGAGTTCCAGGACAGCTAGAGTTACAACAGAGAAACTCTGTCTAAAAGAAAGAAAGAAGGAGAGGAGAGGAGAGGGCAGGGGAGGGGAGGGAAATACAAATAGAAAGAGGGAAAGGGAAAGGGAAAGGGAAAGGGAAAGGGAAAAGGAAAGGGAAGAAAAATAAAATAAAAGATGAGAGGGGAAACTACAGCCAGGGGCTGGAGAGACAGTTAAGAGCACTGGCTGCACTTCCAGAGGATCCAGATTTGGTTCCCAACACCCACATGTGGCTCAAACCATCTATAACTCTGGTCCCAGGAGATCAACTCCCTCTCTGGCCTCTTCGGACACATGCACACACACTCTCACATCACAGACACATATTTTTAAAATCTTTTTTTTTTTTTAAGTTCTTTTAAAAACAAGGTGGATAGGTCCCGAGGTAGGACACCTAAGGTTGACTCTGGCTTTTATGTGCATGTGCACGTATGTCCACAGCACACACATGTGCACCCCCCCCCACTTTCTCATCTTACTTAAGTTTACAATCATGTGTTAGGCTACCACAGTCACGGCTATCTTCAGCTAGATGCAGCCTGTGGGGCAGAGGTTGGACACACCTGGTTAATGTTTCAAAGCTGCCAGCCCTCGTCACCACCCTTCACCAAAATGCCAAGTTGTCCCACCCTGCATTACAGAAGGCGGGTGTAAGCATGACACATTTGGGAAAGTTCCCAGCATCCTCGTTAGAGCACACATTTTGCTGCTTAAAGGGATAAAACTTCAGCTTACAAGGAAATGCAGTTATACCCAGAAGCTCAGTTACAAATGACACAGCTTGTCTGGAGTGCATGTTCCCAGGGGGGACAGCCAGTTTCACCTAGACTGAGCAAAAAGGGAAGGGAAATTGCACGGTTTTTAAAACAAAAAGAGGATATGATGGTCCACAAAAGCCTGGGATGTCACTCAATCAGGCAGTCAGGAGCTCATCAGCAAGCAAAGTGATTCCCAGCCCCCCAGCCCTGTGTGCTCTCTCTTTAGACAGGCCCTGCCTGGCCTGCCACTTCCTTCCTCCCTTCACAGACAGGGCTGCAAACTCTCACCCAATGATGTTGACCCTCCCTTGGCTGTGAGACTTGTTACTGCAGCCCCTGGGGAGAACAAGGGGCCAAATCTTTGCATTTCTCCCTGTGGCAGCTGGGGGAGGAGACCAGGGGCTTGTTCAGCCCCATGGCTCTACAACCCAGAGCAGAGTGTGAGAGGAAGGCCACAGAATAAATTAGACATGGAGGGCTGGAGACATGACACCACGCCCGAGGACCTGAGTGCAAGTCCAGGATCTTCATGGTGGAAGAAGAGAACTGACCCCAACAGGTGGTCCTCTGACCTCTACACACACACCAACCCCCCACACACACACACAAAATATATACATGTCATTTTTTTTAATTTAAAGAGATATGGGTAAATGCTTGCTTGTTCAGAGACTGGATAGGCCCCTACAAGTGAAGGGACATCCCTTCTGAAAAGCTTCTGAAAAGCCCCAGGAAACACAGTCCCAGCGACTTACGCCAGGAGCAGCCAGCTTGCTCTAAGGCTGTCCAACCAACACAGCAGGCTGGCCCAGTTCCTCCTGGCTCCTGCCACCCAACAAGTAGCAACAAGCAGCGCCTGTCCAGCAGCAACAAGCTGGCCCAGTGACCTCCATCATCGGCCTACCCTGATAGAAAGTCCTTGAAGTAACTGCACATGGGAAAGACAGACCCCACCCAACAGAAGAGATTCAAGACTCACTAAGTCTGATTCATCCTGAGTCCCCCCACTTATGGCTCTGAGTTTGCCTCAGCAGGGCTCGGTGGCTCACACCTGTAACCCTGGTACTCAGAAGCTGAGGGCTGAGAATCTGAGGACAGCCTGAGCTACACAGTAGATTCTAGACCAGGCTAGGCTAAAGAGAGAGATACTGCTTGGGAGATGGAGAGACAGTAAAGGAACGGGGAGAGGATGGGGAAAAAAAGAATGGAAGGAAGAGGAGGTAAAGGAAAAGAGGAAGAGGTGAGGGAGGACTAAGAGGAGGTGAAGGAAGGAGAGGAAGAGGTGAGGGAAGAGAGGGAACACAGGAAAAGAAGATGAGGTAGAAAGATCTACCTCAAAACAACTTGCAACAACTCAACAAAGCTGAAACTCTGCTTCACATTGTTCTAGGCTGGTCACAGAATTCTGCCCCCTCCAAGAGTGAGCCACACACTAAGGGTGAGTGGCATGAGAGAGGGACACCTCTGGGAGCCCTGCAGGTTCACATCCATGTAAAAGCCTGCACAGGGCTCAGTGATAGCTGTCGGTGGACTCTCTATTCCGGAGGAGATAGATCCAAATGCCTCAACTCTACAGAAAGACGCCAATTCAGGCCCTTTCTTCTCCCTTGTATACCAGACCCCGAGAGCCCCAAAGGACAGCTGTCTTCCTCCGCACTGCAGACTCAAGCCAGCTTCAACGGCTCTCCATATGCCCACCACAACCAACTGCAGGGATGGAATTCAGGGCCTTTCCCATGCTGGGCATCAGTCTACTATTGAGCCACACCCCAGCCCCTCACTGGGGGATTCTAGGCAGGTGCTCTACCACTAAGCCACACCCCAAACATGGAGGATTCTAGTAAGTCATTCTAACAGTAGGCCATATCATTTGCAGACTCTAGGCAAACATCCCTGATGTCCATTCCTGCCCATGTCACAACCTTAAACAAGGCTTCCCAAGGTATCAAAGACCTGGGCAGTTCATATTTACTCAAGCAGGGTTTAGAGAACACTGCTAGCTTTTGTAAGACATCTGTGTGTGCCAGGCCCTTTGCTCCCCATGGAGGTGCTGGGGATGGTAGGGCAATTGCCTGACATTCAGGAGGAAGAAATATGGAGAATTATAGGCCAACCTGGGATACAAAGGAGACTTTTTCTAAAACCAGAATGAACAGAATTAGGAAAAACATAAAACACCAGAGCCAGCGAGTAGAGGAGGCTGCCGCCGAGCCTGACGACCCGAGTTCAGTCCCAGACCCACGTGGTGGAAGCAAAGAGCCGACTCACACACATTTCCTGACTCTGCACCTGCACTTTCCATCCCTACCCCTCCCCCGCAACACACATACAAATAAAGGGTGGTAACATAATTTTTTAAAATAACACCTGACTCGGCGGCTGGAGGGATGGCTCAGCGGTTAAAAGCATTAGTTGCTCTTCCTGAGGACCCAGTTTGAATCCCAGCACCCACATGGTGGCTCACAACTGTGTGTAACTCCAGTTCTGGGGGATCGAACTTCCTCTTCAGGTATGCATGTACACAGATGAACATACAGACAAACCACCGACACACATCAACAAAACAAAACACCAAACCAAACAACAACAACAAAATGCCACCTGGCTTTCCATGAAGGCATAACCTATAATCCCAATCTGGAAGACAAGAGGACTGACCTCCAGGCCAGCCTGAGCTGTTTAGCAAGCAAAGGTGGGCCCAGTTCAATGTATCCCCCTACCCTGCCACCCCACCACCACCACCACCACGCCAACACCCACACACTGGCTGACGAGTGCAGAGCCCTGGGCTCCATTTCTAGCACCACAAACAAACAGAACTGAGGGCACACAAGTGGCCTGGCTTGAATGGGCCTCTGACACCATCACCTTTCTCAGGAACCACATCCCACACCCTTCACTCACCATGCGCTCCCCTGAACTAAACTGTGGGCTCAGGGTTAGAGCCCACACCTGCACTGTTAGGCACGTGGCAGGAGTCAGGGAGTACTCAGTATTCAAAGTGTCCTCAAGGTGTAGAGCCCCTTGTGCAGTACCAAGCCCAGGCAGAGGGTCTGCTGCACCTTTGCTCCCCAGAGAGCCCTAGGTCCTGAATCGAAAGACTGTTGATTATGGGTGGTAATGGCCTATAATCCCAACCCTGAGACTAAGGCAGGAAACTTGTTGATGGTTCAAGGACAGCCTGGGCTACATAATGAGTTCTGGGTCAGCCTGGGTTACAGAATGAATCTGTTTTAAAAAACAAAAGAGTTGGGCTGTGCTTGGTGGGTAAAGTGCTTGCCTGTCACGCACAAAGCCCTGGGTTTTGACCCTCTAGCACCTGAGAGGTACAGACAAGAGGATCAGAAGTTCAGGATCACCCTCGGCTTTAAGCTACACAGGGAACCTGAACTATGTGAGACCCTGTCATTAAAGAGAGAGAAAGAGAGACCGCTGATCCTAGGGCTGCCAGAACTCAACGATCAAAGTGCCATGATACGGTAGCTCCATGGGATGCCACATTGGAGAACAGAAGTGCACCAGCACATATGTGGCACTTGCAAGAGACAAAACACCAGGTACAAGCAGGCGTGTAGGTGCAAGGCTGAGGGAGAGGCTTTCCACATGGGTAAAGGCGAAGATCCCACTGTGAGGTACCTGGCTCCACTAGAGGTGGACGGTCCTGAGGGCAGGAGCTGTGGCCCCAGGTGGGAGAGGCTGGAGTGGAACAAGGACTGGCTGCCCGGAATGGACGGTGTTGCACCCCAGGGGTTGGTGGTGTTCAGCCTGGGCGCAGACCTGGCCCCAGACAATGAAGGTTTATTGTACGGGGCAAAGGCCTGGTGGGCTCCAAAGACAGTGGTGGTCCGGTGGGGTGCTTGTGGGGCAGGATACGCAGGCAGGTTGGTCATGGAGTGGCGGTAGCGACCTGACACTGGGCCAGTTCCGCTACCGTGGAGGCACTGTTGGCAAGAGCAGACGAGTCCCATGTGGCCTGGGGGAGCAATGACTGAAGTCACCGGGTAAACTGGCCCCACTTGGCGTCGTACACTCCGGCAGAAGCTGGAAGTCTTGTTGGTTTGTGTTAGGGTGGCATAGTTGACAGTGTAGTTGTAGCCCAGTGGGGCTAAGTCCACAACCTGGATGCCCTGAGCTACTTGCTGCTCCAGATAGTCACAGACACTAGCTTCATAGGTTATCCAGGATCCGTCGTCGCCAAGCCACTCCCAGACGATGCCCTGGCCTGGGGCAGAGTTCTGTGAGAACAGGTGCCTGCGCACAGACCTCATGGTGCCTGTGGAAAAGGATCAGGACCCATGAGAACCTTCCTCTGCTCCCATATGCTGACACTGCAGGTGTGTACTACTATACCCACCTTTCTGTGAGTATGTGTTATGTGTACTCATGTGTGCGTGTCTGTGGAATGTGTCCCTATGTATGTGTGTGCATCTGTCTGTGGTGTGTCCATAGTATCAATAAATGTCTGTATGGATGACTGTGGCTATATGCGTGTATGTCTAAGTATCTATGTCTGCAGTGTGTGTGTCTGTGCATCTATGTTTGTGTGTATACATCTGTATATGTATGGATGTCTCTGTATATGTGTCTGTATATATCTCTGTGTGCATTTGTCTGTGGTATGTGTTTGTCAGTGGTGTGTCTATGATGCGTATGTATCATGTTTATGTTTGTGTATGTCTGTACATGTACCTATGTGTGTGCATGTGTCTGTGGTCTGTTTGTCTATGTGTGCATCTGTGTCTGTATATGTATGTCTCTGTGTCTGGGCATGTCTGTGTTTCTGGAGATGAACCCCAGGGACCTCACACATTCTAGGTATGTGTTTTACCATTGAGCAACCTCCCCAGCCTCAGTTCTCCCCCGCCTACCCATAACTCAACATCATCACTGTAAGTATACAGTTACACAGTGATTTGACTCAGAGGCTGGCAGAGCCTATTCTGTCCAGATTTCACTGTAGGGTATAGAGGCTCACGAGGCAAAAGGCACCCAAGGACCAATCACAGAGCAAGGGCTCGCCCATTATGGCAGGAGATGCTAGCAACTTAGTTGTCAAATCATGGCTCACACTTGATGAGGCTTTTTTTTCTCCCCTTGAGACAGTTTAGTCTCAAACTCTTATAAATCCTCCCATTGTCAGCCTCCAAAGTACTGAAATTACAGACAAGTACCACAAGGCTCTCTCAACTACTACTGCATGCTAAATCCATGCTGGCCAGCCTGCTGAAGGAGGAAGGAGGAAAGAGCCGGGAGAGCCTCTGTATGTGTTCCCAATACATCTGTCACTAACTGTGAGGCCCATTTCTCCCAGGTGATGGCTGGTTTCTTTTGAGACAAGATTTGATGTAGCACAGCCTGCCTTAGAACTCACTATACAAGGATGACTTTGACCTCCAAACCCCTCAGCCTCCACCTACAGAATGCTACAATTACAGACATGTACTCAACACTGGGTTTATACAGTGCTGAGGCTAGCACCCAGGCTGCCTGCATGTTAGGTAAGCACTCTACTATCTGAGCTACAGCCCCAGCCCTGGAAGTTATTAATAATTACAGCACCCCATTATCAGATATGTTCATATAAAGGGTAGGGATGGAAGGTGTGTCAGTCACAACCATAAAGTAAAACCAGGCAGAGTACCTGGCCCAAAGCCAGACACTGTATCAGAGACAGAAGGGTCTTACCAGTGTCTTGGCGGAACTGAGTCCAGCTGGGGAGGTCGATGATGTAAGGGGCCAGCGAGGGGTCAGCCTGGCCTAAGGGGATGCTGTGGGCCAGACTCCCCAGTCCGAAACGCTGGCCCTTCTGCTGAACAAACTGCTGCTCAATGAAGGAGCAGACGGTGGCGCTGTAGGGGTGCCAAGTGCCAAGCCCATCCTGCCATTCCCACACAGCCACCACCACAGGGCTAGGGTACACCTGCGGCAGAGACGAGCTTGGGGCCATGGCCATCTTCTGCTTTCCCTGAAAACTTCAGACCACTCTGGGTTGCAGGCTTGGGTTCATTGCCCGGCACCTCTGGGGAACCTGAGAACAAGAGACGGCGTTACTCATATATATCGGGGGCCTTGTCAGGCAGCTAAGGAAAATTTATACCACCTTCAGGGTACCAAGGATCAACTCTTGTTTCCCATCTCTGCTCTAGCACACAGAAGAACTAAAAGTCATTCCCACTGCTCACTACTCCTGGCCCCCCTCCCCCACTTCAGCAAACATTCCAGGATAGGGAGCACACTGAAAGTGGGGTGCTGATCACTGCCCAATCACGTCCTTCTGATTCTACTACTTTCAGCTCAGTTTTTTCCTTCTTTCCTTTCTTTGCATGCTGGGGATGGAACATAAGACCTGCACACGCCACACATCCCAGCTCCTCTCTGCTCTACACCCTAGCTATTAATGGGGAATTCTCAGCAGAAGCTCTATTGCTGAGCCATGCCCTGGGCACTCAATGTATTTGTGAGTAAGCCCAAGTCTTTGTAGAGAAGGCCATGATGACCCTGTATGTTTGTGTAAGAGGCCTACTGTTCCCAATGTAGGCCCCGTTTGTGAGATAGAGTAGCACCTGCTACACTATCCACAAGGGTGCTCTGTGGCTCAGCAACAAGGGCTCCAGGACACCCTATGGCAGTAGCTTAGATGGAACTTATGCACAGGCTCCTAGGCTGGGGAGACAGGTCAATGGGTAAGAACAGTTTGCTATACAAACTAAGGACCCAAGCTTAAACCTGCAGAACCCACAGGAAAGCAGAGCATGCTACTTGTATCTGTAACCCTAGTGTTATGGAACAAATAGGTGAATCCCAAAAGCTTGGTAGCCACCCAGCCTAGCCAAAATGGCAAGCTCCAGGTTCAGTGAGAGTTCCTATCTCATAGCAATGAGGTAAAAGTAATAAGATATTCCAAGATCTCCTCTGACCTCTGCATACTCACTCACTCACACTCACACACACACACCACACAAAAACAAAACAAACAAAACAAGCTAACAGCTAAGGAACTATCTATCATTGACAACAAGTTCTAGATCAAAAACAGGTCAACGAAAAGGCAGTGGTGGTGCACGCCTTTAATCCCAGCACTCGGGAGACAGAGGCAGGCGGATTGCTGTTAGTTCAAAGTCAGCCTGGTCTACAGAATGAGTTCCAGTACAGTCAGAGTCACAACAGAGAAACCCCGTCTCAAAAAATAAAACAAAACAAACAAACCCCTGAAGTGTTCCTTGGCTGTCTCCACAGCCCTCCTAGAACCTGTGCCTTGCTCAGCAGCTATCTGGCCTCTGTTTACCTCAGGAACATTCTGCTCCACTTTCTACTCCATCTTCTCCTGAGAACTTACATCCTTCCTGCTCAACTTGTATGACCCAGGGGGCGTGGCTCAGTGGCAGACCGCCTGCCTTGAATCCCCCAGTGGCACATGAGCTCATAACCCTGCACTCCCTCCAGAACTCTTGCCAAGCAGGGCACATACAGGCACAACCCTGCCCTGTGTCTCCCTACCCCACCAGATGACAACAGCCCAATTCACGGCTGTAGTGCTGGCGCCCAGCAGGCATTCCACACCCGTTAACTTAGAACACAGCTGGAAACAGTGGGCAATGACGTCGTGAAGTGCCCACAGCTGTCCCACGAAAAAGTCGCCAGGGCACGCTGCCGTGCCCTCACTCCTACACTAGCTCTTGGACCCTGAAATGACAGTGTTCCCGTCAGTCCCCTGATTTTTCCAACCAGCTCCCTAAGCTCACATCAAAGTCCTTCCCTGTTTCACAAGAAGGAGACTGAGACTTGCTTGGTCATATGGCATCAGACACTGGAGATTCCTAGACTCTGCTACCCTTCAAATTTTCTAGAAGGTTATGGCCATGGTTCTAGAAGGGACAAAATGAAGAGGCACAGGCTCCGATGCCTCTAGCCCTTGCTCTCCCAGTCTGCCTGCTTTCACTTAGAAAATGGAGATGCTGACATTTATGTTAAGTGATTATCATGGGAACTAAGTGAGGCAGTATAGAGCACCCACCCAGACAGGTGTGGTGACACATGCCTGTAAACCCCAGCACCACAGAGATTGAGGCTGGCCTGGACTACACACACACACACACACACACACACACACACACACACACACACACACCCCATATACACAGAAAAAAATTTAAAGCTGGGTGTAGTAGAACACACCTATAATCCCAGCACCTGAAAGATAGAAGCAGAAGGATCAGAAGTTCAAGGCCAGTTTGGGTTACATGAAAGGATGCCTTAAATACATAATACACACGCACACACACTCACACACACACACACACACACACTCACACACACGCAAATTAACTTGGAAGTATCCACCTAGCACCAGGCCCAAGGCAAATTGGCAGCTATAGGCTTTGGCCTCTGTTCTATTCACCTGCACACCTTCAGGTAGCAAAGGGAAGGGAGACCATAGTATGCAGACACAGGCAGTGAATCAGGCCTGTAAGGACACTGAGCATACCTCTGGGTGCCAGGCCTGCCACCAAGTTACAAAGGCCTCCAACAAAGGCCCAGACACCGCCTGAGGATGAGACCTGGGGTGCCCTGGGCAAGGCTGGCTCAGCTCAGAATCTATAATTAGAAGCACCTAGACAGGGAAGGGGAGGGGGCGGGGACGGCTCATGCAGGCAGATCTCTGTGAGTTCAAGGCCAGCCTGGTCTACAGAGTGAGTTCCACGACAGCCAGAGTTACAACAGAGAAACCTTGTCTAGAAAAAAAAAAGAAGATAACCTAGAATCTACAACTAGAAGTGCCTACAATCTCGCCTAGGCATATACCAAGGGGCTGATTTCAGAGCCTATGACTCCCAAGATGTCACTCATGGCTTAGGCAGCAAGGGTCTGCATCATCATCAGCTCACAGGTATGTTCCAACATGTCTGTCCACCCCAGATGAACCAACTCACAGAGCTCTGCACAACAGCCAGGGCACAGTCAGCAATGCTGGTTCCAGCTTCCTGTGAAGGTCTGAGATCAAATCAGATCCAGGGTCTACCATCACCTCCACAGTTGGCCAGGCCCCCCTCATAACAAGTTCTCCATCTTTGGAACCTCATTCCCAGCCACAGCTGACTCTAGCAAGTTCCAGAAAATTCCAAGCCTTTCCTAGCTATCACTCATTGATTCTGCCAGTGCCTCACTAAGCAAGCCTGCAGGTCTTTCCAGACTCCACTGAGTCTTCCTCCTGAGCCCTCTGGCCCACATCGTCACAAGGGAGCTGACTCCACCCTCTTGTCCCCTTTAGCACAGAAGTCACAATCATTACAGTAAGCCTGCATGTCCTCAACTCAGTCTCCTTGAGGGGACGGCTGCTACTGACTCCAATATGGGGCTACAGAACTTCAAATGGTCCTCAACACAGAGGGTCTGAAACCCCAGGTCAAATGAGGGGAGCAAGGGCTAGTGAGATGGCTGAACAGGTATATACCTACCACTAAGCCTAGCTATTTGAGTCTGAGCCCCAAGACCCCATGATGGAAGAGAACTGACTCCTGCAAGTTCTCCTCTGACAAGCTGTGACACACACACACACGCACATACAAAAAATAAATGCGATAAAAATATAGGTGGAGACCCACCTACTCCCGGGCCTTTCGAGCTGGTGCCTAGACATGCCCCCCGGCTTGCTGCTGGAACCCTGCAATCATGCACACTGCAGCCCTGGTGTCGATACGTCTATTCTCTACCACAGCCCCAGCCAGCACCAAGCTATGCTTCAAAAACCTAATTTGTTTCAGCACCTAATGGTGGGGCTATTTAGGGTATTCTTAATTATGGAAATTACACTAATTGGCTGTGGGGAAAAAGCCTCAATCTGGAGGCAATATAAACACCCCACAATATGGGAAGTTCTTTTAATACTGGGGATGGCACCCAAGGCTGCCATTGAACGATATACCACTGGCCCTAGTATGGAGTTTTTTTGAAACCGGTTTGGCTTCATAGCCTAAACTGACCTTAAAGTCCAGGCAATTCTCTTGCTTCAGCCTCCAAGGATATTGTTATAGGAGTGAGCCACTATGCCCAGCTCTTTTAAATTTTTTATTATTTATGTTGTTAATTGTGTGCCTATAAAGAGTTCAAGTACCTGCAGAGGCTTTGGGTGCCCCTGGAGTTAAAATTACAGGTAGCTGTGAGCAAGGCTAGGAACCGGATCCTCTGGAAAAGCAGCAAGCACTCTTAACAACTGAGCCATCTTTCTAGCCCCTTATTTTATAAGACAGTGTCTCACGCTATAGTCCAAGCTGGCCTTGAACTCTGGAAAATCCTCCTGCTTTAGCCTCACAAGAGCTGGGATTTTAGGCCTCCCCTACCACATCCAGCCAGCCCTACCCACTTCATCTTTCAAGCCATCTTCTAAGCTGTCTCTCTGAGTTCAGATGCTTTTCAAGAAACATGGGTTTGAAACTCCACACACAACCAGCTGACAGTTAACAGACCTGTTAGCAGATAGAGAACTGCAGAGACTTCTCAGAGGCTGAAAAGTTTCAAAGACCAGAGAAAGTCAGACCCCAAGTACAAATCTAACTAAGAAATGCTTTATTAGAAAATACGATTTTTAAGAAATGGGGGCAACTGAGATGTCCTGAGTTTGATGCCTGAGACCCACATAGTAGAGAGAACAGATTCCTGCAAATTGTTCTCTGACCTCCAGCAATATGCACGCCACACCATGAGCACATAGATATTACACATACACAAACAATAAATAAGAATGGAATTTTTTTTGGTAAGGGCTATGAATTTACAGTGGTGGTGCTGTACTGCCTAGCATGCAGTGTTTTCAACCCTAGTTTCGGACCAAACAAACAAACAAAAAAATCCCACAAAATTAAAAATTGGTGTTGAAGGGGCTGGAGAGAGGTTAAGAACACTGGCTGCTCTTCCAGAGGACCCAGGTTCAAGTCCCAGCACCCAGGTGGCCACTCACAACCATCTGTAACTCCAATTCCAGAGAATCCAATGCCCTTTCTGGTCTCCATTGACACTGGGCATGCACATGGTGCACATACATGCAGGCAAAGCACCTGTACACATAAATAATTTTTAAAATTGGTGCTGAGGATAGAACCCAGTTACTCAAAAGCTAAGCAGGCAATCTGCCGGTAAATTATACCTGTCCTTGGCTCCTAATTTTTCACATTTTCTAAAGTAAGAAAGTATTAGTTTCTTACAAAAATAATCTGAGGCTGAAGAAATGGCTAGCTGGGTGAGACCATCTGCTCTGCAACCAGGAAGACCTAAGGTTGAGTTCCCAGCACTCATGTAAAAAACTGTTCATGGCTATCCATGCCAGCAACCCCAGCACTGGGGCAGACACAGGCAATGGAGAGGTCCTAAGAGCTTGCTGGCCAACCAGCCTAGCTGAAGGGGCAAGCTCCCACTTCAGTCAGTGACCCTCTCTCAAGGCAATAAATAAGGCAGAGAACAAGAGAGGAAGACACCCAGTATTCTGGTCTAGCCTGCCCATCCACACACACAAGCACATGTACCCACAGACACGTACATGCAACACACACACAAAGCTTAAACATTTTTCAAAATCTCTTTAACATGCCAAACACTGCTAGAGATACAGCTCAGTGACAGAGCACTTACCTAAAATGTCAAACACTTTTAAAAGGTCAGACTCACCCACCAAGCCAACACTACCTCTGTTGTTCAAAATCATTATTGTGCACAGCTGCTACTATCCCAGTGGGGTTTCAGTAACAGGGGGCTGGATCAGCTCATCACAGCAACTCCCTGTCAACACACACACCCCATCCTTGAACTCCAAGAAAAACAAACCACCCCAGTGCTGCCTGCAGATTACAATAATCCTGTGGCTGCAGACATCCAATCTTCATTCTATTTTATGGTTTAGCAGTACTGGGGGTCAGGCCCAGAAGCCTGATTGGTCTGCAACTTAGTATGAAGCAGAAGACGACTTTGAAGTCCTACCCTTCCTGACTCTACCCCCAAAGACTGGGATAATGGGCATTCTCAAGAGTTGAGAGTATACCTTAGTGGTAGAGAATTTTCCTACTCTACACTAAGGCCCTGGTTCCATACTTAGCACAGAATAGAAGAGAGAAAAGCAAAGAAAAAACAAAAACAGCAGCAAGTTGCTCAAAAATACACAGGGCCAAACTAAACAAGCTGGATCTGTGAGTTAGAGGCCAGCATGGGATACGGGAGGCCCTGGAGGTGCTCTAGGGTACCATGGCTCCCACAGCTGCTCAGGATAAAGAAAAATGGCGAATCTCCTACCAACATCAAAAGCAAATATTTCAGACTGTTTCAGTTACAAATCTTCTGCAAAACCAGCACTACACAATATGTAAACTAACAGGAGTGACCACATTTCAATCAAACCATAAGAACAGCTAAAGTGGCTCAGTGGTAGAGCACCTGCCTACAATCCCCCAGTGAGGGGCTGGGGTGTGGCTCAGTAGTAGAGCACCTGCCTAGAATCCCCCAGTGAGGGGCTGGGGGCATAGCTCAGTGGTAGAGCACCTGCCTAGAATCCCCCAGTACGGAGCTAGAAATATGGTAGAATGCCTGCCTATAATCCACTGGGATCAATTCTCGATGCTCGTAACAACACCAACAAACTTTCTATGAAAACAAAACAAGTATGGAGCCAGGCACTGGTGGTGCATGGCTATAAGTAATCCCAGCACCTGGAAGGTTGAGGTAGAAGGAGTCTTGGAAGTTAAAGGCTAGCCTGGGCTACAGAGAAAGACCATCTCAAACTCTCCCTCAAAACAGTGGAAATATAAATTACAAACTGGGAGGAAAATTAAAATTATTCTAGCACTTAGAGGTAGAGACAGGGGATCAAGACTCCGAGGTTGGGCAGGGCACAGTTGGAGACAGAGGTAGGTAGATCTCTGAGTTCCAAGCCAGCCAGGACTATATAATGATATCCCCCTATCCCTCACGCCCCCTCCCCCAAAAAAAGTGTGTAAGGTTGGGGCAGCAAAATGGCTCAGTGGGTAGAGGCACTTGTCATGAAACCTAACAACCTGAGTTCAAGCCTCAGAACCCACATAAAGAGTGAAATGGAGAACTGGCCCATGAGGTCCTCTACCCTCCACACACACTGTGGCACCTGTGTCCAAAACCCCACACACAAAATAAAAAGGAGTCAAGGTCATCCTCAAATGCATAAGAAGTTTGAAGTCAGCTTGCGCGACATGAAACTGTCTAAAAATAGATAGAAAGATAGATAGATAGATAGATAATAGTAATAGGTGATGAGATGGCTCAACAGATAAAGGTGCTTGTCACCAAATCTCCAAGATCCAGGCGGTTGTCCTCTGACCTCTGCTCGTGTGCACCCACAAACACACTATGCACACAAAGTAAATAAGTAAGATATAATTTAAAAGATTGGGGCTACAAGGCACTGTTAGAATGCTTGCTTAGCATATGTGCACACACCTTGTGTTCAAGACTCAACACAGAAAAATAATAATAATACTAAGAAAAGCAGACCACTAAGTCAGGAACAGTAGCATACACACATAACCCCGGTACCTGGGAGGCAGAAGCAAGAGCATGAAGAGTTCAGTGTCATCCTTAGCTACATGGGTGCTGGGAGCCAAACTTCAGTCCTTGAAGAGAGCAGCAAGTGCTTTTTCTTAATCACTGAGCCCTCTCTCTAGCCCTTGCCTCCTTATTTTTTGAGACAGGATCTCTCACCGAATCTGGAGCTCAACCCTTCAGCAGGATGAGCTGGCTAGCAAGCCCCTGGGGCTGACCTGTGTCCACTGGGACTACAGGCATGAACCAGCATGGCCACTTTTTACATGGGTTCTGGTGACCCAAACTCACATTCTCAAGCCTGTACACAAGTACTTCACCCACGGAGTCATCTTCTCAACCTTCATGGGTATTTTCAATTACAATTAACTTATTTTGCTGCTGGGTATGGGATCCAGAGCCTTGACCACCATGCCCCAACCCCTTCACTGGCAGGTTGTAGGCAACTGTTCTACCACTGAGGTACATCCCAGTGTCAAGGCCAATTTAAACAGCACGCTTTGATGTGTGCCTGACAAAGAAAACACACTTTAATTCCTACAGCATTCTATCCACCTTTAATGGAATTCTGCGAAAATCCTTCTAGTCCGCAGAGCTTTGGTTTATGTTTGTGGTATTCAGTAACTTATAAGCTAAATATATATATTTTTGAGGCAAGGTCTCGTAGACCCCTAGCTGGCCATGAACTCATCGGGCACCTGAGGACCACTCTAAACTTCCTAATCCTCCTACTTCCACCTCCTGAGTGCTAGGATGACAGGCCTGTGGCATCATGCCTATGCAGTGCTGGGGACTGAACCTAGGGCTTTGTGCAGGGTAGGCAAACACTCCACAGAAGAAGTTCCATTCCCAACCCCTAAAGCCATGTGTTTGACTCAAACTTGTAATGGCTGCAGGGTCCATTAAAACACGGCGCCAACCCTTTTGAGTAGGGAAGCAGAAAGAGAAACAGAGGCACGGAAGTGGCCAAGCACATGGGGGTGGCTTGGTCTCCTATCAACCCACTCACTGTCTGAAGAACTAATTCACTTCAGGGAGACAAATCCCATTGCACAAGAGCAACATTAATCAGATTGTGAGTGAAGCCCCCTGAAGCTAATGTCCTCTTTAAAATATGTATTTATTCTATTATACGTGACCGCGTGGGTGTTGTATGTTTGTATGCCATATGCGGGAGGGTGACAGTAGAGGCCAGAAGAAGGCACTGCACCCCTGAGCTGAAGTTTACAGGTGGTTGGAGCTACCTGACATGGGTCCTGGGTCATCTGCAAGACCATTCGTAACCACTGAGCCCTCTCTCCCTAGTCCACCTCTTAAAGGCTGCACATTACCACCACAATGAAGACCAGGCCTCTGGTGGCCTCTGGTGTGTGCATATCTTTGGGCGACACTCCATTAGCAATCGGCAAGGTCCTCAGAACCCTCTATACTCTTCTGCCCACATTCCCAGCCTCTCTACCCCACGGTCACTCCTTATTGTTCTAGCCAACACAGCTACACTTACAGCAGCCCAGCCCTGGCAGCTTCATGACAATGCAAATGCTGACACCCCTTCCGGGCTTTCTCCCCACTTTCTCCCCCTAGTCTTCCTTTACAGTTCACCTTAGCCACCACTTCCAGAAGCCTTCCTGACCTTGCTGCCTACCCCCTCCTGGAGGAGGGGAGCTCACCTTGTGACACACCTCAGCTCTACACCTATCACAACACCTTCTCACTAACTGCTGTGTCTCTCTTTCCACCCAACAAGTTGCCAGAAGACAGAGATCTTGTCTGGCACCCAGAAGAGATTTGTGCAAACAAAGAAATGAGAGTTTCTGGTTAAATGCAGTAACAGTGACTTGTTTCTCTAGCCTATGGGTTTGTTGGTTGGGTCTGTTTGTTTGTCTGTGTAGTTTTGAGACAGTATCTCCCTATGCAGCCCAGGCTGGGTTAGAATTCACTACATTTCCCAGGATGGTCCCAAACTCTTGATCCCCTTGCCTCAGTTTATTAAATGCTGGGATTGCAACTTATAACACCATGCAAGGGTGAACTGGGTACATAGCCCAGGCTGACCTCAAACCTGTAGTTCTGCCTAAGTCTCCCAAGTGTGGGATGTCAGGCATGCATCACCTTGCTAGGCCATATTTTCTTTTTATTATTACTGTGTGAGCATGGGCTTGTGTTTGAAATGGAGGCGTATAGAGGAGTCCAGTCTCTCCTTCTACCATGGGATCTGGGGACAGAACTCAGAGTCAGGTTTGTGCAGCAAGGGATAGTGTTATTTTTATTGTTGTTGTTTAATAATTTATTTATTTTTATTTTATGTGCACTGATGTTTTGCCTGCATTTATGTTTGTGTGAGGATATAGGATCCCCTGAAACTGGAGTTACAATTGGGAGCTGCCAGGTAGGTGCTGGGAATTGGACCTGGATCCTCTGGAAGAGCAGCCAGTACTCTTAACCACCGAGCCATCTCTCCAGCCCCTAGAGTGTTATTTCTTTTAAGGAAAAAAAAAAAAAAAAAAATGGAGGGACCAGTGAGATGGCTCAGCAGGTAACAGTACTTACTGTCAGTCCTGATCACCTGATTCGGAACTCACAGGGTGGAAGGAGCAATCTGACTCCTGCAAATTGTCCTCACCTCCACACATGCTCCATGGTGCTGGAGCATACACACACAACAGATAAATGTTTAAAAAATAATAATAATGATAATAATAATAATAATAAATATTTTGAAGTCCTGGATTTGAACAGGGGCTTGCATACTGGTTAAGCCCTCCACCAAAGCCGCTTTCCAGCCCATTAAACAGGTCCTAAGGTAAGAAGCAATCTCTAAGACTGGTTAGGCAGAAGCAGCATTGGCAAGGAGCCAAATGAATTTATTTGCAACAGCTGGCAATCAACAATCGATTCCAAGGCCTCATTTTGTTCCTGGAATCCCAGAATCCCACCATCCATGCTGCCTGCCTCTCTATGTGTGCACACGTGTAAATGGATGTGCACGAGTACACAGATGCATGTGTTCCTAGAGGCTAAGGACAGCCTGGATTGCCGTTCCTCAGGCGCCACCATGTCAACCTTGTTCACTCACCAAATAGGTGAGGCTGGCTGACTGACTAGCAAACCCCAGGGATTCACCGGTCTCCTCCCTAGCAATAGAATCACAGGTACATACCATGCCAGGTATGTATGTACAAACCATGCCAGGCTTTTTACGTTGGTTCTCAGGAGCCAATGTGAGTCTGCACACTTGCCAGACAAGCACTGCATGGACTGGGCCATCTTCCCTCCATGCCCACACCCACCTTTCCTTTTGAAAACCAGATTTCAAAAGCAGCAAGGTAAATTTCCCCATGGCTCTCACCTCCTCTCACTGAAGGGCTGGCACCAAACTGTCCCTTCTTGATGGAGACAGCAGATCCTCAGGTGCAATAACTTGTCTGAGTTCCCATCTTGATATGAATGGCAAACAACAAAAACCGGGCAAATCTGAGGGCTTGCTGACTCAGCCACACCAACTCCGAGTCGGCACCTTTGCCAAAAAATATGATTAAGTCTTCAATGAAGAAACGGCAAGAGAAAACGAGCGCACAGATGTTGGGTCCCGTGTGCTGTGGCTGGGGATTGGAAATTACCAGACTTATTTTCCAACAGCCTGGGCAGAGAGCAGAAGGTATGACCAGTCTTTCTCAGCCCACTCAACCAAGCCCTTTCCCAGAAAATCCTGTGTAAGGACTTCAGAATCCAGTCCACAGGACAGTCCACGCAGGAAATCAACACACCAGAGAGGATAAAAATTTGACCGTGGTCACACAGTAAATGGACAAAGGGGCCTAGATAACCTAGCAACTTAAGTCAACCCTGATTTTTCAGCCAACTGGGAAAGTCTATATTATAGAACTGTTATTTTTTGGCTTTTTGAGCAGAGTCCATAGTATATAGCTTAGGGCTGCCTTGGAACTACTGAGTCTCATGCTTCTGCCTCACAAGTGCTGAGATTACAGGCATAAGTCACCACACCTGCATAACATTTGATTTGCAGCACAGGCAAGCTTTGAACTCGCTACCCTGCTGCCTTAGTCTTCCAAGTGCTAGTATTACAAGCATGCAGCACCTTGCCGGGCTCTCCAGAACTTTAAAGGGGAAATAAGAGTTCCTTAAAGGTCTTGGCCTCTGTACACATTCGTGTTAATACTGTTGTGGAGGCAAAGCTAACGCCGGCAAGTCGCAGCTGACTCTGAGGGATCCGAAGAGAGTCGGAGCTTCAGAGACTCCCCGAAGTGCCCCAGGGATCCAGTTTGAGAGACCGAGAATGGAAAGGCAAACGCCTCCCAAGTCCAACTCCCGGCCAGCGGTGGAGTACTATCGCCTGGATGCAGCTCCCACAGGACTGAAACTGTCCCCTCAGAGAACCGGGGTGGCTATAGCCTCACAGCTCTTCCAGGTCCTGTGGGACTCAAACTCCCAGGGATGCGACCCCCGTCTCTGCAGAAATAGAGCCCTCACCACACCCAGCCCTGTCCCCAACGACCAAAGCGTCCCAACTGCAACTTGCCGCTTCCAGGACCCCGGTGCCCCGGTGCCCCGGTGCCCCAAGAGCCTGGGGCTCCCAGCGCCCCCAAGACTCACCCATCCCGCCGGCACGGCCCTCCCTCCGTCCCTCCCTCACACGACCGCCCCCTTCCGGTCTCGGCTAGGCTCAATAGCCCCCTCTCCTCAACCCACCCACCTCCGAGACCCCAGCCTGGGCGCCAGCAGGTGGCCCGCCCGTCCCGCTCACAGAGTCTGAGGCAAGTAGAGGGAACAGGTTGAAAGGACCGCCAACCTCCGGGTTCAGCTCCGGCTCGGCCTGGGTAGAACCTCGACTGTAGCTCCGACTCCGAGAGGGAGGCAGCCTGAGTGAAACTCGGCGTCGCAGCCTACCAGAGCCGCGCTGCGCATGCCCCTCGGCGCGGTGCCTTCTGGGAAATGTAGTTCTGGTGCGGCGGAGTGGGCTGAACCAAAGCTCACCAGCTAATGTTAATGTACCCAGCCTTCCTTCACTTACCTGCTTACTGACTCCTTCGGTAATTACGGACTCATTTGGTTTTTAATAATTTTGTTTCTTTTTATTCTTATGTGTGCATACGATAGAGGTCAAAGAACAACTTTAGGAGTCCGTTCTCCCCTTCCACCTTAAGGTGGGTTCCGTAGATCGAATTCAAGTTGTCAGGCTTGGCAGCAAGTGCCTTTACCCTCTGAGCCATCTTGCCAGCCCCTGATGTTTCTTTTTGTGATATTGGGTATTAAATTCAATGCAAGCACATTGGGCAAGTGTTCTACTACTAACGAATCCCCAATTGTAAAGTTCACTTTATTTTATTTTATTTATTTATTTATTTATTTATTTATTTATTTATTTATTTATTTATTTTTGGAGTCAGGATCTCATGTAGCCCAGAGTGACTCTGAATTTGCTATGTAGCCAAGGCTGACCTTGAACGCCTGAACCTCCTGCCTCTGTTTCCTAATTGCTGAGCTTGCAAGCACTTCCAAGAAACAAAGATTTTAAATTTAAAAAGAAAGCAATCTATTAAAAAAATTTAAAGCCTTAGCTTGTGAAGTCATGGCTCAGTGGTAGAGCACTTAACCTAGCAAGTGGGCGGGTTTGCAAACCCTGGCTTTGCAAAAGAAGTCCTTAAAACTCCTCTTCACGTGACAGAGTCTGTTCCATTTCCTGGAACCAGCTCACCCAGAAGCAAGAAAAGATGAACACAGCCAGAGAAGTTGAGAGGCTGCGGGCCTGGGCATTATTGTTGGGGCTGGAGCATTTGCTGCTGTTTTGCTTGGAAAGGCAGAATTGTGTTGCTTCCTGCCTCTGCTAATTGGTCTCCATCTGACACTCTGGAGGACAGTCTGATAAGACACAGCTGCTTTGCTCATTATTGCTGATGAATACGTGACACCTGGCATCTCCTAGTGGTGACGGTAGCCACCTAGGACCCATGTGTATCCTACACAGCTAAAAAGATCTCAATGTCTTTACAGCCTTAAAGAATACACAAATCTATCCCCTCAATATATATATATATACATACATATATATATGTATGTACATATGTGTACATGTACATATATCTAGATGTGTGTGTATATATACATATATATGTAGATGTAGATAAATGTATATATCCCGTCTAGTGGAGCTTTTCCGGAGGAAGATCTTATGTAGCCTAGCCTGGTCTCAAATGTGGCTTTACACTATTAATCCTGTCTCCACCGTCAAGTGGATTGCAGGTATGTACCATCGTTCCCAGCTTTATGTAGTGTGTGTGGGGGGGGGAGAACCCAGGGCTTCTAGCATGGCAGGCAAGCACTCTAATTCAGCTAGAACCCCAGTCTTTGGAGCACTGAACGGACTCCTCCTGTCTGCTGATTCCCATCTTGCAAGTCTGAACTAATAGATGAGTGCTCATTTGTATTTCTTTGTCCGGGGATGGGCATGCCGCTGTATTCTCATGGAGGACAGGGGACAACCTGTCCTTCAGTTGTCTCCTTCTACTGTCCTGGGATCAAACCCAGGTCCTGAGAGTCAGTGACAAGTGTCTTTACCTGTTGATCCATATTGATGACCTGATGTTCATATTTATTTCATCTCCAAAGTTTTACTGTAGCCAATCACTACTTTTTTGTTGCGATGACTTTTCCCTATGTAGCCCAGGTTGGCCTTGACCTCACTGTGTCAGGCAGTTTGACCCTGGCAGCCTCATATTTGGATTTTGTGCATACACACATAATCAAAACAGTTTTTATCCTAAATCTGCCTTACGTCAACTGAATTCACATCCCAGGCAAAGATCCTAAAAGTGTGGAGAAACACCCCTTACTCCACCTTTGCATTTTTTTTCAGTAAAATGTAACTGATCTCTGCCTCATGGATTTGCCTTTTAACTAGTTTAGCAGTACTCTGAGCTAACCTCTAGCTCATTTTTCTAATATCTTAGCAAATGAATTAAACAAGATTTTAAAGATATTTACTCTTCGAAATTAAAATGGCATTTCCCCTCTTCCCTCCAACCCGTCTCAAGTACCTTTCCCCTTGCTTTCTTAAATTCATGGCCTCTCTTTAATTATCGAATATATATATATATATATATATATATATATATATATATATATATATCCTACTTAAGTCTATATAATGTTACTTATATGATTTCAGAGCTTAAACAAGATTTTTGACATTTTCACCGTGTATCTGATCTTTTTAGTCCTTTAATGTTATAAAAATATAAAATTCTATATTTAAAAAATTGGCATGAAGTGAGAACTAGCAGGAAAGGAAGTAGGAAATGGAAAGTATACACAATTCCAGTCTGAGAGTTGGTTAACAGTGAGAAGAGCAACCTAGTACGGAGGGTATCTGTGGTGGCCACTCCGAAAACAGAACCTACCCACTGACAAAGATATACAGCATAGCCAGATTTGGCACAGCATAGGGCAAAAATTATCAAATAAGGAATCATGGGAGCAACAACTGTGGGGCAGCTACCATTCTGAGGATAGGGCAGGAGGCAGAGGCAGGAGGATTTCCGTGAGCTTGAAGCCAACCTGATCTATAGATCTGAGATAGCCAGGACTATATAGAGACTCTGTCTCAGAAACTAAAATTAAGAAAAAAAAAAAAAAAAATCAAGCAAAACAAAAGATAACCAGGGTTGGCGGCCCATGCCTTTAATCCCAGCTCTTCGGAGGCAGAAACAAGTGGATCCCTGAGTTCAAGGCCAGCCTGATCTACTGAGTTCCAGGGCAGCCAGGGCTATGCAGTAAGACTCTTGTCTGAGAAACCAAAACAAAGAGGACATTTGTGAGTGTGCCTGTGTGGAGATGTTTGCAGGAATCTGTTCTTTCCTTCCACTGTGTGTGAACTGGGGATTCAACTCAGGTCATCAAGCAGCTTTACCCACTGAACATGCCGGCCCACCTTACACATCGTGTCATCCCTAAGTGTAATCACAGCCTAATCACTGCCCCTGGCGTCTTTGATGTGTCTCCCTTGGGAAAGCATCGCCTGCCCTAAATGAGCATAATTTCTACCCTTCTCATCAGTTAAAGCAGATCAGATGGGCAGGAGCAAAGATTCCACCCTCTCCCATGTCTCCACGATGCTCTATTTTTCAGTCCTGCCTCAGTATCCCTGGTGGAGGCTGCCTCTCTTGGGCATGGGAGAGCTTTTCAGATGAAGATGAGATGTCCCCACCTGTAGATCAAATCCTAGTCACACTTCCTCTGTACCCTAGACACAACACCACTTCCTCTGTTAGGAGGAAATGAAAAAGCAGTTGAATGAAAGACATGTTCTTAGACTGTTACGACACCCAAAAACTTGAAGACAAGGAACAGATGGAGTTTCATTAAAGAAATGGTCCCCAGAATGTCCTTGGAGTCACGCTCACAGAACAGTACCTACTGGAGCCTGGAGAGTGGGCTCAACAGTTAAGAGCGCGTCCTGCTCTTCCAGAGAACCGGGTTGGTTCCCAGCACCCGCATGGGGCAGCTCACAAGATTCTAACTCATCAGTTCCATATACTCCCAGTGAGCTTCGAGCTCCTCCTCTCTCTCTTTGGACCCCTCTCATTCTGGTCCTTTCTTTCTCTTTCTCTCCCTCTCTTTGGCCTTTCTCCTCTCTCTCCTTCTCTGTTGTCCTCTCTCCTTCCTCCTCTATCCTCTCTCTCTTTGGCCTCTCTCTGCTCCTCTTCCTGTTATCTCTCCCCCCCTCCACTCTCTCTCTCTCTTTCCCCACTTAGAAGCGGACACTTCGTGTCTCACCCCACCCCAATAAACCTCTTGCCTGAGACCCTGCTGCCTGTTGCATACTGGTGTGCACTTTTCTTTCAGCATGTATTTATGCATTTACATGTACGCCCGGGATAAGTGGAGGCAGAGATGATTGACAAGATCAGGTGGGATGGCAAATGGACCAGATGACCAACCCGAGTTCTTTGCTACCGTTCTGCTGTTATCAGCTCTCTTCGGTAGCATACACTTGAGATCCAAGTACCCAGAAAGCTAAGGCAAGGGGATGGGTGGTTCTAAGCCATCCTGGGCTCAAAGTAAGACACACACACACACACACACACACAAACCACTGAGACCAATGAGATGGTTCAGTGAGCAAAGGATCCTGCCACCAAACCTGATAACCTGAGTTTAATGGCCAGGCCCCATATGGAAGAAGTGGAGTATCAACCCCATAAAATTGTCCTCTGAGCTCCACGTGTACACAGGTGTGCTCTCGGATGCACATATGCACGTGCACACACACACTCATTTTTTTTTAAAGCCAGGCTTCCGGGTGATGGTGGCACATGCCTTTAATCCCAGTATCAGGAGGCGGTAGCATGCAGTCTGAGGCCAGATGATCTACAGAGTGAGTTGTTAAAAGGTTATGATTAATATTAGTAACTCCGGTGTGTTTCAATAAAGAGCCATGACAACTCTCAGGGATCCAATACCCAGGCAGAGGTCCATCTCACATGGCCTGCTCTGTGCTTGTTCTCTTTGTTCTGGCTTCCCCTGCCGCAGCCCCAGTTTTCATTCAAAAACTCCCTCCTTCCTCCACATGGGCCTTAATTAAACAAATGAATGGAACCTAACACTTCTCAAGATCTGCCAGCAGACTTGTGGCCTATCCTGATGGGTGTCCAAGCTGGGGGTAAGTCAGAGTCTTCCCTGATCACAGGCTGCAGACCATTGATGGTGATAGGGATCCTTCACCTGCATTAACAAATGGGCTGTTCATGTGGAGATCTGGGGGGCAACTCCATTGTTTTTAGCACAGAGGCGTTAACAGGTGTAGGAATCAAGTCCTTTACATGCTGCAAGGCATCAGGAAGCACCCTTCCCACCATTCAGCATGTACACAGGGGTATGATCTCATAATAACTATAAAATATCTATTCAAACATCCCACAACAATGAGTTCCAGGACAGCCAGGGCTACACAGAGAAACCCTGTCTTGAAAAATCAAGGAAAAGAAAAGAAAAAGAAAAAGCCAAATGGTACACTGTATACTGGTGGACACCTGTAATCCTAGCACCCGGGAGGCTGAAGCAGCAGAGTCTAGAAGTCAAGGTCATCTTCAGATACATAGTAAGTTCAGAGTCATCCTGTACTTACATGTCTCAAAAATAAAAAGTCAGGCTGGGGATACGGCTCAGTGGGTAGAGTGCTTGCCTAGCATGCACAGAGGCCTAGATTCTATTCCTTGTACTGCATAAACTAGATTTGGTGGTGTACACCTGTAATCCCAGTATGCAGGAAGTATAGACAGGAAGGTCCATTCAAAGTCATCCTCAGCTACATAGCAAGTTCAAGGTCAGCCCTGGACAATAAAATACCCTACTTCAGAAAGAAAAAAAAATTCCAAGATGCAATTTCCAATTCTGAACTTTGTCTCTGAATTCTTTGATGGAAGCAAAAACAGAACCTTGAAACATCAAATACAAGTCTCAGACGCCTGGTCTTTTACTCTTCTGGTTTTCTACATTTTTTAAAAACTGCACGCCTGTGTCCTCGAGTGTCTGTGTTAAAACCAGAGGACAGTGTACAGGAATCATTTCTCTCCCTAGAGGTTCCAGGGATTAAACTCGGGGTGTTAGGTTTGCCAGCAATCCCCTTTACCAGCTGAGCCATATCAGCAGTCCGGTCTAGGCTTTGACACCTCTGCAGCCTTTGCTGGGGAATCACATTTCTAGACAACGCTTGAGGATCAAGGACTTTCCATCCTCACTGGACCGAGAGTCAGCCGTGCTCTGAATGTACTGTAGACATCTTGTGCCATGTGGTGACACAGGTTTATAAATCCCAGCACTTGAGAGATGGAGGCCAAAGGGGCTCAGTTTAAGGCTAGTCCCGGCTTCATGAGACCCTGTCTCAAAACAAAGTCTGGAGAAATAGTCTTGTGCTTTACAAGCATTCTGCTTCTAAACTACAGCTCCAGCTCATGCCAAGCCATTTGAGCACCTGCCTTCAGTGCGACAGCACCCCATCCCCCAATACCAGCTGCTGTGTTCCAGCATCTTCTGGATCCCGTAGGTCCATGCCTAACAACTGTGCTCCGCTGGCAAATGTTCATTTGGCCCTCTAGGTCCCTGAGTATCGCATCAAGTTGCTAGAAAAGCTGAACTGGTGTTAGGCCTGGTGGTGCATGCCTGGAGTCCTAGCACTCAGGAGGCAGGAAGCAAAAGGATCAGGAATTCAAGGTGGTCCACAATTATGCAAGTTCAAGGCCAGCTGGACTGAGACGCTGTCTCAAACCAAAAAAAAAAAAAAAAAAAAGGGGGGGTGGGGAGTGTAGCCCAGTGCTGGAACACTTGCTTAGCATGTACAAATTGCTGGATTCGATCCACAGTAGCCCTCTAGAGTATGGTTTAAAACCCCTCAGGAGGAAAGCAACTCACTGGAGATGGGAGCGAACCGACTTAGAAGAACGAGAGAGGTGAAGGCAACTCTTTTCAATGTCATGAAATCAAAGGAAACCCAAGCCACCTCTCCTGAGGCCTTCAACTACCAAACCGCTTCTCAGAACCTCCCCCCCCAAATACTACTCCATACACCTTGGTGATCACCCAGAACTAAAGTTATTTTGACAACCAAATTGGGACACAGTTGTTTGTTTTGAGCTTATTATCTACAGGGTGTTTTTTTTTTTTTCAAGACAATGTCTCTGTGTAGCCTTGGCTGTCCTGGAACTCTCTCAGTAGACCAGGCTGGCCTCGAACTCAGACCTGCCTTCCTCTCTGCCTCCCAAGTGCTGGGATTAAAAGTGTACACCACCACTACCTGGCTATCTACATGATTAAGATTTTTAAAATCCATGTGTCTGTGACATCCTAATTGGGAAACAATTGTTTTCTGCTTTGAGCTTATTATCTACTACAGGGTTTTAAAGTTTTAAATTTATATGTACACGTGTATCTCTGAGTTTATGCCACACATGTGTACAGGCGTCCATGAAGGCCAAAGAAGGGCTTCAGATCTCCTGGAGCTAGAGATACAGGACCCCAGCGACCATATTGTGAACCACCTGATATGGCTGCCGGGATCTGAACTCAGTTTCTCTGGAAAAGCAGCAAGTGCTCTTAACCACTGAACCATCTCTCCAGCCTCTGTGCGTGTGTCAGTGTTTGGCTTCGTGTATGCCTGGTGGCCATTGAGGTCAGAGAGCATGTCAGGTCCCTGAAACTGGAGTCGTAGATGGTCGAGAGCCGCTGTGTGGATGCTGGGAACTGAGTCCCTTAGTCTTCTACAAGAGCAACAGGTGCTCTTAATTGCCGAACCCTCTCTGTAGCCCCATTATTTGTTTTGTTGCTACTGTTTTTAAAATAGAGTCCTGCATAACTAGGAAGGCCTCCAATTTGCTACGAAACAAGGAGGACCTTGAACTTCTGTTCCTCCTGCCTCCACCTCTCAAGTGTTGAGATGCACGAGCCACACCACTCCTGGCTTTGGACAGGCAACTTCCAGTCTGCTGACCTGAAGAAAGAGGGGCAGAAAAATCCCCCTTTCCAACCTGACCCTGGTTGGAGTCAAGGTCTCTGGGGCCAACTCTTCCTAGAAGTGAAGTCTGACTAGACCTACCTTGCTCGTTCAACAGCTCCCCATCTCAATCAGGATCTCTTTGGAGTCACATTATAAAGCTACTCCTGTCCACAAAATGTTTACAAACCCAAGAGCTCAGCCTCTCCATCATCTGGACAGATAGCCACTCCCTGGAGGTCCAGTTCTTCTTACTAGATTATGCTGTCAGCACACATGTGATATGTTACAGTCCAGTCTGCCCTGCCCCCAAGGAGTCACACCAATCCCACTCTCCCCACCTCAGAGACAGGCACTGAACCACAAAACCACCCCATTCAGAACTGGGTTTCTTTTATTGTGAAAGGGATACAAGGTGGGACGTGGTGTGACACTTCCTGGTGACACCAAAGATGATGGCAGCCAATGTCAGGAACGCCACTGTGGCCAGGCCTAAGCCAAGAGCCGCAGATGTTTGAGCAGAAGAGGGACAGCCCTCCACAGCTTGGTCACTCGCCTTTCCCAAGAAGATCAGAGGCCCTACAGTGACATCAGCTTCATCTGTCACTGTGAAAGAACAGGACATGTGGACGGATTTATGTCATGCTTAGTGCTGGGGAAATCACACCAGGGTCCTCAGGAATGTTAGGCAAGGTCTCTGCTTTGAACAACGCCCCCCAGTTCTTAACCGGGGAGGAAGGTGGGGGTGAGGTGGATTCTAAGCAGGTGCTCTAACCACTCAGGGACACCCAAGCCCCTCACTGGGAGATTCTATGCAAGCTCTCTACTGCTGAGCCTTTCCCCCACCTTTTATGTTTGGTTTCTTGGGGGGAGGGGGTCCCTATGTAGCCCAGGCTGCTCTTAAACTGATTTCTCCTACCTTAGCCTCCCTAGAGCTGGGGTGGCAGGTGTAAGCCATGCTCAGCTCCATCTTTAAGTTTAACTCCTAAGGATTAAAATTTTAGCTCTGTCTCACCTCAGTGGATTGAATGAGGTCATCTTCGCACTACCCAGCAATGTCTTGAGACCCTGAAGGTGACAGAGCTACCCCACAAGCCACTGGAAGATAGAGACTCGGCACCTTCCCACCTGACTTACCATGCCTGCGGTTGCGGTTTCCGGACACCAGCTTGGGCCCCTGGCTCACTCCATGACTCTGGTCCAACTGACTACTACAGTTGCCCTGGTTGCAGCAGTCACAGATGACAGCATCGCCCTCTACTGGCAACCAGCTGAATGTAAAAAACACAAAGACTTAGCTCCCATACCTCCAGAGGAAGAGGTATAATGATTATATAATTGAAGATAGACATAGGGGTATCTGGGTGCCACCACACCCAGAGTCTGGTCTTCTCACCTTTTGGAAGTCTTGTTGAAGGAACAGGCTTTGTTGAGTTTATCTGGGGTCTGGTTAGCGGGAGTGACTTTGAGATGGCAGGTGATATAGATCTGAAATAGAGCAGGTTGAGTTTAAAGATGTGTCAACGACTTTAGAAAAATTTTATAGGAAGCCAGGTGTGGTGGCAAAGCACTCCGGAGGCAGAGATAGGCAGATCTGAGTTCAAGGCTAGCCTGGTCTACAATGTGAGTTCCAGGTCAGCCACAACCACTAAGTGAAATACTGTCTCAAAAAACAAAACAGGAAAAAACCATCTCTCCCATGCTGAAGAGATAGGTTAATGGTTAACACTGGATGTTCTTCTAGAGGACCTGAGTTCAGTTTCCATAATCTACACGGCTGCTCACAACCATCTATAACTCCAGATCCAGAGGATCTCTTCTGGTCTCTGCAGTCACTGTGATGTTTACAGACACTCAGACATGCACACATACTGGGAAGGAGGGAGGGATTGCAGAAATGGCTCATTAGGAGAAGGTGTTTAGCACCAAGACTGGAATCCACATAGGAGACAACCATCTCTGGTTGTCCTCAGACACACCCACACCCACAGACAGACACACACACACCCACACCCACAGACAGACACACACACCCACACCCACAGACAGACACCCACACCCACAGACAGACACCCACACCCACAGACAGACACCCACACCCACAGACAGACACCCACACAGACACCCACACCCACACCCACACCCACACCCACACCCACACCCACACCCACACCCACACCCACACCCACACCCACACCACCGACACCCACACCGACACCCACACCGACACCCACACCGACACCCACACATAGACACACACATAGACACACACACATAGACTCAAACATATGATTTACATTTACAAAAGCTTAAGTGTGGTAGTCCATACTTTTATTCCAGACAGAGAAAGTAGATCTGAGAGTTCAAGGTCAGGCTAGTCTACACAGTGAGCTCCAGGTTGGCCAGGACACATAGTGAGACCCTATCTCAAAAACAAAAAGCAAAATGAAACATTTAATTTTAAGATTAATTTTTGGTGCCTGGTGGTGGCACACACCTTTAATCCCAGCACTTAGGAGGCAGAGGCAGTTGGATCTCTGAGTTGAGGTCATATCAGTCTACAGAGCAATGTCCAGGACAGCCAGGGCTACACAGAAACCCTGTCTCCAAAAGAAAAAAAAGAAAGAAAAAGTAAAAGTTCTAAGGACAGCCTGGGCTAAATGAGATTGTTTGAAAATACCGGGGGAGGGGGGGAGCTATTGCTTAGATTCATTTATGTATATGCCTATGTGTCTGTGTGAGTGTGTGCCATACCTGCAGAAGCCAGAAGACATCAGAGCTGCTGTTACAGGTTTTTTTTGTTGTTTTTTTTTTTTGAGACAGGGTTTCTCTGTTGTAATTCTGGCTGTCCTAGAACTTGCTATAGGACCAGGCTGGCCTCGAACTCAAATTTTCCTGCCTCTGCCTCCGGAGTGCTGGGATTAAAGGCGTGTGCCACCACTGTCCAGCAAGTTAAAAGTGATTGTGTTTCCTAGGAGCCAAACTAGGGTTTAACTTTTGTTGTTTATTGTTTCTGGGGGAAGACAGGGTCTCACCATGTTGCCTTGGCTGGTTTGGAACTCATTATGTAAACCTGGCTGGTCTCAAACTCAGACCCACCTGCCTCTGCCCTCCTGAGCTGAGGTTAATAGATGGGTGCCAGTATGCCTGACCCACCTATCTAGTTTATTCTAGTTTTATTACCATATGTGTGTTTTGCCCGAATGATGAATGAGCTCTACAAGCATGCCTGTGCCTGAGGAAATCAAAAAGAGCATTGACCTCCTAGAACTGAAGTTGCAGGTGGCTGTGAGCCTCCAGGCCGGCGCTGGGAATATGAACCCAGGTCCTCTGAAGAAGAGCCAGTGCTCTTAACCACTGAGCCATCTCTCTAATCCCTGTATTACCTAGTTCAAGTTTAAGTAACACAAACCCTTACCTGTGAGGGCCTAAGCCCGCAGCTTCATCTACTGGTTACTTTTCTAGCATGGTAGATCACTTCAAATGACCGCTGCTTCTAGCACCTCTGAGGACCCTGAGACCGTGCCACCGGGACACACCAAGTACAATCGAGGTAGAATTGCATACAGATGGCTTCAAGGAGCAGCTAGCCTCTCAGGTGAGGGTCTAATGATCCTCCCCAACCCCCTTTCTGAGGAGATGTCAACAGTCCACAGACCTCTAATGGTCTCCTGCAAGCAGACACAGCTGATCTGATCATGGCGGCTGTTTTGTTTAGGGGACCATACTCCAGAACACCCCTCGAGTGATAGCCACCCCTCCCTTTCCCAAGCTGTGCCAGTGGGATCGGTATTTCTCAACCTGTGGGTCACAACCATGGGAAAGCATTTTCTCCAGTTTAAGCAGCACAAACCTTTACCCGTAAGGGCCTTACTAAGCCCACAGCTTAATGAGGTCTTGGGAACTGAGACATCACTCAGTAGCAAAATTACAGTTATGAAGTAGCAAAGGAAAACAATTTTATGGTTGGGGGTCACCACAACATGAGGAACTGTATTAAGGGATTGTGGCATTAGGAAGGTTGAGAACCATCACTGACTTAAGGAAGCCCTTGTGGTAACGGTAAGAGAACATTAAGCTAGACTAGGGGGACAGTCTTACATGTGGCTGTGGGAAAATATCATTACCATATTTCTGGAGCTGTTGGCAAAATGGAATACATCCACTGTGAACTGGAGAGTCTCTGGCCGGGGTCGGGGGGCTTGAAATGCAGAAAAGCTCTCCGATAGACCATCCACAAGGCAACTTGGAAGGGAAGTGGAGAATGAAGTTTAACAGCTAAGCCATCTCATTACTAAAGTTCCCGGAAGCCAGGTGTCTTAGTTTGCTTTCTGTTGCTGTGGTAATACTGACCAACTTGGGAGGACAGTGTGTTTGGCCTACAGCTTATAGTTCATCACTGAAGGAAACCAAGGTAGGAACAAGGTAGGGACCTGGAGGCAGGAGCTGAAGTGCAAACCTCAGAAGGAAGGCTACTTAAAAGGCTTGCTCAGTTCGTTTCTTATATAGCCCAGGCCTATCTGCCCAGGGAGGGCATCTGCCCACTGTGGACCATATCCTCCTACATCAATTAGTAATTAAGAAAATGCCCCCACAGACATGCCCACAGGCCAATCCGATGGAGTTACTTCTTCAAATGAGGCTTCCCTTTCCCAGGTATGTCAAACTGATAACCGAGATTAGGGGTCACACCAGACATTGTGGCTCATACTTTTAATCCCTGAACTCTAAGATCAGACAGGATTATTTTTAAAAAGATATTAGAATAGAAGGGAACTTAGGTGAAGAGAAAGGGGATTAAGCTGTAGAGGGGAGCAAAAGATAATGAGGGTGAATCTGATCAAAACGCTACATAAAAGTATGTCGTAAAGCATCCGTTAATATATGCTAACAAAATACTTAAAAGAAAGAAAGAAAAAAACTCCCTAGGCCAGGCCTCACCCATGGAAGTCCACAATGACATGAGACACAGAGGAGGTCTGGTCTGGCGAAGGCGTGGCCACGCAATGATCCACAAACAGCTGCAGCGGCAAATGGCTTCCGGTGTGGACTTCCGCCTGGAGATGGGCTACCTCTCCCAGGTGAAAAGTCGGGGATAATTTCTCAATGTTCCAGTTCTCTGAAGGGGCACAGACAGGGGCTAGAGACTGCCCAGAGGCATCAGCACACCACCCTTCCTCCCCACCCCACCCCCCCCAGCCCTCCGGCTCACCCTCCATAAGGCGCAGAGAGAAAGCCAGCTTCTCCTCTGAGGACACGGTGCTGCTGAAGGGAACCCAGGTGGGCAGGACAGCATGGCTGCTCACATTGCCCTGCCTGTTGAGAAAAACGGCAGCTGCTTCCGTATAACTCCATCCTGGCCCAGTTTGTGTGGAGTTGGGGATTATCACATCCCTACCCTATTACAGAGTTCTCAGACCTAGGTCCCCAAAGTCTGGGCCCTTTCTCTAACCCTTCCCCCCAAATGTCTACACCTGAGAGCAACCAGCACTCCAACAATGGATAAAGAGACTGAAGCATGGGGAGACAGGTCTGAAGGTAGACGTTCCATTTAGTAAGCATAGATCTGGTCTATGAAGCCCTAGAGAAAAGACAAATGACAGAAGCCAGAAGTGGCACGAGCCTGTAGCCCCCAGCACTAGCACTTGGGAGGCTGAGGAAGAACAAGAGTGACTCATTCTGACTCAATTTAAGGGGGGTGGGGGGTGGGCTGGGGATGTAGTTGACAGAGTGCTCGCCTAGCGTACACTAGGCCCTGGATTCCATCCCCAGCACATTGTAGACGGTGCATGGTTAGTGCGTGCCTATAATCCAAGCACTGGGAGGATCCGGGCAGGAAAATCACAAGTTCAAAGCCATCCTGGTCTACAAAGCGAATGCCAGGCTAGGCAAGTATACAGTGAAACCCTGTCTAAAAACAAGACAAATTAACAAAAGCTGTGCATAATTGTGGTATAGGCCTATCATCCTAGCACTTCGGAGGTAGAGGCAGGGGGATCACTGCAAGTTTGAAGCCAGCTTGATTTACATAGTAAGGCTGCCTCAAAAAACATTAAAAAAAAAAAAAAAAAAAAAGACGTAATACCTAGAAGTATCCTAGTTTAAAGCCCCAAGATAAAGTCTGGTCTGGGCATGATGACCCGTGCCTGTCATCCAGAGCTGAAGAAACTGAGGCATCAGATCAGTGCAGAGCCAAGGCCAAACTGAAGTACTGTCCAGCATATTCAACTCTGACAAGAGATTGCCATCTATAAAATTCACAGGAGAGTTCACGCTTGAAATTTTGAGTTAAGAAAAAAATACACCTTGTAATTTGTGTGTGCGTGATGTTTGTTTTGAGATAGTCTCACCATGCAGCGCATGCTGCCTGGAACTCTGTAGACCAGCCAGGCGTCAAATCAGATCTTCCAGCCTCTGCCTCTTGAGTGCTGGATTAAAGACCTATGCCTTCATGCATGGCTTCCTTTACAAGGTTTTAAATAATGTCATGACTTAGTGGTGGGCTATATCTATATCTATGGTGGCAGACCAACACACACACACACACACACACACACACACACACACACACACACACACGCAAGCCAGGCAGGCTGCCTCCATCCTGCACGCAGCACTTGGGAGGTTGAGGCAGATCTGAGTTCAAGGCCAGCTAGGCTACAGAATTCCAGGTCATCCCATGACAACACAAAAAGCCAGGTCTGCTAGCTCGTGTGCTATCACCCAGCAATTAGGCGGTAGAGGCAGAAGGAGTTTGAGCCTGAGCATCATGGAATCTGCCTCAACTTCATCTGTCTCCTCCCCTCAAACACAGTCAAGACCCTTAACGCACACCTGGCCTCACACTTCCTCAGCAAGCTGCCTACCACTCGCACATGGGACAGCAGTCACAGCTGAGAGCCATTTTTCCTGCTCAGAGCAACAGTGACCGTCCTACTTGTCAGTGGCCACATCCAACCCGGGGACCTAACAGCCCACCAGACACTGACCTGGGGTAGCGGCACTCAATGGGTATCTCCACGCGGTTAGTCCTCAGGATGGACAGGCCGCCCACAGGGCGGGGGTCGTGGAGCAGGGAGAAACTGTATACCAGGGCATCTTCCGTCACCTGAAGCAGAGATGTAATGTTAACTGGATCCAAACCACACACCCTGGGGATGCTTGCTTGACTCGCAGGAGGGTACGAGGGAATCCAGATTAGGAAGGCAGACAAGGCTCAGCGCACCCTGCCCTCTGCTGGCCAGTAAAGAGCTGGGCTGGAGACACAGTTCAGTGATTATGAGCACTTGAGTACAGTGGTGTGGTCACACTGGCCATAGCCCCAGTTCCAGGGGATCCAACCACCCTCCGCGATGTGATGCAAAACACACACATCCCCCACACACACAAAAAAAAAGTAAACCTTTTTTAAAAAGTTGAACAGCTGTTATTTGTTTTATGAGATAGGTTGAGCCTGGGTTGGCCTCGAACTTATGATCCTCCTGCCTTAACCTCTCAAGAGATAGGATTACTTGAATTACAAACCAGTTTGATTCCACCAGAATCTACTTTAGGACACCTGTGAGTTTATTGGGCTTACGTACTAAGCATGGTGACCCCAAAGCAGTTACCCCACCGGAGAATTTACCCTAGCTGATGATGGCTTCCAATAGCTGTGTGGAATCGTCCCTCCACACCCCTCCCCGTCTTTCCTTACAATGCTTTAGCACGTGCCTAGACCCTGTGCAATGGAGGCAGAATTATAGACAGCTCGCTGGAAGGTGTAGGAAGAAGCGATTGGGACCAGGTGAGGAACCTGGCAGGGTCCAGCCTGGCTTATCCCAGGTCTACCTGCACCTGTCTCCCACGTTCAGCCTCATCACTTGGACCTACCACCCCACCACAGTTGAAACTTTCTTAAAAACAGGCTTTCGAGCAGCTCAGGCTAGCCTTAAACTTGCTATGTAGTCCAGGGTGATCTTGGTTTACCTGAGTGCTGGATGGCAGGCGTGCACCGTGCATCCTGTTTTCAGTGGTGCTGAGGCCCAAATTCAGTGCATTATGCTGGCTAGGTGAGCACTCTACCAACTGAGCTGTGTCTGCAACCCAGTCAAAAAGCTTTTGGTCACCTGGTCGTGGTGGTGTACTCCCCTTTGATCCCAGCATTTGGGAGGCAGAGGTAGGCATCTCCGTGTTTGAGGCCAGCCTGATCTAGAGGGAGTTCCAGGATGCAGCCACACAGCCAGAGTTACAACAGAGAATCCCTGTCTCAAAACAAACACACACACACACTCTCTCTCTCTCTCTCTCTCTCTCTCTCACACACACACACACACACACACACACACACACACACACACAGTAAAAGAAAAATGAAACACTTTAGGTCTTTATGTTAATAAAGGGTTATAATGTCCTCTGCTCACACATCTTTAGTTCAAAGCTCCCCAGGGGTGTGGTACACCCCTGTCCAGCACCTGGAGAAGCAAAGACCAGTGTTATAGCTACAAGACCCTTTCAAAAAGCCTAGTTTCTGGGGGGTAGCTCAGTAGTGTTGTTTGCCTTGAATACTGCAAGGCCTTGGATTCAATCCCCAGCACTAGTTACTCAGTTCTCTGATTAATCCCAGGTCTTTGGTTTTTGTTTTATTTTGAGGCATGCTCTATGTTACTCTGGCTAGCTTTGAACTTGAGATATTCCTGTCCCAGGCTTCCAAGTGCCAGTCTCCTGCCTCTCCTTCTCAAGTGCTGGAATTTTAGGCATGTGTTAACTGAGCATGGCTTTGGCTGGGATTTCTAAGGCCTCTAGCAAGCCCCTAGCTACTTTCTGTCTAATTCTCCAACTCTTACCATCACCCCTTGCATTCTATTCTCTTTGTGGGTTGGGACCACAGGCAGGCATTCAGGAGAATCCGGAGTTGAGTAGGCTGATCCGAAGAACACAACTACTTCCAAACTCCATTCACCAGCTTCCAGCAGAGCCCATCCTCAGTAGTTGTCCCCCGCCCCTCCCCCAGCCACCCTTCATCAGCACAGTGAAAGGAGTCCATCCTATCCCTCGCCAGCTCCATCGCCAGACCACCTACCCAAGCCGAGGGACGCCCAGCCTCACCTGCACCCTGCTGCTGCACTCGTGCAACTGGGCCTTGAAGCTGACTACATCGGTATCGGTGGAAACCAGGGGCTCACAGCCTTCCGAGCCAAGGGTGAGGTCCCCGGGCTGCACGAGCTTCCCGGTGCCAAAAAGGTCTCTACTGACAGTCACCACCAGCTCAGCTTCCAGACACTCAACTTCCACGGGTGATGATGACCACACTGGGGTCGGAGTTCCATCGGGCAAGAACAGAGGCTGGGGACAGCACAGCTCCAGGCCTACGCACAGCAGAAGACAGAGAAAGAGTCGATAGCTCGGCTCCATGTTGATGCCTGGATTACGGCGCGGCACAGAGTAGGGGGCGGACACTACCGAGTCAACTTATATCGCTGGATGACCAGGCTCCCACCTGAACTCCCTCTACTTCCCTCAGTCTCGGGTGGAGCCCATCAGCAACACATTATTAAGACCTGTGGGCACAGACCTCATTTGGACCGACAATTAGAATCTGGATTGTAGTTTAAAGACACCCCACGTGATTCCTATTCAAGGTTTTTTGGTTGGTTGGTGGTTTGTTGTTGCTGTTTTAGGGTTTTTGCCTGTTTGTTTCTTTTTTGAGACAGGGTTTCTCTGTGTAGCCCTGGCTGTCCTAGAACTTGCTCTGTAGACCAGGCTGGACTCGAACTCTGGAGTTCACCTGTCTCTGCCTCCCAAGTGCTGGAATTAGAGGTGTGCGCCACCACACCAGGCTCCTATTCAAGTTTTAATTCTTTTCCCTGTAGAATTAGAGGTTGGACACAGTGCTTCCTGAATGCTAAGCAGATGCTCTACCACTCAGTCAGGCGCCGCGCCCCCACTCTCCAACCCCTCTCTGGGGGTTCTAGGCATGTGCTCTATGCTAAGCTTTCACCCCAACCCTCTTTAAATTTTGAGACAGTCTTACTAAGTTGCTCTAACTGGCCTCGAGCTCACTCTGTGATTCTGCAGAGCTGAACTTTACAGTCTTCCTGCCTCAGTGTAACTGTGATGAAGGGCTGGGGCCAGGGGGCGGGACTCTGTGTGCACACGTCTCACAGTCTCTCTGTTCTTACCTCTTGTATTCAGCATTGTGCGGCTGTATGGAGGCAGCTCGTGGCTCCAGGAGGCTAAGAGCTATTCCAGGTGTGTATGGGGGTGTGGGGGAGGACAGACCCTGAGAGATGCCTTGATTGGAAGGTGCCAGGATTGTCTTAGAAACAGCTGGGGACGTCTTGCCAAGTGAAGACTAAAGCCGCATTAATTGGGCATCAAGAGAAAATGTATGTGCCTAGAACCTTATTCAACAGCGTGTCCTTAGGGGTAAACTACTCAACTGTGATCAACTCCTGCAAGTCAAAAGCAAATTAAGTTCATTCGCTTGTCTATTTTATTTATCACGTTTTTATTTTTAATGGGGGGAAAACACAACCATCAGTTCTGCAGTCCAGTCTCTCAAATCTGGGGAAGTTGCGGGGGTCAGCAGATCTGTAGTGCAATGAAGGAGCCGCTTCCTGAGAAAACCACATTCTTTCTTGATCATGGTATTTTCCCCTGCCAGGTAAATACTGATCTTTGCTTTTTCAGGCAGGTCTTTCTATGTAGTGTTGTGGAGTCCTAATGATCCAACTATACAGCTACTAAACTTGTTGAAAGAAAAGATTTTATTGAGCTCAAGCAAGAAAGAAAAGAAAACAAGGCAGGCAGGCAGGAAGGAAGGAAAGAAGGAAGAAAGAGAAAAAGAAAGAAAGAAAGAGAAGGAAGAAAGGAAGAAAGGAAGAGAGAAAGAAAAGCTGGACTGACCAGGGAAATAGACTGAAATGGAAGTTCAGAGCTACAACCCCGACTCAAATTTTTACAAACAATTTAAGCTTGAAAACCATAAACATTTTGTGCCAACATAAACAAAAGTCTGTTTATAATTTTTAACCAATCAAAAATTAGTGGTTAGTTTTGAGAAGCGTTCACAACCCCAAAATGGAATATACAGCATAATCCCCAAAACAAGGTTTGCATAAGATGATCAGAATGACCAAAAACTCTGAAATGGAACAACTTAGTTCCAGGCAAAACAAGGTGGGAATCAGGCCAGGGTGACTACAACCCAGAAATGAAACGCCTCAGTTCCCAAAACAAGTACCCCCAAATCATTTTGTTTTGGCTTTACTGGTGGGCTCTGAAGACTGGGGGCTTTCCTCTCTTCCCTGGCAACCTGAACTCTGTCCTTGTTTTAAAATGGATTTTATAGTTTACAATGGCGCTGGTTTTGCCATCTCAGTAGCTCAGACTGGCCTGGGACTATCATAGCCCAGGCTGACCTTAAACACACAATTCTCCAGGCGTTAGCTTTCCTTGTGCTGAGATTACAGGCGTGAGCCACCACACCCAGTGTTATTTTATTTTAACTGATTTTCTTAAACATTTGTTTATTTTGCGTGTGTGGAGGGGCTGCACGTGGGCCATCACAAGCACGTGTTGGTCAGAGAAGAACTTTCCGGAGTCAGTTCTCTCCTTCCATCTTGTGGGTCCAGGGATTGAACTCCTTAGTCAGGCTATGCAGCAAGTGTCTTTAGCTGCTGAGACATCTTGCCAGCTTCTGTTTTTCTATTTTATTATTATTTTCTTTTACTTTAAATCAGTGGCTCTCAACCTTCCTAATGCTTCGACCCTTTGATACAGTTCCTCATGTTGTGGTGACCCCCCTCAACCATAAAATAATTTTCATTGCTACATCAAAACTGTAATTTTGCTACTGTTGTGAATCATAATGTAAATATGTGATATGCAAATGGTCTTAGGTGACCCCTGTGAAAGAGTCCTTCGACACCCCTCCCAAAGGGGTCTCGACCCCACAGATTGAGAACCACTGCTTTAGACAGACGGGCCACAGTACTTGTCTGCAGTTTTCTTTATTTTATAGCGCTATAGTCTTACTATGTCACCCAAGCTGGCCTTGAACTCCAGGCTAGAGTAATTTTTCTGCTCAGCCTCCAGATTTTTGCCACTGTCCTGGACGTCAACGTTTTTTCCCAGTGGCTATATTTATGTAAATTAATTTGGGGGAGGATGACAGGATCTCACTATGTATCCCAGGCTTGCCTCTAAATCAGAATTCTCCCATTGCTGGCGGGAAGGGCACACACCTTTAATCACAGCACTAAAGGAGGCAGAGGCAGGTGGATTTCTGTGAGTACCAGTCTAACCGGGGTTACATGGTGAGATTCTGTCTCAAAAACTAAACAGACAAACAAGCAAAACCCAAAAATCTCGCCAGGCATTGGCAGTGCAAGCCTTTAATCCCAGCACTCGGGAGGCAGAGGCAGGCGGATCTCTGTGAGTTCGAGGCCAGCCTGGTCTACAGAGTGAGTTCCAGGACAGCCAGAGTCACAACAGAGACACCCTGACTCAGAAAACAAAAACAAAAAAAACCCAGAAAACACTCAGGAGGCAGAGAGGCAGGTGGACCTCTGCGAGTTTGAGGCTAACTCCAGGCCAGCCAGAGTGACCTGGTGAGGTCCTATCTCAAACACCAGCATCCTGCATCAGCCTCCTGGGAGCTAGGCTCATGGTCACGCTACCACTCTACCCCACTTTGATTTCTTGTTTTATTTTTGCGACACCAGGAGTCAAACCCAGGACCTTGTGCTGACTTTGGTGCGTTAACGTGTCTTGGCGCAGATATCAAGGGACTTCAAGTTCTTCGGCTGAACATATCAGTCCGTTCATTTCATGGGAAGTGGCGAGGAGCCCTGTTTAGGCAGCTGTGTGTAAGACAAGGTGGAGAAGGACCTTCAGACCTGCCGAGATGCCCAGTTACGGAAGCCCAGGCCCCTGGAGATGAACCTAGAGGGCTAGTGAGAGGGGCCAGATGGGATCCTGAGGGCGGACTCGGACTTGTTGAGTGAGAGTATTGAAGTGTTGGAACTGACAGATGATGTGACCAATCCTGGTTGGGGAGAGGGAGTAATGGATGGTGGTTATGCGGTCAGAGCCGGGTGTCTACCGCACCAGTCCTGGCAGGAATTAGTAAAGGTGATGGTTCCTAGGGGACCTTAGCAAGGTAGGGGCCTTAGCAAGCTTGTTATCCTCAGCTGTGTCAGCCGACTGTGCTCGGAACAGAATGAGCAGGGCTGAGGAGGGAAGGTCAGAGTTCATCTGTGCTTCATACTCAGCCCCATTCCTCCCTGAGCTGGGGTAATCCTCCCTTACAGGACTGCAGGAAAAAAAAAAAGAGAGAGAGAGATTTGTGAGGCTGGGGTGGTGACACATTCCTGAAATCCCAGTACTTGGAAGACTGAGGCAGGAGGATCGTCAGGTTTGAAGCCAACTTGATTACAAAATGAGTGCATCTCACCAAATAAGGGAAGCTGTTCCGATAACTCAGCAGATCAAAGTCCCTGCCGCCTCTTAAGTCTGAGGACCTGAGTTCGAGCTCCAGAATCCACACAAAGGTGGGAGAAAGGCTGGAGAGATGGCTCAGTAATTAAGGGCACTCACTGCTGTGCAAGAGGATCTGAGTTCAGTTCCCAGCGCCCATATCCGGTGAGTCACAAACCACCTGTCACTCCAGCTACAAGGGATTGGACAACCTCTCCTGGCCTCAGACACTCATTTGCACACGGCATCCACTGACACACACACACATACACACACATAAAGGAGAGATGGCTCAATAGTTAGAACATTTGATGCTCTTACAAAGGACCCAGGTTCAGTTCCCAATACCCATATGGCAGCTCGCAACCATTTGTAACTCCAGTTCTAGCATGTACAAGATACACATAAAATCATGCAGGCACATATACATATGCATAAAAAATAAAATTAAAAAGGGGACCTGGAGAGATGGCGCAGTGGTTAAGAGCGACTGTGGCTATTGCAGCAGACCTGGGTTCTTTTCTCAGCCCCTAAGTGGCAGCTCACAACTGTCTGTAACTCCAGTCTCAGGGCATCCATGACCCTCTTCTCGCCTCCAAAGCCACCATGCACAAGTGTGATGCACAGACATATATGCAAGCAAGACGCTCATAAGCATAAATAAAAATGGTTAACTTACTTATTCTAAGAAAACTAATAATGTATTTACAAAGTTTTTTAAAAGGCAGGGTCTGGGGTTGCCATTCAGTGGTAGACCTCTTGCCTAGAATCCCCCAGTGAGGGGCTGGGGTGTGGCTCAGTGGTAGAGCACCTGCCTAGAATCCCCCAGTGAGGGTCTGGGGTTGCCATTCAGTGGTAGACCTCTTGCCTAGAATCCCCCAGTGAGGGGCTGGGGTGTGGCTCAGTGGTAGAGCACCTGCCTAGAATCCCCCAGTGAGGGGCTGGAGTGTGGCTCAGTGGTAGAGTCCCTGCCTAGAATCCCCCAGTGAGGGGCTGGGGATGTGCCACGGTGGTAGACCACCTGCCTAGCCTGTGCAATGCCCTGGGTTCCATTCCCAACACTACCAAAAGTAAATTAATAGATAAGAAAGAAAGTGAAAAACGTTAGCTCTTATCTAAGTCATCACCTTGGGATGTGAAATATGAATTTTTGACAACCCTCCCAACCACCCCCCCATCCTGTGATCTAAACCTGGGACTATGCTGCATTTTGGATTTTTCTAAAACACCTCTGGAGGACTTCAGCATGGAGGTCAGTGGTGCTCCAATGCTAAATGCTTCCATCTAGTAAGCAATGACAAATCCGCATGCAAAAAGAAGCATGTGACCAGCTCTCCATACTCTTAAGGAAAGCTTTTTCATGGGCTGTTGAGATGGTTCAGTTAGGTAAAGGTTAATTCCCAGGACCCTCAGGGTGGAAGAAGAGAACCTACTCCTGCAAGGTGTCCTCTGACTGTTCCATACACAAACTGTGTCCACACACACACACACACACACACACACACAGTCACACAAACAAACATCATACAATTTTTTGTTGGTTGTTTTTGTTTTGTTTTGTTTCTGAAACAGGGTTTCACTGTATAGCTCTGACTATCCTGGAACTCACAGAGATTCGCATGCTTCTGCCTTCGAGTGCTGGGATTAAAGGCTTGAGTCACCAAACCCAGCTTCTTGTATGCAGGTTCTGGGGATCAAGCTCAATTTGCTAGGCACACGCAGCCAGCATCGTCACCCACTGAACAATATCCCTTGCCCTGAATGTTGATTCCACAGCTTCATTTATTTATTTTGAGAGAGGCTCTCATTTGGGTAGCTGAGGATAATCTTGATCTCACAATGTAGCCCAGGCTGCCTCTCCATCACCAATGTCTGATTTGGTTGGGCTGTTCCGCACAGGTGTAGGGACTCATTCAGGCTTTTCTGCAACCTGAGCACAGAAGAGCGAGCTAGGAGAGGAAGGAGGGGCCACCTGGCCTCATAACTCCTCCTCTTCCTAGGGGCCCTTCTTCTGGGCTGCTCACAGAACTACGGACCACCTCCACTCTCCCTCTGCCTCTCTCTGCCCCAAGGGTCAGGTGGGGACAGGCTGGGGCCACCAGCAGCTCCATGGCCAGGGACATTGCCTCTTCTCTCCCTCCAGCTCCGGAAAGAAAAGAAAGGTCTGTGTCGATCTGCATCTGGGGCGCCCTTCCCCCTCCTAAACTTCTCAGGGCAGAGGCAGTGGTTGGACCGTGGATTGTCTGGAGAAGAAGGGACAGAAAGGATCCAGAACACCCCCACAGGTATGAAGCCTTCAGTTTAGCTGGTGTGTGTGTGTGTGTGTGTGTGTGTGTGTGTGTGTGTGTGTACGGTGTGTAAAACAACAGTTTCCTCTGAAGACCTCCAGAGCCCCTTCGTTTAAAAAAGAATTCTTAGTATCACATTTATTTATTGACGTGTGTGCGTGCACACATGTGGCAGTCACAGGACAACTTCCAAGAGCGTTGTCTCCTCCCAACATGTGGGTCTCCAAGATTGAACTCAGGTCATCAGACTTGGCAGCACTTGCCTTTACCTGCCGAGCCAACTCGTTGACCACTTCCCGGGACCCTTCTGCTTTATTCTATGACTCCATAGCCACAACTTCATTCAATCATTCAACAAACATTTCCTGAACACCCTGAGCCATGAATGAGATCTGGCTCTTGCCTTTGGAGGGTCTACACCTGGGGGCATTCATAGCAATAGCTAGCACATTAGAGCAGGCCAGACACTGGGGAGACCTTTTATAAACATTAGCTCATTTACTGTGGCAATGAGAAGAATAAGAAGGCTTTGAAGCTCTAATCACCTGCCTCACCAGGACTGAGAGGAAACCCGAGGACATTCAAGAACCCTGGATCAGTAGTTAAGAACACTTGCTGCCCTTGCAGGGGACCAGGGTTCGATTCCCAGCACCCACGTGTCTATTCATAGCTGTCTAAAATGCTAGTCCCAAGCAACCCAATGCCCTCCTCTGGCCTCCCCAGGCACCAGCTGCATACTGGTGCCCATACATACCTGCAGGCAAAACACCCATACCCATAAAATAAGAAAGCAAATATTTAAAAGAACCCTTGAAAGCAGGTGTGGTGTGGCCCATGCCTTCATTCAGTGTTCAGGGGTAGAAACAGGACGGTGGAGAGTTCAAGGACAGGAACAGACCATAGGGGTTAGATTAGAGCTGATGGCTGTGGGCCTGAGGCTGGATTCCCTGGGCATGCCACAATCTAGATCAGTGGTCCTCAACTGTCCAAAAGCGGAGACCCTTTAATACAGTTCTTCACCTTGTGGTGACCCCAACCATAAAATTATTTTCGTTGCTGCTTCATAACTGTAACTTTGCTCTTGTTATGAATCCTAACGAAAGTATCTGATATGCAGATGGTCTTAGGCGAACCTCCAAAGGGGTCTCCACTCACAGATTCAGAACCGCTGATCTAGAGTCAAGTTGGCTGAGATTTGAAGTCCCTGGAGGCCATTATGGGGCACAGTGGCTTTCTCTCTGGCTTCTAGGCTGCAGAAGCAGGGAATACCGTAGGGGCAGCTGTGGATTTCTGGCAGAAGACTTGGTTGGTATCTGGCCCTCAGGACTGGCCTGGGGTGGGGGAAGGGCACCCTTAGAAGTAGGTGGCCTGGGAGCTATGAGAAGTTCCAGGAAACTTTGAATCCCCACCCGCAGAGATTGGCTTATAGCTGCCATCCTTCTTAAAATTCTCAGTTCCCATGTCCCAGCTGTCCCTCCTCGGGGCAGGAGAAAGACAAAAGGTGATTATTCTGCTGTGGGCTATCCTGGGCTTCCATGAATGGCGCGTTGAAAACCCCTTGTCCTCATCCAGATCTGTTTTCACGTCTTCTGGATTCCCTGTCTGCCTGCCAGGGTGGAGTCAAAAGCTGGGGAGAAGTCCTCCAGGGAGGGGCACTGCACACTCTCCAAGGATCCCACACTTTTTCTCCTCCTCGGCTTCCTGCCATGCCCACCCCAAAGCAGCTCGGAGGCAGGTGCATGCCTCTCTTCTCCCGCCCTCCAACCCATGGAAACCCTGTCCTGCCAGATTGGCACCTCAGCTGCCCTCTGCATTTATGCTTCTTTGCTGCCTCTTATGATCTGGAGTCCCGAGAGCCCCATCCTCTAGATCGGCCTCCGTCTGTCCCCAGCCCAAATTCCAACACCCAGATTTGCACTCCTGCTGAATATGCAAGGGCAGGGGTGAGCCTGTGGGATGGGCTCTTGGGTGCTGGTTGTGCCAATTATATAAATGTCCGTTGAGATTCACATGCAGAATTCATTAATTGATTTCACTAATTTCATTAGTTAATTTCATTCATTATGTAGGCCTAGCTGGCCTGGAACTCTTCTATAGACCAGGTTGGCCCTCAAATTTGTAGAGATCTGCCTACTGCTGGGAGTTTTATTTATTTGTTTGTTTGTTTGTTTATGTGTTTTCTTATTTGAGAGGGATGGGGAACTGAGTCTGGGTCTTACTCTTTGTGGCTCAAGCTGGCCTGGTATTCAATAGGTAGCCAGACTTTGCCTCCAACTTGTGATAATCCTGCCTTGGAAGTAAATCACCATAACCAGATTTTGTTTTGTTTGATTTTTGACATAGGCTCTCATGCAGCCAGGCTGACCTCAATCTTGCTATGTAGTTGAGAGTGACCTTAAACTTTTTAAAAAAAATATTTATCCAGCCAGGTGGTGGTGGCTCACACCTTTAACACCAGCACTACTCCAGAGGCAGAGGCAGAGGCAGGTGGATCATTGTGAATTTGAGGCTAGCCTGGCCTACAGAGTGAGTTCCAGGACAGCCAGAGCTACAACAGAGAAACTCTGTCTGGAAACCCTCCTCCAAAACAAAGAAAGAAAAAACATTTAATTAGGGCTGAGTTGGCTTACATTTCAGAGTTTTAGTCCATTATCGTCATGACAGGAAGCATGGAGACATGCAGTCAGGCACGGTATTGGAGAAGGAGCTGAGAGCTCTACATCTGGATCAGCAGGCAGCAGGAAGAGAGAGTGAATCACTGGGCTTGGCTTGAGCATTTGAAACCTCAAAGCCCACCCCCAGTGACACATTTCCTCCAACAAGGCCACAGCTCCTAATTGTGCCTCTCCCTATGAGCCTATGGGGGCTGATTTCCTTTAAATCTCCATACCATCTTTTGTCTTCCTCATTCAGCCTTGGCTACAGCCAAATGCAACTCCTTATTAATTTCCAGGCAAACTCCATCTTTTTTTTTCTTCTTCCCCTTTGGTGGTACTGGGGATGGACCAGGGCATGTGTGAGTTCGGTGAGGATTCTGCTGCTGAACCACATCCCCAGCTCTTCAACTGGGGCTTCTGGGTAGGCTCTCTACTGCTGAACCATACCTCCAGATTCTCAACGGCAAATTCTAGGCAAGTGTTCTACTGAGCCATGCCCCGGCCACATTCCTCTTTTCTTGTCTCCTAGCGATTACACCTGTGTTTCCCTCCACTAGGAATGTCAACCCCAAGTGGATGTGTCCTTCCCCCCGCAGCTGGCTCGTGCAGCTGGAAGTAAACACTGGGGATCTTGAGTTCCAGATGTTCCAGCTGTGACTTCTCTGCGGATTCCTGATGGGTCCCTCTGAAAAAACATCCAGTGACTGGACATACAAGCAAGCAGAGATGCGAGCTGGTCCCCAGCCTGAAGGGTGGAGCAGGAGATGGGAGTCTGGGGATGGGGGTGCTGCCCCCTTGCCTCTCTCCCCAGCACTATCCTTCCTTCTTCTCTTCCCACTAGGTGAGTGTTCCAAGCCAGCCTCTGCTATCTCTTTCCAGCTCTCAGTTTCCCTACTGTCTAACTATGGCGGGAGACCAGGCATGGTGGTATATATTCGTTCTGTAGACCAGGCTGGCCTTGAACTCACAGAGATCCACCAGTGGTACACATTTGTAATACCAGCACTTGGAAGGTAGAAGCAGAAGGATTAGACGATCAAAGTCATCCTCAGCTACATAGCAAGTTCCAGGCCAGCCTGTGCTACATAAGATGCAGTCTCAAAAGACATGCCAAAACAAAAAACTGGAGCAGGCAAGATGGCTCCGCAGGTCGGGATGTTTGTCCCCAACCCTGAGCACCTAAGGTTGATCCCCTGGAACCCACATGCTGGAAAGAGAAAACCAACTCCCAAAAGTTGTCCTCTGGCCTCACCAGGTACTGTGGGGAACGCTCACACCAGCATCCATGCACATGAGTGTGCACGTCCAAACGAACTCCATATATATACATATATATTTATTTTATTTTTTCAAAGAAGTGTCAGGAATGTTGGCCGATGCCAACTCAGCACCTAGAAGGTACAAAGAAGATAAAAAATTCATGGCCATCCCAAACTACATAGCAAGGTCCAGGTTAGCCTACGATATATGACTATTTTTAAAAAGTCATTAAAAGGGGGAGGGGGGCTAGAAATATGGCTCACTGCTTAAGAGTATCGGCTACTCTTCCAGAGAACCCAAATTCAATACCCACCACCCTCATAATGGCTCACCACCATCAGTAACTTCAGTTCCCGGGGAATCAGATGCTCTCTTCTGGCGTCTGGCGGTATTACATGTGATGAACAGATGCTGGCAAAGCATCCACATACAAAATAAAAATAAAAATAAATCTTTTTTTTTTTTTTTAAATCAGTATTTTCAGACATTATTTTTCCGTGTAGCAGTGGCTGTCCTGGAACTTGCTCTGTAGATCAGGCTGGCCTCGAACTCAGAGATCCGACTGCTTCTACCTCCTAAGTGTTGGGATTAAAGGTGTGAGCCACCACCAGCCCTGCAAAATTAATCTTAAAACAATACTAAAAAGACTGGTGAGATGACGTGGTAGATGAAACCACTTGCTGCAACCCCCTGAATCCAACCCCTGGGATCCATATACTAGGAGAGTACCAAGTCCCGAAAGCTGACCTTTGGCCTACACACACATACAGACAAACGAATGCAATTTTAAGAATTTAATTCATAAAAAGAAAAAATAAGAAGTTAGCCAGGCAGTGGTGGTGCAGACCTTTGATCCCAGCCCTCTGAAGGCAGAGGCAGACAGATATCTGAGTTCGAGGTCAGCCTGGACTACAGAGTAAGTTCCAAGATTAGCAAAACCAAAAAAGTAAGAGAGATACCAAAACGCTGCTTTGCGGACAAGCCAAAGGTGCTGAAACTCTCGCATATAGCGGAGAGTGCTGGTGAGATTTTGCTATCGAGTAGACAGATGGGCAGATCTGTAGAGGCCTATGGACCCCTACGATAGGGAGGTTACTGGAGTGGTCCCAGAAAGAGATGAAGAGGCCTTTGAAAAATGAAGCCTCCAAGGGGAGGGAAGTGATATGAAGGGACCTGTCCTCCAAAGCTGGGCAGAGAGACTCACGCTCTTCCTTCGTCCATTTCAGCCAGCGCCCTCCAGCCCACACCACTGCCCTTCCCAGGTAAGTTCCGCCTCTTCCCCCTCATCTGTTCGCGGATACGCTCAAGCTGGCATGGCCCGATGGAACAGAAGGCGCCCACGGCATCCTATAGCTTGGACTCCCGATTCCCTATTGCACCAGCTTGCCCTCTTTTTACAGAGCTGAGGCTGGTGGGGGGCCCCAGCCGCTGCCGAGGGCGCCTGGAGGTCATGCACAGCGGCTCCTGGGGCAGCGTTTGCGACGATGACTGGGACGTCGTGGATGCCAACGTGGTGTGCCGTCAGCTGGGCTGTGGCCTGGCACTGCCGGTGCCGCGGCCCCTTGCCTTTGGCCAGGGCAGAGGCCCCATTTTCCTGGATAACGTGGAGTGCGGGGGGCAGGAAGCTTCTCTGAGCGAGTGTGGCAGCAGGGGCTGGGGTGTACACAACTGCTTTCACTATGAAGATGTGGCGGTCCTGTGTGATGGTGAGTGAGGAAGGGCAGGCTGTGTGGCTGGGCAAGCTCACTGTCTGATGCTAGTACTTCTGGTTAATGGACCAAAGAAACTAGCAGGGTTCCATGTTGGGGCTTGATTGCCCCCACAGAGTTCTCCTCCTGGTTTTCTTCTTGAACCTGGGGTCTCATGCATGCTAGGTAATCACTTTACCACTGAGCCACATGCCTAGCCTGGCCCTGAGTGAATCTAGGCAAGTGATCTACCACTGAGCCATATTCCCCTCCCTCCCTCCCTCCATTCATTCATTTATTGAGATGAAGTCTCATATAACCCAGGCTGGCCCAGAACATCTAATTCTCCTCCCTCCACCTGCTAAATGCTGGAATTACAGGCATGTACCACCATGCCAGGTTTACCCCTCCCGTTTTGAAAGCCAGACCACTGAGGGTCACCGTGGCCGTAAACTCTGCTGAGCTTAGAACAGCAGCAGAAACTCAGTCATTGGCCTTGAGATCTGTTTTCCAGCGACGAGCAAGGCTTATGAACACAAGCTACAGTTGCAGCCTAGACTTTCTGAGGGCTAGAGGAGGGCCTGAGAATTTAATTTTTCTTGTAAGTTCCCCAGGGATAACAACTGCAGTAAGAGCTAGGCTTAAGGGGCTAGAAAGATGGCTCCGTATTTAAGAAGACTTGTTGCTTCCCCAGAGGACCAAGGTTCGATTCCTGGCACCCACGTGGTGGCTCACAACCACCCCTAATTCCAGTTCCAGGAGATCTAATGCCCTCTTCTGGTCTCCATAGACACCACCATATGCATAGACATACATACAGGCAAAACAATCACAGACATAATGAAAGTAAATAAAGGGTCTGGAGAGATGGCTCAGTGGTTAGGAGTACTGACAGTACCTGCAGAAGACCTGGGTTTAGTCCCCAGCACCCACATAGTAGCTCACAGCCATCCATAATTGTTCTGATCTCTGCAGGCACTAGACATGCACATCATGCACAATTATACATGCAGACAATGCTTTTAGACACATGAAATAAATCAATCTAAACATATGTATATATATATATATATATATATATATATATATATCATATACCATATATACATATCAAATAAATAAAGAGTAATAGAGAGCACCCAGCATGGACCTTTGGACTCCATGTGCACATGCATGAGTACATCACCTTCACATACACATGCACACATCTGTACATCACACATACATGCACCACCCTGGAGCACACACACACACACACACACACGTAAACCAAAAAATAATAAAAAGAACTGGGCCTTAAGACAGGCATAGTGGCAAAAACACAGGCCTTTAGTTCCAGCACTCAGGAGGCAGAGGCAGGTGGATCTCTGTGAGTTCAAGGCCAGCCTGGTCTAAAGATTGAGTTCCAGAACAGCCAGGGCTACACAGAGAAACACTGTCTTGAAAAACAAACAAAAGACAGGCATAGTGACACATAACTATAATAGCATTCGATAGGCAAAAGAGTCAGAAGCTTACGTATATGGCAAGTTTGGGGCCAGACAGCAATGGCTCTTCATATCCAGGATTTGGGGCTTTGGTCTTGAGGACAGGCATCTTAGAGTGCTGTGTGTGAGGACAGAGAACAGAAAGATCCCTGTATCTTTGCCCTCACTCTGATTCTTCTGCAGAATTCCTGCACACACAGCCCCCAACAAGGAAGGTGTTGACCAGTGTAGCACCCACTACAGCCCTCCAAAATGGGAAAGGTAAGTCATGGTTGTGTGAGAGACCCTTGAGAAGCTAGAGGAGGTGAGAGAAGTAGGGGGTGAAGGCTTTGAGGTCATGTCTGAAATACAGAACAACGGACAAGTAGAGGGAGAAGAAGAGGGTCTCATCTATCAGGAGGTCAGGAGGGCTTCACAGAAGAGGTGTGGCAGCTACATCTTACAAAGTGAGGCTTTCTTTAGGCATTTGTACATGGCCAACAGGCACATTCTAGAAAGCAAGAAAAGCAGGGACAGAAAAGAGAAGTCTGATTTAGGTCAGAATGGCACAATGTACACTGGTTATCCTGGGACCCACAGTCCAACTCTCTGGCCTGTCAAAAGCCTTGGTCAAGGGGGTGGGCGGGCAAGCTTATTCCTGCTGAGGTTTTGGTCCTGCAGCCCAGGGCGCTTTCCCTGGGGAGGCCTGATGTATTGAATGAAGTGGATGAAAGTGCCTCCTGGAGGCCCTGTAAGATGCTGCTAGCCCCACCCTCTTTACCCGCCATCACCAGGTGAGGGCAGCGTGCGCCTGGTGGGCGGTGCCGGCCCATGTCAAGGCCGAGTGGAGATCCTGCATGGTGGCCTGTGGGGCACTGTGTGCGACGATGACTGGGGGTTACCCGATGCTGCCGTTGTGTGCCGTCAGCTGGGCTGTGGGGCCGCCTTGGCGGCCACCACTAATGCCTTTTTCGGCTATGGCACCGGGCATATCTTGCTGGACAACGTTCACTGCGAAGGTGGAGAGCCCCGCCTGGCAGCCTGCCAGAGCCTGGGCTGGGGCGTGCACAACTGCGGACACCACGAAGATGCTGGGGCGCTCTGTGCAGGTGCCGGGAGCGGGCGGGGGAGGGGCCAAGCCGGAGGGGCGGGGCCTTCCGAAGGGGTAGGGGTGGGGCAGAGATTGGAAGTGGAAGAAGCTAAGAGCTATATAGAATATCTTAGGATTCTCCTGTTACTAGGAACGCCTCTAGAATTTTATAGCAATTTCCAAGTATTCTTCATGGACTATTTCAGAATAAAACAATAATAGTCTAGAGTTGCTCCCTCAAAGATACTTTCAAGACACCTAACTGCAGAACCCTGGCTAGCTATCTGCGATCCTGGGGATCTAATAATGGAATATTCTTCCGTATGGACCCTTTCCAATTTGGGAAGTGTTTTCAGAAAATTAAAGGTAGGTAGGCATTGAGGCAGAGGATGTACCTTAGCATTCATGAAACTCTGGGTTTAATCTCCAGCCTCACATAAATCAGGCATACTGATACATACCTATAGCTCCAGCACTCAGGATGTTAGTCATAATGGTCATGGTCCCCCATGGTCATCCCCTATAATATAAGGGGTTCAAGGCTAGCCTGGGCTACATAAAGACCTGTCTCAAATAAATAAATAAATAAAGGCTGGTAGTACATACCCTTAATCTCAGCTTTTAGGAGGCAATGGCAGGCTGATCTCTATAAGTTCAAGGCCAAACAGGGCTACTTAGTGAGACCCTGTCTCGGAGTAAAAATAGAGTTAATTTTGTCTTATTGAGGCAGGGTCTCACTCTAACCCAGGCTGGCCTCTGACATGAGATGATCCTCCTGCCTCCATCTCCCCAGTGCTGGGATTACAGAAATGTACAACCACGCCCATTTTATGTGAGGCTAGGATGGACCTAGGGCCAAGTTCGTGATGGGCGAGCACTCTACCAACTGAGCTATATCCCCAGCCATAAAACTGGCCGAGTCTTATTCTGTAAGTCCCTCAGAACTGAGGATGGAGGTCTCTAATGGGCACAGCTCTGTAACAGGCCTGTGCACATCTGTGTAGCACACATAAATTACTACTGTCAAAGCTGGGCAGGGCTCGTGGCTTCCCACCTGGGCTCCCAGCCCTGGAGACACTTCTGTCTTCTCTCCTACTCTAGTTGTAGGCCCTCCAACTTTCACAGCACTGCCTCCCTCTGCCACAAAAGAAGACTGGACATGGCATACTGAGCCAGCAGGTAAAGAGCCCACCTTCCCAGCTGGAGGGGTAGAACCGAGGAAGCCATTCTAGGGACACAGGAAAAGGGACTTAAGAAGGCTTTAGGCCAGATGGTAGAGGTGGATGAAAACAGATGAGCAGATGGGAGCATGGATGACACCCAGAGCTCAGATGCTGGGTGGGTAGGAGGTTTCTTTAAAATGTTTGAGTCCAATTAGGGGTTGCTGCTAAGGTAGGGAATTAAGAGGCCGTATGAGGAAATGCAAATCAGGAATCAAGATTAGAAGTGAGTTTGGCATCAGAGCTACGGCTATCATTGTGATTAAAATTAGAATAATAAAAGGTTTGGGAGTTGAGGTTTATAACTCAGGTGGTCGAGTGCTTGCCTATCCAAGGACAAGCTCATGAATTCCATTTCTGGAACCACATAAACCAGGCATGGTTGTTCACACCAAGTTGAGGCAGGAAGCTTTGGAATTCAAGGCCAACCTGTGCTACACAGCAAGACCTGTCTCAAAAACCCCAAAGATTTTAATGTTAGCACTCGGGAGGAGGCAGATCTCTTTGAGTCTGAGGTCAGCTCTGTCTACATAAATCCCAGGCCAGCCAAAGCTACATACTGAGAGCCTGTCTTGGGGGTGGGGAGTGGGGGGAGAACGATGTTTATTCCTATCAAGTTTTCTGGCAACGTCACAAAATTATCCACCAGACAGCATGGTGACTCTGGGACAGAGGCAGAGTTGAGATGTGGTTGCGGTACATTGCTTTCTGGCTCCCTTCAAAGGCTCCCTTGTCTCCATAGCTACAGGAGTCGGTGCCCTGCCTTCCAGGGGTAGCGTGCGGTTCACCACTGCAGCCTGGGCCTCAGGAAAGAAAAGTAAGTGGCACTGCCCGGGTCCCGCAGCGGGTGGGAGAGGTGGGATGCGGGCTGCGCTGGGGAGCCTGGACCCCAGCCCAGCCACTCCGGCACCGGCCTGTGCGCCCCGCAGGCGGTAGACTGAGGCTGGTAGGTGGCCCGGGCCCGTGCCGAGGCCGCGTGGAGGTGCTGTACGCCGGGGGTTGGGGCACCGTGTGCGACGATGACTGGGACTTCGCGGACGCGCGCGTGGCCTGCCGCGAAGCGGGTTGCGGGCCCGCGGTAGGCGCCACGGGCCTCGGTCACTTCGGCTATGGCCGAGGCCCCGTGCTGCTGGACAACGTAGGCTGCACCGGCACGGAGGCCCGCCTCAGCGACTGCTTCCACCTCGGCTGGGGCCAGCACAACTGCGGCCATCACGAAGACGCGGGAGCCCTGTGCGCAGGTAGAACTGTGGCGCGGGAGGGGTGGAACCCGAGGAGGGCGGGGCCTCGTGACGTGCGCACGCAGGGCACGTCATGAAGAAGGGGCGGAGCAGCACAGGCGGGGCGAGGCCTGAAGAGGCATGGGCGGGGCCGTGCTCACGCGCTTACAGAGACTGTGAGCGGGCTAAGTCGGAAGAGGGTCGGAATCTCGAGTGGGAGGGGAACACTAAGTGGCGGAGCAGAGCTGTGCGTGGAGCCTTACTGCCCTGTGGGCGGGGCCGAGTCTGAGGCGGCGTGGGTGGGGTCGTGCGCAGGCGCCCACTGCCGCGTGGGCAGAAGCTGTGTCACATTCAGGGTCCGCCCAAGAGCGAGAAGAGCGGTTTTGCGCAGGCGCCCACTGCTTTGTGGGCGGGCCATTCTGAATAGGCGGGAGCTCACAAAGACTCTGCGGGGAGGGCTAGGCGGGTCTGACGTAGGATGGGCGTGGCAGTCTCTGCGGCACTGCAGCGGAAGTATTGCGCAAAGGGGAGTAGCCGGATCCTTGGGCACTCTCTGCGGCTGCGCTATAGGGGCGTGACCGGAAGGGCGAGTCCTCTTCAGGGAGACAAGGGCGCGGTTTAGGCAGGAGTTCTGCTGTGCTGCCCAATTCGTAAAGGGTTGTGTCGTTCGTCCCCCACACCCCTGTGTCAAGGGTTCCTACTAAGTGCTTCGTGATGGAAGCAGGTGGCATGGACCACTCACCTTCCCAGAGCTGGGCTTTGACTTTTCAGAGATACCAATGAAAAAGTGCGCTTACAAAATCTGGCGGGACATTTTCAATTCCTTCTGTTCTTTGCTTGCTGTAGAAAGTGGTAACCACCACCTTCACTTGATGCTCGGGCCTAGGGGGCCCTCCTGTGCCTCCTACTTGGGGTGGCAGTCTTTAGAGGTCCTTTCCAACTGTCCCTACAACCTGGGAAGGTTAGAGATGACCTGGTTCTAGGGAGCATGTTCCCCAATATGATAGCCATCTCTCTTTTTTCTTGCCCTTGGCTGAGCTAGGCCCAGAGGAGCTGGGACTCCAAGTCCAGCAGGATGGTTCTGAGACCACCCGAATACCCAGTCCTCGGCCCAGAGATGGTATGTGCCTACTGCCACTGAAAACGTGGTTGGAACCTTGGGGATAAGCTGGATCTGGACTGAGGATAGGCAAAGCTTGGATCACAGCAGGTCAGCAGGTCTGGCCAGGTCCTAGGACACTTGTCCTTTGTGTTGCTCTCATTAATACTCATTAATGGGAATATAATACCCAGGAAGAAGGAGATGGACTTTAAACTAGAACAATCTAGAACTGCGGTGGGAAATTGGGCTTTAACTCAGTGGGTAGAGTGCTTGTCTATCATTCGGGAAGCTTCAGGTTCGATAACCAGGTTCAAATCCATGGTCCTTTGCTTTCTGACCCCTGACCTTATCTAGGACACATAGCACCTCATAAATTGGGTGTCTTGGTTTACACCTGTAATCCCAACACTTGAGAGACTGAGGCAGAAACATCAGGAGTTCAAGGCCAGCCTTGTCTATACCATAGCTACACAGTGAGTTTGAGCCTCCCTGGGTCTCAAAACACTAAATAAAATCCTAGAGCAATGTAGAGATTTCTACTGAAGAGATGGGAATCCTATCTGAAAGCAAACAAGGAGAGAATGCGGAACCAGGCATGATGGCCCGTGCCTGTCGTCCCAGCACTCTGGAAAGTTAGGTCAGAAGCATAGTGAATTCAAGACCAGCCCTAGTTCCATACAAAGACTCTACATCGGGAAAAGAAACTTAGAGAATCCAAGTATGGAAGGGGATACAGTAAACTTTGGGGGACTGGATAGGACATAGTTACGGTCTTCAAACAGCTGGACTGTGGCTAAGGGCCTGAGACTATGAGCAGAGGCCTCAGGAGAGAATGGAGCACTGAGAACGAATTTACTCACCTTCTTCAGTCTGGAGTCTGCTCAGCTTTATTTAGGGTCTCTTGCTGTCCTGGGGCTTCCAAGGCACTGCTGTGTCTTTTGTCTCCTCTGCCTGCCTCCTACCTGCTAGCCTAGCACAGCATGAATCAGTTTCCTTCCTTCCTTCCTTCTTTCCTTCCTTCCTTTTTTTTTTTTTCCAAAACAGGGTTTCTCTGTTGTAACTCTGGCTATCCTGGAACTCACTCTGTAGACCAGGCTGGCCTCGAACTCACAGAGATCTGCCTGCCTCTGCCTCCTGAGTGCTGGGATTAAAGGCGTGCGCCACCACTGTCCAGCCACTTCTTTCTTTTAAAAACAATTTTTAAAATTACTTTGTCTGATGAGGGTCTCACTGCATACTTCTGGTTTACCTGATATTTGCTAGGTGGACCAGGCTAGCTTCAAACTCAGTGATCCACCTGCCTCTGCCTCCCTAGTGTGCACCACCATGTCCTCCATTTATTTGTATCTGTGTGTATGTCTGTGTATGCACATGCATGTGTTCACACACATGTGAACGTGCAACAGTGAGAATGTGAAGGTCAGAGGACAAAATGTGGGAGTTGGTCTTCTCCTTCCACCAGATGAGACGTGGGTATAGAACTCAAGTCTTCTGGCTTGGTGGCAAGTGCCCCCAACCACGGTGGTGTCATCTCTTGGCCCCATGAGTCCATGGGCTCTTCTTACCCTGGGTCTTATCTCCAACACAGGGCACCTCCGTCTGGCTAGTGGAACCCACCGATGTGAGGGGCGTGTAGAGCTCTTCCTAGGACAGCGGTGGGGCACTGTTTGTGATGACGCCTGGGACCTACGGGCAGCCATTGTTCTGTGCCGTCAGCTGGGATGTGGCCAGGCTCTGGCAGCCCCTGGTGAGGCTCACTTTGGCCCTGGCCGAGGCCCCATCCTCTTGGACAATGTCAAATGCCGAGGAGATGAGAGCACCTTGCTACTCTGCTCTCATATCCGCTGGGATGTCCACAACTGTGACCACAGCGAGGATGCCAGTGTCCTGTGCCAGCCATTGTGACCCAGCTGGCTCTGCACTTCACGCTGTATCAAAGGAGCCTATGAGGAACTCCCCCACCCTTTTCTGGGGTGCCCTCCTATAATTTCTGCAGTTCCTGGTGCCACTTTTTCCCCTTGCATGGAGGAGCTGCACCTGCTGAAGGCCCAGTATGGTGAATATAGCAATGTTTTGCTCAGCCAAAACACAAAGTGTGAGAGAATGACTCACCTCTTTGAGGGAACTCTTATATAGCAACCCCAACCCTTCCTCTCTCCACCCATATCCATGGGGCTTGGGCTCTCTGTAAATGCCCTCAAACCCTTCCAATGACTTATCTTGGTCTCCTCCCAAAAGAGGGGGCAGAGGGGCTGGGCTGCTCTTTTCTAAAGGCTGACAGGAGACTGCAGAAGAACCTCGGTCATCGCCTTCCCTGCTGGGCGAGGACCTGGACTCAGATGGTGCTCAGCTGAACAAGGGGACTGCAGGGGCCAAAGCAGGGACAGGAGGAAGCCTTCCTGTGGCATCTCTGATTTCCACTGTCCCCCGGCACAGGGCCTTCACTTTGCAGTAGCAAAGAAGCCTGGAGGTCTGTAGCCACTACTCATAGGTGCCAAGTCAATAAAGCATTATCCCCGGTCTTTGTACTGAGATCACTTTTTGAGAACCTGTATTGCGGCAGCTGGAAAGACTCCAGGGAGGACTTTCTGGAGAAAACCGGCATAGAGATGACAGGCTGTGGTCCAAGAGCATCAACCAGGAGTTCTCCACAGGCCCATCACAACCTGGAAATGCTGAATCACCATGGCAAGCCTCTGAGGCCCCTAGAGGAGTTTCTGGTCATCTTCTCCATTCTGTTACACACCCACAAATCTAGATCCAGGAAAAGAACACCGTGCTGGTGCATGCCTGTGATCCCTTTACTGGGGGTGCTGAGGAAGGAAGAGTGCTGGGAGTTCAGGCCAGCCAGAGCTATAGCACGAGAGAACCTGATTGAACAGGGCCAGAAAATAAAATGACAAAAAGAAAACCAACAGCTACTCAGGTAATATACACCTGTGATGGTACCTCTTTAAAGGAGTCACAGGCAGGAGGATCAGGTGTTCAAGATCATCCTCAACTACATAGTCATTCAAGGCCAGCCAGGGCTATAAGAGACCCTATCTGAGAGAAAGAGAGAGGGAGGGAGGGAGGGAGGGAGGAAGGGAGGGAGGGAGAGAGAGAGAGAGAGAGAGAGAGAGAAAGACTGACCCTGTCTGAGTTGGTGATGGCAGAAGCCTGTAATCCCGGCACTTGGTATGCTGAAGCAGGTGGATTGGAGGTTTGAGGAGCCTGGGCTTCTAGAGAGGCCCCACCTCCTGTTCCCTTTTCCCCACTGTGGGGGGAAGCTTCACGAGTGTGTGTGTGTGTGTGTGTGTGTGACTTCATTCTCATGCATCCCTCCCTCTTGATGCCTTTGCTATTCTCTGCATTCTCTGATACTTCCTCTAGAGTCCGTTTTTGCTTGCTCAGTTTGTGTTTGTTTCATTTTGTTTGTGCAGGACTGGGATTGCCCTAGGACCTAACTTGTGGAAGGCAAGTGCTCGATCCCTGAGCCACAGTTAACCCTTCCACTTCTGCCTTTTTTTTTTTTTTTTCTTCACAAAGATTTATTTACTTGTTTGGTGTGAGTGGTGTGTGTACGTGCCTCACGTGTGCATGCCCAGGTGTATATATGTACACAACATACATACATGTTCCCTTGGAGATCAGCAGAAAGCATCTAATCCTCTGGAATTGGAGTTACAGGCAGATTGTGAGCTGCCCGATGTGGGTGCTGGGAACTAAACCCAGGGCCTCCAGAAGAGCAGCCAGCGCTCTTAACAAAGGCATGTGCCACCATGCCTGGCTAATTATGGCATTTTCAGGCGAAGTGTGATTTAGTAGATTTTCCTCCTCCATATCTCAACTCCCATGCTCCCCATCACTTCTTCTCCATGTCAGGTGTGGCATGGCATGTCACTCCTATCCCCTCTTGGCCTCCTTTCTAGGGGGTTTTACCCACAGTTGCATCCCAGAAGAGCAGTGCGAGTTCTTAACTACTGAGTCATCTCTTCATCCTGTCCATGTCTCAATTGGCCTTTTGCTCATTTAAAAAAATCATTTGTTTTTATATGTATGGGTGTTTTGCCTACATGTGTGTCTGTGTACCACATGCATGTCTGGTGCCTGAGGAGGCCAGAACAAGACACAAGGTCCCTTCAGGTTAGAGTTACAGACACTTACAAGCTGCCATGTGAGTGTTATGAAGCAAACCTGGGTCCTCTGGAGGAGCAGCCAGTGCTCTTAACCACTGAGTCATCTCTCCAGCCCCAGAACAGACTCTTGAAAGTTGTCCTCTTGTCTGCCTGTGGTGGCCCATGATGTTAATCCCAGCACTCAGGAAGTAGAGGCAGGCAGATCTCTGTGATCTCAGGGCCAGCCTGGTCTAAGTAGTAAGTTCCAGGACAGCCAGAGTTACATAGTGAAAACCTGTCTCTAAAATAAATAGAATCAAAAAAAGAAAAGACAAAAGGAAGAAAATTGTCCTCTGAACGCTACATGTGCATTGTGGTACACGTGTGTTTCCACACACAAAACAAATATATAAAACAAATACACCCAAACCATTTACCCCTTAATTGCAATTCTGCAACCAACTAGAAAACTCAGTCCTTTGGGGCTTTTCATTTGCTTGTTTGGTGTAGGGAAAGGCACATAACATAGTGGGGGATTTAGAGGGCAGAGAACAACTTTTTGGGAAGCCAGTTTTCTCCTGTCATAAGGGTTATGGTGATTTAACTCAGGTTGCCAGGCTTCATGACAGGTGTGTTTACCTGCTAAGTCGGCTCCCTGCCCCTTATGTATTATGATTATTGATGGGTGTGATATATGTGTCCCTGTATTGTATATGTACTTTTGTGAGTACACAGAGGTCAGAGGTCAGAAGAGGATATCAGGTGTCCTGTTCTGTCACTCTCTGATCCCCTTGAAACAGGGTCTCACTGAATCTAGAGCTAGGCTAAAGGCCTGCCAGCCCCAGAAGTCCTCCAGTTTCTGCCCTCAGGGGTACTAAAGTTACAGGCATCAAGGTCACTCTGGTTCTGCACGTGGTCCTGGAATCAGAACTCAGGCCAAGTTTGCACAACAATCGTTCTTACCCACTAAGCTACCTCTCCAGCCTCTTATTCGATTTTTATTTTGTGTATAACTTCTCCTACGTGAATGTATGCGTATGCCCTGTGCTCATCAAGGCCTGAAAGCACTGGATCCCCAACTACTAGAGTTACAATGGTTGTGAACTACCATGTGGGCGCTGGGAACTGAACTCGGGTACTCTGCAAAAGTAAGTGCTCTTAATTGCTGAGTCATCTCTTACCTTAAAATCATTACCTGCATCTGGGCTAGGGTGGTGCATGCCTTTAATGCCAGCACTTGGGAGGCAGAGGCAGGTGGATCTCTGTGAGTTTAAGGCCAACCTGGTCTACAGAGTGAGTTTCAGGATAGCCAGTTACAACAGAGAAACCCTATCTCAAAACAACAAAAAATTAGTGTGTGTGTGTGTAGTGGGGGAGTAGATAAGAGGTCAGAGGAATTCTCTCCTTCCACCACGTGCATCCTAGAGATTCTCAATAGAAAGTGCCCTTAACCACCGAGCGATCACTACAGCTCCAGCCCCTCGCATTATCATATATATATATATATATATATATATATATATAAAATCATCACAATCATGATCACTGAGGCACATGTCCTTGTTTCTGTTCCTGAGGATGACTTATGATCCTCTGATCTCCCTTCAAAGAGCAGCACACTTATCTCTATTTGTTGTTACGTTTGCCTGACAACCTGAGCAGGAGCCAAACACTGAGGATTGAGGATTAGCAAAAAAAAAAAAAAAAAAAAAAAAAAAAGTGAGGCAGCTGGGACTGACTTCCTGTAAGGTCAAACTGCAAACTTCCAGGGTCTTCTCCGTCTCGGGCACTGCCCCGGGAAGTGTTCTTATCTACTGTGCAAAAGGAGGAAACAAAAGCCCAGTGAAACATACAGGGTTTTCTGGGTCACCAAAAAACATCAGGAGCCAGGTGTTGGGATGTCCACTCGAGCTCCACAAGCATTGATAAAACATGTCGTGGTCCGGCCTTTTCTGCCCACTCAAGTCGCGCCTTCCTGCTGAGTCACCGCGTGAGCTCAAGGCAGGGCCCCGCCTGGGCGAGACCCGAAGCCACGCCTCCACCTCCATGAAGGATCCTGATTGGGTAGTCCGAGAACCGGCTCAGCCAGTCACAGCAAACTGCAGGTTGCTGATGGGGCAGGGATGGGGGTGGGTAAGGGCGATGGGGCCGCCCTCTTTGGGACCCGCCCATCCCTCCGGGCGGGTCAGGGTGTGGGGAGCGTTCTAGGCCGGGTCTGACAATGGGCTCTGGTGAACCCATGCAAAAGAAGGAAGGTCAAGCATTCCGAGAGTATGGAGTTTAGGCGACATTTTCAGCCCCTGCAGCCATTAGGCGCTTACAAAGAGCATTTACCAACAACAACCGCTGGGCCACAGGATTGTTTTATTATTATTATTATTATTATTATTGTAATCAATTTTGTAGTCAAGGTCTCATGAAGCCCAGACTGACTTCCAACTTATCACATAGCCAAACTTGACTTCTGTTCCTTCCCCCTCCACCCACCTCCCCAAAACGGGGATTACAGTGTGTGGACCACCACTGCCGGTTTTGGTAGTGCTGAGGAACCCAGAACTTCATGTATGCTAGGCAAGCTTTCTACAGAGCTATATCCTAACAGAGGACATTTCACCCACAGAGAACTGTTAAAATTGTAAAATCGGTTCACAATAAAACCAGGTTTGAAAACAGGCTGTGGTGGCACACTCACGTGATTCTAAGCGCTTGGAGGCCGAGGCAATAGGAGCTAGAGTTTGACTTTAGCCTGAACTACATCGCAAGACCTTTTTCCAAAAAAACAATGAAAATAAATAATTAGTTAAATGAAAACAAGATTAAGGGGACTAGGAATGGAGCTCAGTTGGTAGAGTGCCAGGCATTCAGGATGCCTTGGGTTCAAATGCAGGCACATACACTAAATAAAAATGTAATAAAAATTTAAAAAACAAAAAGCAAAATAGATTAAAAAACACAACAAAAACAAAAAAACCTTAGTGTGGCTTACATGCCTGAAATCCCAAAGCTCTGGAGGTGGAGACAGGAGGATTAGAATTTGAATGAAAAGCCACCCTCAACTATATAACCTGTGCAAGGCCAGCCTGGGCTACGTCAGAAACGGTCTCAAAAACAACAGGATTGGGAAAGGCTACCCACCTCTGGCAAACACTAGCAATAAACTGAGGGATTTTGTTATTATTGTTGTTATTTTGAGACAAGACAATGCATGCTGTCCTGAAATTTGCTGTGTACCCAAAAATGAACTTGAACTCTTGGACCCCCCACCCCACCCTTTACCTCCCAGGTGTTACAGCTCTGTGTGGCCATACTTGACTCTTTTGTTGTCTTTGAGACAGGGTTCCAGGCTGACCTGGAACTCAAGCTAAATTTTCCTGCTTGCAAATAGCTGGTCTTACAGGCATGAGCCACCACATGTGGGTTAGACATTTAAGACGTGGGTTAGGATTTTAACACAGTCTGCTATACCACAGCAAATTATGTGATGGTGCCTGTGCTATCTTAAGACTTCCCCTGCCAGTCCAGTGGAAGTTTGTAATAATTCAATCTTGGCAGACGGAGAAACTAATGCTCAGAGTGAGGACTGACTTGCCCAGGGTCACCCACAGGCTGACCGGATGTGGCAGTTTGCACTGTCATTGGCTTCTCTATCCCATGTCTGGTTGACCCTATGTGGGAGGCTTTGGGCCTAGAGAGCTCCTCCAACACTTGCCAGGGCCGATGAGAATCTACAGACAAAGAGGCACCTGCTCTCTACCTCCTTAGTCAGTCTTCTGCCTCAAGATCTGTGTGAGTTGGAGGAGCCAATGTCTGTACCAGAGTTTAACAGCTGTAAGCTGGAGCACTTCCCAGGATAACTTGTTCGATCCACCTGGCCACCTTGAAAAGTGAAAGTTGTCTCTACTTACTAAGTGAGGAAACTGAGGATCAAAAAGAGCTTTGGGCCAGGGATGAAGTTCTGCAGGTAAAAGCAATTGCTGCAAAAGCCTCCTAACCTGAGCTCAATTCCCTCAATTCCCTCGATTCCATAGAGGTAGGAGGAGAGGACCGACTCCCTAAAGTTACCCTCTAACTTGCTCGTGCACACACCTGCACTCACGCCACACACACTAAATAAAAAAAAAAAAAAAAAAGTAAAATTAAAATAGGATATACTATGTCTGGGCATAGTGGTTAATTCCAGCACTCTGGAGGCAGAAGCAAGTGGATCACTTATGAGTTCCAGGCAAGCCAGGGCTACAGAATGAGACCCTATCTGGGAGGAAAAACAACAGCAGCACCGGCCTGGGAAGTGGCTCAGTTGGTAGAGTGCTTGCCTAGCAAGCACGAAGCCCTGGATCTGATCCCCAGCGCTGTGTAAACTGGGTGTGACAGCGCACACCCGTGATCAGAGGGCTTAGGAGGTAGAATCAGGAGGATTCTCCCTACAGAGCCAGTTCAAGACCAACCTGAGCTACGTGAGACTCTGTCTCAAACAAAGGAACAAATACATGAATAAATAAAGTAGCGTTGAAGGCCACAGACTTGAAAAGGTGGAAGATGGGTTCTTCCAATTCTGCTAGATAGCTTTTAGTCAATACGGCAAACCCCTAAGAGAGGGGAGAAAATTAATTCCTATTTTCTATTATTGTGTGTGTAATACATGTGCGTGAATGCAAGCATTCCTGGGCCTCCACGTACAGGTGGGGGGGCGGAGGACAACTTGTGAGAGTCAGTTTTCTCCTTCCATCATGTGAGTCCTAGGAAATCAACTGAGGTTGTTCAGGCTGAACTACCTTGCCAGCCCCAGTTGGTAGGAATTTTTTTTTTTATAAAAAAGCTAGGCAGTGGTAGCACACTCCTTTAATCCCAGCAATCCAGAGGCAGAGGCAGGCGGATCTCTATGAGTTCCAGGACAGCTAGAGCTACATAGATAGTGAGACCCTGTCTCAGAATAAACTCAAAACCAAAACCAAAATCTTTTGCAGTCTGTCTTTGTTAAAGATTTTTTTAAAAAATCTATTTATTTGACTTTATATGTGTGGGTGCCTGGGTGTATGTATGTGTACCTTGTGGGGACAGGAGCTCCTGAAAGTTGGGAACCAAACTCAGGCTCTCTGCAAGAGCTATAATCACTTAGAAGAGACTCGGCCATCTCTCCACCCACCACCCACCCTCCGCTTTTGGCTTTTAGAAGAGTCTCGTGTGTAGCCCAGGCTGTCCTTGGACTTGCTATGTTGCCGAGGATGACCTTGAACTGCTAATCCTCCTGCTTCTACTATCCAGGGCTGAGATTACAGGCTTGGACCACCATGGCGGCCTGCTCCAGGCTCGGCTTTTCTTGCAGATCACAGAGAGAAGAGACAGTCCAATTGCCTAGTCTGGTGACGTCTACCTTCTCAAAGCAGCTCTCCACCTTGCCCCGATTGGGTCCAGCCCAGCAGCTTCCAGGACGGCCCTGGCATCCGACCAGCTTGCTCAGCATCTTCTCTCCCTGTCCCGGTTGCTGTCTCCAGCAATCTAGCTTCCTGCTTGCTCTTCTGTCAGCTCCTCCCCCTCCCTGTTTCCCCTCCCCCTCCCCCTCTTCCTCTCCTCCTTAGGCCCCTCTTTCACTCTCCCCCTCCAGAGTCTCATATATATTGCAGGCTATCCTTAAACTCACGGTATGGACAAGGTTGACCTTGACCTCCTGATCCTCCTGCCTCCACTTTCCCATTGTAGGGATTATAGGTGCGTGAACTAAGCCTAGGTCAAACAGATGTTTCTTTACATCAACCTAAGGGGATAAAAAAAATTCACACAACTACAGTCAAGGTCCAATCTGATCAAATCCTCCCCGCCCCCGCTTTTGCTTTTCTTCTTAGATTTATTTATTTTTTATTTTATATACATTGGTGCTTTGCCTGCATGTATGTCTGTGTGAGGGTGTCAGATTCCCTGGAACTGGAGTTACAGGCAGCTGTGAGCTGCCATGTGGGTGCTGGGAATTGAACCCAGGTCCTCTGGAAAAGCAGCCAGTGCTCTTAACGCCGAGCCATCTCTCCAGCTCCACGCCCTTTACTTCTTTATGATGAAGCCCCAAAGGCTTGTTGGACTGTCTCCATCTGATACAGGTGGAAGGTGCTGCCCTGAAAAAACATAGTTCCCGAACAGAATGAGTGGGTGTTGGGGTTCCGACGGAGCTAGAACGGGGAGGATGGACTGTGCAGGTATCAAGGCCACTTTACTGCCATGTGGCTTCTCCTACAACAGTCACAGAAAGGCCCTTCCTTTTGGTTCTCTTGGAGTTCGAGTCTGGCGACTCTTTTCTGTCCCTTTGCTCAGAGAGCTTAGTTGTAGATATCATCTCTCTGGGACCCAAGTTGACTTGTTTCCTTTTGTTTTGTTTCTGCACTGTTGGGCCTTGCTCATGATAGGCTCTACCACTAAGCCATGCTCCCAGCTCCAGCACCAGTGAATGCTAGGCAGACACTTTGCTGCTGGGCCCTCAGCGCTCCTCACTGAGAGCTAAAGCGATCTACCACTGAGCCACACCCCCAACTCCCATCCCCACTTTCCTTAGTGTTCTTTGGGTGTCTAGGGGAACCTCCTCTTTTTTTTTTTTTTTTTTAATTGAGACAGGGTTTCTCTGTTGTAACTCTGGCTGTCCTGGACTCACTCTGTAGACCAGGCTGGCCTCGAACTCACAGAGATCCGCCTGCCTCTGCCTCCTGAGTGCTGGGATTAAAGGTGTGTGAAACCACTGACTGGCCGGGGAACCTCCTCTTATTCTGTCTCTGATCTTCAGTATCCCCGATGCTTCTAGTTCCTTGCTGACTCTTTCCTTCCCTGCCCAGAGACTAGGCCAATATCTGCACACACTCCATATTTGTATTCAGCTTCCTTTTTCCATCCCTCAGTCACGCTGACCCTGTCTACACCTCTGGTCTGATTTTGACTTTCTCAGCTCATGGCCTGCACCGCTTAGGGCTGTTAGAGAAAACCTCGGAGTGGGACAGATGGTTGGCCCCTTAGAACATGGCTCCGGGCCCAGATGGCTTTCTAGGTCCCTACCCCCATCTACTTCAGGAGATCCGGGAAACCAACAGCCTGTCCTCTGGAGTCCTTACCTCCTCCGGCCATGACTCAGCAAATGACTTCCAGAGAAACAGGCTCCCAGGAAGCTCCCTGCTGTGCACTCTGAAGTTATCCCACTCACCTGTCTTCTCTCCGGAGCCACTGGTGACTGCCCTTCCCTGGGACCAATTCAGATGATCCATCTGTCCCCTCCAAGCCTCCAGCCTGATTACCTCCAGGCTCCTGTATTTATCTTCAAATCTTTATTTGTTTGTTTGACTTGAGACAGGGTCTTTCTGTGTAGCCCTGGCTGTCCTGGAACTCACTATGTAGACCAGACTGGCTTCGAACTCAGAGAGCTGCCTGCCTCTGCCTCCCAAGTGCTTGAGATTTAGGGCCTGTGACGCTACACCTGACCCCAATTCTTTATTATTATTTTATTTAAGACCAGGTCTCACTATGCAGCCAAGTGTAGACTGGCCTTGAATCCTTGATCCTGTGCTTCAGCATCCTAAATGCTCGAATTACAAGCACGGCCCATACTAGGTTATCTCCAGATCTTTACTTCTATTTAAAATTATTTATTTATTTATTTATTTATTTGCATGTGTTTCTTTATTGTGTGCATGTATGTAGCTGTGCTCCTGCTACGGAGCACACATGAAGATCAGAGGACACTTGCAGAAGTTGATTCTTTCTGCTCAATGGGTCCCAAGGATCAAATTCAGGTCATTGTGCTTTGTACTCAGCTTTGTACCCAGCACATTTACCGTCTGAGCCATCTTGCTGGCACTGTGGAGGCTGAGGCAAGGAGATCACATGATCAAGGCCAGCCTGGGTGACATAGCTCATCCAAGGCCAGCCTGGGCTTCATTTAGAGACCTTATATCAGAACCAAACCCAAACAAAGAAAAACACAAAAACTGACTGGTGAGATACACACATAATCTCAAGAGTTAGGAGTTGAGGCAAAAGGATCAGGAGTTCAAGGTTATCCTCAGCTACAGAGTGAGCTCAAAGCTAGCCCAGGGAAGCATGAAACCCTGTCTCAAAGAAAATGCAGGGTCTGGTGAGATTGATCAGTGGGTAAAGTACTTACCATGCAACCTGATGAATTCCACCCCACGAACCCTTGTAAAGATGGAAAGAGGACTGACTCCATAAATCATAAACCTTTGCCTATCCTGTGGACACACACAAATCATACATCTCTCTCTCTCTCTCTCTCTCTCTCTCTCACACACACACACACACACACACACACACACATACACACACACATACACACTATAATAAATAAAGTTTTAGGGTCAGCAACATGGGTCAGTCAGTAAAAGCTCCTGCCTGGAACCCTGATGCTCTGAGTTTGGTCTCACCGTAGAAGGAAAGAAACGATTCCCACAGGTCAACCTCGGACTTTCAAACATATGCATACACACAAACCCAAAATAAATAAAATAAGTAGTCCAAATTTTTAAAAATCAAAATAATAATTGCAATAAAAACAAGCAAATAAAATGCAAAGCTGACCCCACATGGCCCTTTCTTTGGTTTCTTCCTGGCTAAAGAGTCTGAAGGACCAGCTACTGGCCTACTGCAGGCTCACATCTCACGCCTCGTACTGTCCCCCACCCCTGCTGCCCCAATAATAATAAAGTTTTAGGGTTGGTGACATAGTTCAGTCAGTAATAGCACCTACCTTGAAGCCTGCAACCCCTAATGCTTCTGGGATTTTTTAAAATTAATCCTCTCCTCCCCCACCCCCAGAACCCAGGAAATCTCCCATGAACAACAGAGAGCCAGGAAATCCACAGGAGGATATCACTTCGTCCTTCTGATCTGGATGGGACAACTGGAGTTCAAAGGATCTGGGAGAAGGCAAGAAAACATGGACCTTTTTAGTATTAACCCAGTTGGCTCGTTCTGAGCCCCTCCATCACTGGTCTGGAAACTCAAGCCCTTTGGTCGAGGTTAATCGGGCTTTCTGGCTATAATCAAGTGTGGAAACTTGGCCCTCTAATCCATTTGTGAATAGCGTTTAGTAGTGGGTCCTTAAGGAGAGAATTGGGGATGGAGGGTGTTACAATGCTAGCTTCGGTGGTATTATAGGAGAAGTTGAGTGGCAGGCCACACCTGGAATCCCAGCTCTCTGGGGACAGTCAGACCGGCCTAGGCTACAGAGCCAGACCCTGTCTCCAACAACAACCACAATAATAATAACAATGAGGGGGAACAGGAACAAGAGGAAGAGTGGGAAGAGGAGGAGAAAGAGGAGAAGGAGAGATTCAAGCTAGCCGACTCATTCTGTCTGAGCCATTGAGACTGTATTACAATGCTGGGAGGCTTCCCTCTCCGGATTCCAAGCCACGCCCTTAGGCTTCCCAGCCTGAATCATCATAAGCCAAAGAAACTTGTTTTGCTTTTTCAGCACTGAGAATCTAACCCAGAGCCTTGTGCATGCTCAGCAAGCATGCTACCACTGAGCCACTTCCCAGCTTTGGAAATCTTTAAAATCTTTTTTTTTTTTTTCCCTAACAAGGTCTTATTATGTAGCTCCGGCAGGCTTGGACTCACATCTGCCTGCTTCTACCTCCCAAAATGCTGTGAATAAATGTCTGTGCCACCATACCTGGCTTTAAACTTCTTTTCTGAAATTAAAAAAAAAAAAAAAAAAAAAAAATATATATATATATATATATATATATATTAGTTTTAATTGGATATGTGCCTGTGTGTGCAGGTGCTCATGGAGGCCAGAGGAATTTGATCTCCTGGAGTTGAAGTTATAGGTGATTGTGAGCCACCAGATGTGGGTGCCAGGAATTGAACTCTGGTCCTCTGGAAGAGTAGTGCATGTTCTTAACCACTGAACCATCTTTCCAGCCCCATGAAAATGATTTGTTGCATTTTAAATGTTTGTGTATGTGTGTGTGTGTTGTGTGTGTATGTGTGTGTGTGTTGTGTGTGTGTGTGTTGTGTGCATGTGCCATGGACCATGTATGGAGGTCGGATGACAAACTGTGGAAATTGGTTCTCTCCTCCCATGGGAGTCCCAGAGACCGAACTCAGGTCATCAGACTTACAGGCAAGTGTCTTTACCTACTGTATCTGATCTTTTAAACTTTTTTCATTTGTTTTTTGATATAGGGTCCTTCTCTGGGGTTAGAAACACTCTTGCTTCAGCCATCTCGGTGCTGGAATGACACACACGCGCACACACACACACACACACACACACCATACCTGGCTGTATACACAGTTCTTTAAGTAGAGGAGTGTGTAGGAGTCACCAGCTTAGTTCCCATGTCCTGGCCATCTTTCTCTTTTGCCATCTTTCTATTCCCATTATGCAGTAGGCGTTGTGGATAGATAGATCGCCGGGCCAGGTGTGGTGCATACACTTGGCTGAGGCAGGAGGATCAGGAATTCAAGATCAGCCTCAGCTACTTAGTAAGTTTGAGGTTAGCCTATGCCACATCAGACCTGTTTTAAGATGAGGAGGACATGGTGAGAATTTATGCTTCCCGTTTGGGGAATGTCCAGTTGCCTAGTATGGAGACAAAAAGGTTTCACAGTGGGCTGGGGGCCAGCTCATTAGTAGAGCACCAGTCTAGAATCCCTCAGTGAGGAACTGGGGGTGTGGCTTAGTGGTAGATCATTTAGCATGACTAAGGCCATGGACTCTATTCACAGCTCCACCAAAAAAAAAAAAAAAAAAAAAAAAAAAAGGGTTTTGGGTGGGTGGTGGTGCATGCCTTTAACGCACTCAGAGGCAGAGGCAGGTGGATCTCTGAGTTCTAGGCTAGCCAGATCTACTAAGCCAGTTCCAGGACAGCCAGGGCTACACAGGCAAACCTAGAAGAAGAAGGAGGAAGGGGAGGGGGAGGAAGAGGAAGGAGAAATAGAAGAAGAAGGAGAAGGTTTCACCTCACTGGGAAGGGTTATCCTTTCTCTTGTAACACCAGAGATCACGATGAGGACTCATTAGACACAAGGGTGTGGCCGTTTGAAGGCTATTTCCACCAAGCAAGAAAGACCCCCAAATGGCAAATTGCCTGTGGCTGGAAGTCTGCCAGCAGGGGCTGACAAGGGAATCGGCTATGTAAGGGATTCCTATTCAGGATGAACAGGTCCCTTTAGCCATCCCATCCGGTCTGCCAACCCCCAACTCCCCGCAGGACAGAGAAGACACCTGCCTTGCTCAAAAACTTAGCCAATGAGACAAGCTCCGTGCCCCTGAGTCACACTGACTCAGAGAAGGCTCAGGCTGGCATGGGTGCCTTTTCTCCTTGCCCATCCCCACGTTCAGAGCAAGGAGTTGGTATTGGGTGTCCAGGCCTCCCTCCTGCCTCTGGCGCAGCCCGGGCTCCTGTCTGCATGCTGCATCAGCACCAGTGTTCCTATTACATGACCAAGTGGGATTTCTACTCTCCAAGCATTAGCGCTGGGCTGACTCTGCAGAACAGCCAGCTCTCTCTCTCCCCTTCCAGGAGATTCTGTGGCCACTTGGCTTCCTTTTCAGGCAACTCAGCCTAGCCTCCTTTCAGGGACACCTCCTGCTATGATTTGAATCAGAAACAGGCTCATGTTTCAAACACTTGTTTCTCCATGTGGTGGTGCTATTTTGGGGGGCTATGGTACTTTTAGAAGGTGGGACCTAGCTGAGGGAGTCAGGTCTTTGTGAGTAGTTGGACCTTTGAAAGTATAAACTGTTTCCTATCCTTCCTTTCTCCCTTCCTTCCTTCCTTCTTTCCTTCCTCCCTTCTTCCTCCCTCCCTCCCTCCATTCCTCTTTCTCTTCTTCCTTTCTTCCTTATCTCTTTTGTTACCTTAAAAAATTGTTTTGCTTATGTAGCCCAGGCAACCCCCCCCCCCCAACTCATAGTTCTCCCTCAGCCTCCCAAGTACTGGGATCACATTCTGCTCCCCACTACATTATTAGTTATGTCTCACATAGCACAGGCTGGCCTTGAACTCACTATGCAGTGGAGGATGACCCTGACCTTCCGATCCCCGTGCTTCCATCTCTGGAATGCTGGCTGTGGGTGTGCATCTCCACATCCAGTATACGTGAACCCAGGGCTTCTTGCACAACACGCTATCTACCCATTGAGATCTAGCCCTAGCTGCTTGCCTGATTTACCAATTACACGTTGCCATCATTGTGTGTATATAGGAAGGAAGACTGCTTAACCTGGACTGAAATTGGCCAGCCCTGAGCAATTAGGATTCTCAACACACTAAGCGCAGGTGTCTCTACTTGTGGTCGGCAGGCTGCCCTGTACCCAACATGGCAGCTCTCCCATGTGAGTCTTTAGCTATCTGCTGGAGTTCGAAGTATCGAACCAAATACTCACTTCAAACTCTTTTTCCAAGTTCCATACTGTCATTATAGAATCTGGACTGAGGGGACGGCTCAGTGGGTAAAGCGCTTGCAGCACGAGCATGAGGACCTGAGTTCAGATCCCCAGAACACACATCCTGTAACCCCAGCTCTTGGGAGGGTGAAAACGGGAGCAGCACTGAAGCTCCATAGTCAGCCAGCCTAGTCACTCAGTGAACTCCCTGTTCAGTAAGAGACCCTGCCTCAAAAAGGCAGATGGTGGTGGGCATGCCTTTGATCCCAGCACTCGGGAGGAAGAGGCAGGTGGATCGCTGTGAGTTCAAAGCCAGCCTGGTCTACAGAGTGAGTTCCAGGACAGTCAGTGTTATAACAGAGAAACCCTGCCCCCAAAACAAACAAACAAACAAACAAACAAACAAACAAACAAAATGGAGTATGTTAGAGAACCATACACAAACTCTGGTTCATATGAGCTTTCAGAGGTAGAGACAGTGGGAAGGGGTTTAAAGCCGCCCTAGGCTCATAGGCTACATGGTAACACATTGTCTCAAAATCACACACACACACACACACACACACACACAGAGGAATTGGGGAGGGGAGGCTCCATTTTATCCACAGTACACTTCTGAGAGCCGGATACAGATTTTGGCTTGTGTGTTGTGGGAAACCGAAGATCCAGATTGTTAAAGCCCTTGGCCCCACACTCAGACAGCTCAGGTTGTTAAGAAGTTTCTAGCTCAGCTACGTTGCTCCTCTGCCTCCTGAAAAGAAGTGACTTTGTCTCTTCATTTATAGTGGATCTTTTCTTCCTTTTTTCCTTTTCTTTGTTTCCTACTCAGAGTCTTACTTTATAGCGAACTTACCATTTAGCTACTAGGCTGGGGGCCTGTGAGATGGCTCAGCAGGTAAGAGTGCTTGCCACCAAGGCTGAGAACCTGAGTTCAATTCTCCAGACCCACTTGATAGGAGAAAACCAGTTCTCACAGATTCTCCTCTGATGGACATAGACACACACACACACACACACACACTGTGGTACATGTGTGCCATCCCACTAAATAAATAAATGTATGAAATAAAAAGAAATACATGCTATACTGGCCTCAAACTAGTTTTGGTTCTTCCTCTTCCTCCTGATTGCTGGAATATGGGCAGGCTCTTCTATGCCCTGCTCTGTGTGTGTGTGTGTGTGTGTGTGTGTGTGTGTGACATTTTGAGATAATGTATTGCTATGTAGCCTATGAAACGAGGGTGGTCCTAAACCACTTTCAATCCTTTTGTCTCTGCCTTGCAAGTTCCGAGACTACAGGAATGAGTCAGCACACTCATTTTGTATTAGTCATATTTTATTTTTTATTTGTTGGCAATGTCTCATGTAGCTAGGGTGGGTCTCAAGTTTGCTATATAGACAAGGATGACCTTGAACTCCTGATGTTCCTGTCCCCCACCTCCCCAGTGCTGGGATGACAGGTGTGTCACCATGAGAGGCACCTAATTGCTTCCCTAGACCACAGGGTAGAGTATTTGGAAACATGCAATGGGCGTGGCTTTCATGATACAGCCAAAGCAACAGATGGAGAAGCTAGATTGTACATTTTCAAAGACCTTTCAGATATTCTACTAAGGCAGATGGAAAGATTCTGATACAGAGGGCTGAAATGCAAGCTTCGCTGCTACAAGTGACAAAATTCAACTCCTCTCCTCTCTCATCTCCTCTCCTCTCCTCTCTTCTCCTCCTCTCTGCTCCTCTTTTCCAGATGGGTCTTGCTATGTTGCCATGCTGGTCTGGACCTTGTGGGTTCAAGGGATTCTCCTACTCAAGTCTCCTCAGCAGCTAAGACAACAGATATGAACCATCTCTTAGACTGGAAGATTTTGTTGTTATTGTTGCTTTTGAGACATAGTGTCACTCTGTAGCCCAGCCTGGCTTGGAACTCACTGTGTAGTCCATAGCCTTGAACTTGATTCGAGCTTGAAGTAATCTACCTACCTCAGTCTCCTGAGTGCTGTGATTTCTGGTGTGAGTCACAATACTTAATTTTAGATTGGATAGTTGTTGGGATTTTATTTTTTATTTTTTATTTTTTTGAGACTATATAACCCTGACTGACCTAGAATTTGATATGTAGGCCAGGCTGGCCTTGAATTTACAGAGATCTGCCTGCCTCTGCCTCCTGAGTGCTGGGATTAAAAATGTGTAACATTATGTCTGACCCTCTTTTTAAATTTAAATTGTACTTATAATTATTCGTGTGTGTGCGTGTGTGTGTGTGTGTGTGTTAGGTGTAGTGTGTTCGTGCATATGAGCCACAATGCGTGGCACCCACTGTGGCTTTGGGGAACATGCTTAGGCCTGAAAATTGAATATTTTTTTAATTGTTAGACAGAGTCTAAATATGTAGCCTTGGCTAACCCGGACCTCACAGATCTGTCTGCCTCTGCCTCCCCAGTGCTGCGATTAAAAATGTGCTCCACCACAACCAACTATAATGGAATATTTTTCTATTTTATTATACTTTTATTTGTATGCATGGGTATTTTGTCTACATGTGTGTCTGTGCACCACAAGTGTGCAGTGCCCTCAGAGGCAAGAAAGGAGCATCAATCCTCTGGAACTGGAGTGACAGACCATTGTGAACAGTCATGTGTGTGAAGGCAACCGTAACCCCGGTATTCCTGAAGAACAGCCAGTGCTCTTAACACTGGATCATCTTTCTAGACCCTAGAATGAATTTTGTTTTTTTTGTTTTTTTTTTCCAAGACAGGGTTTTGAAAAGACTCAGAGAAATAACGTGACTTGCCCAAGGTCATCCCATCAAGTTCATTAACAAAGTCAGCACAGGCCTCTTCTGCTGATTTAGGACCGATTGTAGAGTCTGCCTGCTGAGGGTCTCCCATCATCCTTTGCAGCCATGCATTCTTTGCGTGGTGCTTTCTGCCCCTAGTGCAAGCGGCTAGGGAAGCGATGGAGAAAGCGTTCCCAGAGCTCAGGATGGGTACACTGTTGGTCAGTTGTTGAAGATGCTACTGGTGGTGGTGGTGCTGCTACCTTTGCTGACTCCATTGTTGACTTCGGGAGGAAGCCAGCAGCCAGGGAACAGGGCTGTGATGACTTCTGACTGCATAGAATCTGCAGGACACTGACTCCCATGGCTGCCCGGCTTGTCTGCCAACTCAGCCAGAGAAGAGGCAGTTAGAAGGTCATGTCCTTCAGTGCTGGAAAAGGAACAGAGGGTACGATTGTGTCAGATCAGGCAACGCAGCCAACGCCCCTCCCTCTTTTTCTGAGCAGATGCCAACGTAGATCAAGCGTCACAGCTGGAGCAGGCGTGGGAGACTCCGCTGCTGGGAGCCCAGAAGGACTGCCTGGGTTTCATTTCACACTCAGCTAGTCAGTGCCTATGTGAACTTCAGCTTATCACATAACCCCTCAGTGTCTCAGCCTTCTTGCCTAAAGAGCAGATATCTGGCCAGGGGTGGGGGGTGGGGGCGTGCATAGCCCCTCAGTGTCTCAGCCTTCTTGTCTAAAGAGCAGGTATTTGGCCAGGGGTGGGGGGTGAGGGGGTGGGGGGGGTGCATAGCCTCTCAGTGTCTCAGCCTTCTTGTCTAAAGAGCAGGTATTTGGCCCTGGGGTGGTGGAGTGGTGGTGGAGGGGGTGGTGGTGCTAGCTCAGTGGGAAGCTGCTCAGCTGTGCAGTGCTTACCCAGCATGCACCAGGCCTTGGATTTGAGCCCTAGCGCTGAATAAACCGGATGCGGTGGCTCACATGGGAGATGGAGGCAGAAAGATCAGGAGTTCAAGGACCTCTTCACCTACATTTGGTTCTGTTTTTTTAACACAGGTTCTCACGTTGTAGCCTTGACTGGTCTGGAACTCACTGTGTAGACCAGGCTGGCTTTGATCCTTCGTTCTCCATGTGCTGACATTTAAAACTTGTGCTACCATTCACAGCTGTCTTTTTTTTAACTTTTAAATTTTTATTTATTTAATAGTGTATGAGTGTGTGTGTGTGTGTGTGTGTGTGTGCGTGTGTGCAGGTCAGAAGACACTTTTATGGTTTTGTGGAGTCCTTTCTCTCCTTCTTCCTTTTTTTCCCAGAGTTTCTCTGTGTAGACCAAGCTGTCCTAGAACTCACAGAGATCTGCCTGCCTCTGCCTCCCAAGTGTTGGGACCAAAGGTGTGCACTACCACCCCCCACGTTTATGTGGGTTCTGGGGTGGAACTAATGTTACCAGGCTTTCTCTCCAAGTGCCCCCATCCACTGAGCTGTCTCTCTAGCTCCCTACACCCCCACCCCACCCCCATTAATTTTTTTCTTTGAAGCCTGTCTGGGTGGTAAAAGTCTAAAATCCAGTGTTTGGGAGATGGACTGAAGAGGAGAATCAGGAGTTCAAGGCCAGCTTGGGGTTACATAGAGAGTTGAAGAACAGACCATCTCAAAAACGAAACAAATTAAAAAGGAAAAAAAATTATTTTGAGATAAGGTCCAAGACAGTCTAGCTATCCTTAAATTAATTAATTAATTCTCTTTCTTTTCTGAGGCAAGGTCTCACTGTGTAGCCCAGGTTGGCCTTGAACTCCTGATCTTCCTGGTTTTACAAGTGTGCTGTACACTATCAGGCTTCATTTATTGGCAAGTTAAACAACACTCAGGCAGCTCCGGTGATAAACCAGCACAGACAGGATTTACAGGGAAGGGGACTGACTTGGAGGAGGCCGAGGCCTCTACAGAGGAAGGAAGTGGAAGGGGACCCTGTAACTGCTCAGTGCCATGGCAAGAGAAGAGAGCAGGCCGGATCCTGTGCAGGAGGAGGAGAGCAGAACTGATTCTGGAGTTTCTCTACACTAGGATGTCTCTTACGTGCTTCCTAGAGCAGTCTCCCCAATTCATTCACTCTACCAGTCATCTCATTCATTCGCTTTATGGTTTTTCTTTGTTTGTTTTTTGATTTTTCTTTCTGTGTTCTGTTTATTTTGTATGTGTATGGAGAAGTGCATACACTGTGTGTGTTTATGTGTGTGTGTGCCTGTGTGTGCCCACGTGTGCATATATCTGTAAGTTATGGGAATCAGTTCACTCCTTCCAACATGCAGGTCCCTGGTATTGAACTCTGATTGTCAGGTTTGGTAGCAAGCACCTTTACCCACTGAACCATCTTGCTGGCCTTCTTTCTGGATTACTTTTTTTTTTTTAAGTTTTAAATTTTATTTTATATGTATGGGTGTTATGTCTGTATGTACATCTGTGGAGCATGTATATATGTCTTGTGCCCATGGAGGCCAGAAAAAGGTGTCAGATCCCTCGGAACTGGAGTTACAGATGGTTGTGAGTTACTATGTGGGTTCTAAAAATTGAACCCAGGTCCTACGGAAGTACGGCTGGTGCTCTTAAACACTGAGCCATCTCTCCAGCTCATCTTTTTGGATTCTTGAGACAAGCTGTTATTCTGTAGCTGAGTCTAGCCTTGAAATTATGGGCAATCCTCCTGCTTCCGTCTCACAAATGCTAGGATTAGAGGGGTTTGCCACCATACCTACAACATTCATTCTTTTTTTGTTTGCTTGTTTTTTGTTTCTTTTCAAGGCAGGGTGTTTTTTTTTGTTGTTGTATCTCTGGCCATCCTGGAACTCACTCTGTAGACCAGGCTGGCCTCGAACTCACAGAGATCCGCCTGCCTCTGCCTCCTGAGTGCTGGGATTAAAGATGTGCAGCATCACTGCTTGGACATTCATTCATTTAGACTTTTCAGTGTATTTATTATTTTATATGTGTGAATGTTTGCCTGTATACAGGTATGTACACCACAATGTGCCTGGTGCCTGTGGAGGTCAGAGAGGGTATCAGATGTCCCTGGAACTGGAGTTACAGATGGTTGTAACCTGCCATGTGAGTGCTGGGAATTGAACCCTGGTCCTCTTACAGGAACAGCCAGTGCTCTCAACTTCTGAGCTATCTCTCCATGTCCCTTCCATTCATTGCTTGATGTCATGTGCTCTGTATACTTGCTGTGTACCAGGTCCTGTGATAATTTCCAATTCTTCAATAGTCATGAAGACACAAATGCAGATCTGATCAATTTCTACCTTTGCTAAAATATCTTCTGAAGGACCTGGTGGCTTACACCTGTCATCCCTGTACTGAGGATGACATATGAAGCTGAGGCATATGGATGGACAGGAGTTCAAGGCCAGCCTGGGCGAACATAGTGTGTTTCAGGCTAGCCTGGCTCCAGAGTGAGATTGTTTCAAAAGAAAAAAAAATTAAACAAATAAAACCAAAACCAAACAAGTGATACACCCAAGGAGCCTACCTAGTACCTGGGAGGTGGGGGTGGGAAGATGGGTGATTCAAGGTCACGCTTGGCTACATAGGTAGAGGTTTGCTTGAACTATATGTGCGGCCAGGTCTCAAAACAGAAAGCAATTGACACTTCATAAAATAAAAGAGAAAGTTGGAAAAACAAGCAAACCAATAATAACCAATCAGCCCACCAACTTGACAAAATAAATAAATAAAATAATATAGAGACTTTGCTTATTATTTAAAAAAGACTTAATTCCTGGGCAAGGGAGGAACTAGGTGAATAAGAAAAAGATTCCTGGGCTAGGGATATGATTCATCTGGGGAGCATTTAAGACCCTAGGTTGCTTGGCAAAAACTAAAAATTAAAACAACAACCCCCAGGCCCATCTCCTAACTCCTGAATTACCTAGCCTGTTATTTAATGTCCCTTAGACTCTGACCCTATTAGAATTTTATAAACTCTACTTCCAAACCCTTCAATCCTGTGTGTGCGTGCGCGCATGCACTACAGTGCGGATGCACACACACACACACACACACACACACACACACGGCAGTCAGAGAACAGACAACCCTAGGTGTCCACAGGGTCTTTCCCTTGGCCTGGAACTTGCTAAGTAGGTTAGGCTTGCTGACCAGGGAGCCCCAAGAGTCGCCTTTCTCTGCCTGCCCAGTGCTGGAATTACAAGTCTGTGGTACCACACCTAGATGGGTTTTTTGGTTTTTTTTGTAATATAGGTCCGGGGCTTAACTCTCATGTTTGTGAGGCAAGCACTGTCTCCTCAGCTTCCTTCAGTCCTGTGCAGCTGGAAATGTAGTTGACCCCTTTATAAAATCTTTTTAGGACCTCTGTCCAGTTGAAAATAATTTTTTTGTGTGGTACTGGGGATTGAATCTTGTAAAAGCTGGGTTTTTTTCTTGTTGTTGATATGATTCTTTTGTTTTTCTTTCTTTCTTTTTTTTTTTTTGAGACAGAGCTTCTCTCTGTAGACCTGGCTGTCCTGGAACTTGCTGTTCCTGATCTGTAGATTAGGCTGGACTTGAACTCAGAGATCTGCCTGCCTCTGCCTCCCCAGTGCTGTGATCAAGGGTATGAGCCACCACTGTCCGATTTTTTTTTCTTCCTTTCTTTTTTTTATAAATATTTTTTAATAATTTATTTATTTATTTTTATGTGCATTGATGTCAGATCCCCTAGAACTGGAGTTACAGACAGTTGTGAGCTGCTGTGTGGGTGCTGGGAATTGAATCTGGGACCTCTGGAAGAGCAACCAGTGCCTTTAACCATTGAGACATCTCTCCAGCCCCCTTGTCTTCTTTTTTTTCAAGATTTATTTACTTATATTTATTTATTGAGACAATGTTTCTCTGTGTAGCCCTGGCTGTCCTGGAACTCACTCTGTAGACCAGGCTAGCCTCAAACTCAGAGATCTGCTTGCCTCTGCCTCCTGAGTGCTGGGATTAAAGGATCGGGCTACCAGAGCCTGGATTCAAGATTTATTTTTATTTGTGTTTGTTACCTGTGTGTGTGTGTGTGTGTGTGTATCGGGGGGAGGCCAGAAAAGGGCATCAGATTCTCTGGAGCTGGAATCACAAGCAGCTGGAATCACTAGCCAGTGGACTGTATGCCAGAAACTTAACTTGGGGTCCTCTGGAAGATCAGCAAACAAGATTAACCATGGAGTCACCTCTCTGTTTTCCAGTGTCTTACGTATACCACATGGCTTTGAACTTGCAATGTAACCAAGGACAACACTGAAATTCTGATCTTCTCCCTCCACATCCTGATTACTGGAACTATAAGAGTGTGTGACCACATTTGGTTTATATGGTAGTAGGATCTCCTACCCTCTATTTTATTTTATTTTTAATTTATTTTTGAGATGCCCTGTTTGGGCTGGAACTCATATCAGTATGCTTGCCTTTGTTTCCTAGATGCACAGATTAAAGATGATTGCTACCAAACCTGGTTGTCTCCTATTTTCTTGAGTAGAGTGTTTTGTCTTGTTTATTATTGTGCCCCACGCTACGTAGTCATTGGAACAAGACAGGTGCTTAATATGTTGAACAGATTAAGCAAATAAAATATGGAGACGAAGCCGTTGTGTTGGTACATGACTATAATTCCAGAACTAGGTCTAAAGGAAGAAACTGAAGGCCAGCTTTAGTTATATAAGGAGTTCGAGGCCACCTTGAGAGCTAGGAAACCCTTTTTCAAACAAAGCAATCCATAAAAACACAATGAAAATTAAATACACAGTCAAAACTATATGGGTTGTGAGCTTAGGCAGGCGTTGGTTCAGAGAATTGAATCTTCAGCACTCTTCACTGTAGAGGAAGAAGGGAGTCCTCCAGGGTCAGCCTGCAGACAGCTACACCACTTAGAGAATATACCAATATACCCGGCAGATATGTGTCATCTATGATTTCACCCAGTCAAGCCCAATGTCAAAATGCATCATTGGAAACTGCAGCCTTGGTGTGTGTGAGAGGTCACAGTCCTCCAAGAGTTGCATCATTCATCTCTCAGGCCGACTCACCATCCCGATTGTGGTGGTTGGGTAGTTTGCATTTACACTGTCTGCACTTTTCTTGCCTTCTCTATACTCTCATTCTTCCCCGATCTCCCGATCCTGACCAGTTATGTCAGTTTCGGAGAGGCCCTGGCCTTCTCTCCTTCCAACTGCCCAGAGGCCATGGGGCGTTGCCGTGAATCAGCACTAGCTTGGACTAGTGCAGGCTGCATCCCCGCCAGGGGTCCCCAGCGGCCGCGAGCTTAGACCCTACTCCCGCCCCGGCTGCCTTTGCCCACCAGCTACGTCCGCTGGGAGTTGTAGTCTCCACCGTCCCTTTGTCCTTGGTTTTCTCTGCCCGGAAGATTGCAGCAGGTCAAACTACAATTCCCAGGAGTCCACGCGCCAGAGGCTATGCAAACCGGGGGCCTCAAGGGGCGAGGAGGGGAGGGGGTTTGAAGAAGCTGAAGCGAAGGATGTGGAGTGAAGAAAGGGGTACATTAGGGAGCAATGAAGAATTGGGGAGACGCTGAGAAAACTGCGAGCAGCCACAGTGTTCCAATAGGAAAGAAGCCCAGTAAGGGTAGGGTCGGGCGGGGCCGGGCGGGGCCACGCATGCGCGAGTGGGCGGTGATCTTACGTCACTTGTGTGGGCGGGACCGCAGGGGGTTGTCCGCTCGCGGCACGCATTGGAGCCGCAGCCTCCTTGCGCCGGGTCCCGCGATTGCAGCTCCTGCCTCCTCCTTGTCCTCTCCTCAGCAGCTTGCTTCGTGGGTCGGTCCTTCCGACACACGAGCTCCAAGCCGCGCCTCTCTTTCCCTAAAGCCCTTCAAGGCAGTCTTCGGTTTCCTTCTTTCCAGCCGACCAGCCCTGCGAAGATGGTGGATCGCGAGCAACTGGTGCAGAAAGCCCGGCTGGCCGAGCAGGCGGAGCGCTACGACGATATGGCCGCGGCCATGAAGAACGTGAGTGTCTCCTCCCCTCCCCCCTGCCTCGCCCCAGCCGGTCCAGATACGGCGATCCTCGGCGTGGAAGGCATGCCCAGTGGCATGTTGCCTTGTCGTGACTGTAGGGTCAACCTCTCCATCTCACTTCTTGGAGGGCTTGGGGACGGGTCCTAATGAGCGACTCAGGCACCCGAGTGGTGACGCGGCCTCCTTCCCAGCGTCTCCCAGCTCGGGACTGGGCCGGGGTCTTGCATGGCTGATCTCTGCTGTGGGGGTCTTCCTCTGTGACCCTGGATGTCCAGGGACCTGAGTTGGGGGCCGTGTGCATCCTTTGTGCCCCACTTCCCCTCCTCCCAGCTTAGGCGTGGGGGCGGGGGACCGCATGGATGCGGTTCCTCTTTCTCTCCCTGGTGTCTGGGCGGCGCCTTTCCCATTCACTCAGCAGGTCTCCCAGTTTTCCGCCTCCCCACTCCAATCTCCCCTCATCATCCTCCCCACTGACACATCCCTTAACGAACATTTCGGGAAGAAAAAAAAATTAAGATTTCCTCCCCCCGAAAACCCGGGCTCAATGGTGTAAAATCGAAACCACCTTGCTCACGTTTTCTTAACAAAAGGCTTCCCATTCCTCATTCTCAAAGCAAGTCATCTGTTTTTTAGGAAGGGAGGGAATAAATGTCGCTGGAATCTCCATTCATGGCCCTCTCTATATGGCATCTTCAATTTTTATTTATTTATTTATTTTCATTGAAAAGGGTTCAATATAATGCCTTTGAATGTTAACCGACCGATTCCATTTGTGACATATGCAGTTTTTGTTTTGAATGCAGGCACGAGTCGGCTGAAATCCCTATAAGTGTAAAAAAATATTGTCTGATATGATATTGCAAACAAAGCAGTGGTGGGAGGCAGGATCAAGTCATTCCAGAAGATTCTGCATTTGTCATATTGCAGAGAGCCTAGACTGGGTGGAGGCTGGGAGGAGTTATTTTAAAGGGGAAAAAGTCTTTAAAAAAATTCTTTTTTTTTTTTTTTTTTTTTTGTTAAATGCATCTGAGGCTTTTTTCCTCTAACCTAATGCATCCCCATACTAATGAGAAGAGAATACTGATCTCCAGTTGTCGCATTTTTGTCGGAGATGCAAAATCCTACCTAGTTGCACCATTTTGTCCGGAACACTCCTTTATTAATGAGTTGGGGACCGGTGTGCCAGCAGAGGAGGGGGCAGTTCTGAATATTGCAAAATTAAGCAGAAAAATTAATAATTGGGTGTCCCACTCCCTTAATATTTTAACTTCCTACCTTATGTAACAAAGGTTGTTACATGCATCTCTGGTGTGAAGTGGATTCTGGAGTATGCCTTGCATTTTAAACCTTTCAAATGAAACAGTAGAGAGATATTACTAATACGTACATATACATACATACACACATATGTGTGTATATATAATTTGATTTTCAAAAGGCCAAGTGCTTGTCCTTTTCAAATTAAATGAGCTACATTGCCTTTTTATTTTATGAAAAAGAATTGGTTTTAAAATCAGAAATCCTGTTGTATTACTGTGTTGTTACAGTTGCCTTTATATTTATAACAGCTTAATGATTAAAGGATACAAGTTGGGCTTCCAGCAGGTCACTGGTGTTGGAAATGTCTTCAGTTCGTGATATTTAGACTAATTTTTTTTCCTATTTCTAGTTCCACAGGAGAGCGAGTGACCTCGCACCTATATCCATAGCAACCCAGTGATGTCACACAATGACACAGAGGCTGCAATGCACCTAAGGGCTGGTAGGGAGTTTTCAGATGGCATGTGTCCAACGTAGTGCAGAAATGAGCTGATAAGCCAGGTGGCATTGAACACTTACTTCATCTTTTACCTCAGAGGCCTTGATCTCCAAAATAAAAATTTTATTTCCTTTCGACACACGCAAGGGCGGTGACTTCTAGATAAGCCCATTCACCTTAAACTTCCCTTAACCAAAGTGTATGACATACGTTCATAGCATAAGCATTTAACTCACTTATTTAAAAAAAACCCATCGATGAGGAAATGAAGGGATTTCTAAATAAGAAGGCTCTGTGGCCATAGTGAAGGGGTGGGTTGTACATTTAGGGTTATCTCAATTAACAAGATAGTTTTAGTAAAAACCTTAAAAAATGATGGCTTCCTGCTGGCCATCTCATTAGGGAGTGAGGACCTAATGCAAAATATTTTCCACCTAACTGTGGGAAGGTTGTGCTCTACTCCATTTGTGTCTCTGCTTATGTTTACTGACAGTCCTGTGGAGGGAAGAACCGTTTGTAAAATAAAGACCTTTTACACAGGTTTTTTCCAAATCTACTTTCCGTGGTTTTGAAGAAACCAGCTTACCTCTCACCCCTGTTTTCCACACGGTACTTATTCGAAACGCTGAGGAACATATTTGGTTCCCCAGTGTGATAACTCATCCACCTCTGTCTCACCTTGCTTGTGTGAGTCCCTGAGAGAGACTTTCAGTCTTAGCACCCCAGTTGTAAACTGAGCCTTTGACAATAAAGAGAAACAAGGCTTACTTGCATGGAAGGACATTATTCCAGGAATACCATGGTTGGAATCCATACACAGCCATGTATGTGGGTGAATAGGATAGAAATAGCCAAGGGGCCGTATTCTGAGAGTTAAGCTTAAGATAAATGAATAATCTTGCATTTGAGCAGAGTACCTGGATGTTTCCGACTCGTTAGGTGACGTCTCAGCTCCTTGTTAAACACATTTTCAGTTTCTGTCATCTCACTTTCCCTTGGCCAATCACAGTCCAAAATTATTAAAATGTAATGAAGTCTCCAACCTCTGTTACAGTATTATAATTTTTCTAGTTCACTATCAGCTATAGCTCTTACCGTGCCTATCTTAGAGATTATGTTTATCATGAGAATGAGAGAGATACAGTGTTCGGGATGAGTTTCAGTTTCAGGCATTTGCTAGGGATCTTGAAGAGAGACCATGGGGCTAGCCCGTCTTTAGCTTCAGTAGCTTCTCGAGGAGCTAATATCCTAAATAGGCCACTGGTACTTGTCTCCTGGGGAAGAGATTCACATCTGGTTGCCTCCTTGGAGTTACTGGATTAGACACCTTGACTGGGGAGTCAGGGTGGCAAAAGGCTGCCATAGTTAAATAAATAAACATCTTTTGGGTGGGATCAGTGGGTTTTTAAATTCTTACCCTGCTAGTTCTTCCAGGAACCAGATCAATAGCCATTATCCCTAATGGAGTAATGACGCCTTTGCAGATTCTTCTGAGGTGGAGCTCTGCCAGTTGTTCTCAATCATGTGGTTTAGGCTGCTCTCTTCGGAGTGGAGAGAGCATGCAACTTTGTTTCTCATGTTAGCCTTCACAGTGGCCAAATGAAGATCAAATTCTTTTTTCCTTTCTCTCTTTACAAATTACCTGTGTGAGTGTGTGTGTGTGTGTGTAAGTGTGTAAGCCAGAGGGGCCATCCCTTCTCTCTCTTCACCATGTAGGTCTGGGGGATTGAACTCCAGTCACGAGGCTTGGCAGCAAGTGTCTCCACTTGCTGAGCCATCTCAGCAGCCCCTAAGTACCTTTCCCACCCACGATAATTGAAAACAAAAAATCCTCATGTGCTCCCTGAATTCTTTGAGATAAAAGACTGTAGTTGAATATATGTTATCATTATATTCCAGATTAAAGGCAGACCTCAGCAGCTGGACCCCACGTTTAATAATACTTGAGGAGCTGTCATTTATGAAGACCATATTCTATATTATTGACAGGAAGAAGGGAAACTGATGTTGGTTTTATCTCTGCTTTTTAAATTTTATTTCATGTTATTTGTTTATTCGGGACAGGGTTTCTTTGTGGGTAGTCCTGACTGTCCTAGAACTCAACCTTGTAGACCAGGCTGTCCTCAAAGTGACCTATAATACCTGCCTGCTCCTGCCTCCCAAGTGCTAGGATTAAAGGCATGCACACCTTCCAGCTTCTTTTTTGCTTTTTTTAAGACAGGTTCTCACTATGTATACCAAGCTGACCTTGAATTTACAGATCCTCGAGTTTCATCCCTTCTTTCTCCCAAGTGCAGGAATTGCAGGACCAAGACACCACACCCAACTGATATGTGTGTTTGCTTTAGGTAAAAGTCACCCAGCATAATAACTTAGCCCAGTTCCATAACAAAATTTAACACATGCAGTTCAGTGGTATTTAGTGTTTCCTACATTGTTAAGGAGCCATTGCCCCTATTTAGCTCAAAAGTGGAAGTTGGGCATGGCTTGGAAAGTGGAGGCAGGAGAGTACAGGGTGACATGAGAACCTGCCAAAAAAGAGAGAGAGAGACAAGGCCAGTGTCTGCTTAAAAAGAGGTACTGGTCTGCACTAGAGCCTGCTGGGTCTCGAAACATGATTACCCACTCCAGAATGTGTCAGTAACCACGTGCCTACCACCACTCCCAGTCATTGGCAACTGGTTATCCCTTGGTCTTTATTTTTGAATGTTCGATTTCCATTAGAGCAGAGCAAGGGGACCTAGCTTTAGCTAGCTTTGTATTTCCATTTGAAGAATCGCAGGACTTAAAAGCCATACGATGTTCACCTAAACAAACAAGAGTAATTCATCTGAAATCTGAGCAAACCATTAAGCCTTGGGAGGTTGTAGAAACATGGCTGGTGCTCTTAGAAGCCCAAGGCTGACTCTTATGAAAGATCCCCCTGCTGTGTGGTAGTAGGGCCTTCATGAACACTCCCCAGGCAACACTCACTGAGCCTGGTGAGCTGTTGAAGTCTGCCATTCTAAGTTGTGAGATACTGAATGAATCTTGGTTACTAAAATGTACCTGTGGCTATTGGGCACAGGAAAGTGTTACCTCCCCCTCTTGCCTGCAGTTCCACCAATCATAGCCCTTTATCTGACTGGGCATCTGATTATTCTATATTCCTACCAGATTCAACATGGAAGAAAACAGGATTTTGTAATGTATGAGTGTTTGGCCTGCATGTAAGTGCACCAGGTGCATGCAGTGCCTGCAAATGCCAGGAGAGGGCGTCAGATCCCCTGAACTGGATTTAAAGACATCTGTGAGCCACCATGTAGGTGCTGGGAACTGACCCAGGTCCCATAAAAAAAGCAGCAATTGCTCTTAAACCGAGTGTCTTTCTGGCCTCTACTTTTGATAGCCCAGGCTGGCTTCAAACTTGGCTCCGTAGCCGAGGATGACCTTGCACTCCTGACCTTGCTTCCACCTCTCAAAGTGCTAGGGATGAAAGCTGGGCCATTGTGCGTGTTAGGCGTGCGCCCACATCTCCAAACCTCTGTTTAGTAGTCAATAATCTCATTTATTTAGTTTTGAGATGGGGTCTCAACGGGGAGCTGAGGCTGCCCTCAAACTTGTGATGCTGTTGAAGGTGTCAGTCACTATGCCTGAATGCGTTCAGCCTTCCTCCTTTACTAGATCCTCCAGCCTCGAACAGTGGAGGTGCTTCCTTTCCCACCATTTTAGGCTCTCAGCTATATACAGCTACCTTATGGCTTTTCTCTTAGTAGTCATTTTTCTCTTCTCAAATTCCATTTTAGGTATCAGTTATCACTTTGATTATGAAACTATCATCTGGTAGGTTTTTTAAAAAGATTCATTTTTATTTTAGTTATTTATATATATGTGTCTGTATGTGGGTATGTTCTTGTAAGTACAGTTGCCCACAGAGGCCAGAACCATCAGATCCGTCTGGACCTGGAGTTACAAGCCCCAAGCTCTCTGAACCACCAAGCCATCTCTCCATCCCCCTGTTTGTGTGTGTGTGTGTGTGTTGGTGTTGGGTAGTTTTTGTTTTTGAGACAGGTCTGAATCAGGCAGTCTGCACTGGTTTAAAACTCAACGTAGAGGCTGGCCTTGAATTCAGGATCCTCAGGCATCTGCAGCGCTGGTGTGGCTGACCTGTGTCATTGCACTTAGTAGGTCCTATAATTTTACGGAAACAACAAATGTAGACTGAAAACATCATATGTATCTAAACACTGCTGCAGATTGAACCCAGGTCCTCTGCATGTCAAGCAAGTGCTACAGCTGAGATGACACAGGCCCAACCCTCTGGTTGTTCTTGACAAGTACTCACTAAGTTGCCCAGGCTTGCCTTGAACTTGTAATTGGGCTGAGATGATGACCTATGCCACCAGGTGCCCCACCCACCCGCTTTTTTTTTTTTAATTGAGTCAGGGTCTCCGTGTAACCCTGGATGTTCTGGAACTCACTCTGTAGATCAGGCTGACCTCGTACTCATAGAGACCGCCTGCCTCTGCCTCTCCCCAAAGTGCTAGGATTAAAGACGTGCTCCACCACAGGCTGGCTGCCTAGATCTTCAACATCTGACACTCCTTTTACCTCCCTAGTTCTAGGATTACAGCTATCACCATGACAGGCTCAGGATGTTTATAGATACATAGATTTTGGCTGGCAATTTTTTTTTTTCTTTAAGCTTACTTTGTGTGTCTGTTCATTCTGGGATGTGTATATATATATATATATATATATATATATATATATATATATATATATTTAACACTCGCTTGGACATGCCTTCAGGGACCAAAAGAGGGCACTGGACACCCTGGAACTAGAGTTGCAGGTTGTTGTGAGCCATCTGACATGCATGCTAGGAGCTCAGACGAGCAGCCATCTTTCCAGTCCTTTTACTGGCATTTTTTGAGATGGTCTCATGATACCCAGTCTCACACTTGCTGGGTATCTGAGGAATCTTGAACCCATTTTCCTGCCTCCACCTCCCAAGTTCCGGGATTATAGGAGTGTACAACCATGCCTGGTTTATGCAACGCTGGGAATGGAAAACCAGACCTGCACGCTGAGTGGTCGCTCCACGAACTAAGCTTAGGCTATAGAAAATTTCTTTTGTAGACACGGAAATCGTTTTGGTATCTTCTTCAGTTTTATAAAAGCTGGCGTGTGATGCGATGCTCAGCTGCCATATTTAAGCATCCTTTATCCAGGAGACCTGCCTGTGCTGCTTGTACTTTAAGGGTTTAGAAACCCAAGCTGAATGTTCGTTCTTTCTTTTTTTTTTCTTCTGGTGTTGCTAGCAGTTGAACTCAGATATTTACCTGCTACTCACCTGCTCTACTAATGAGCCCCACCACCTCCTGCTCACCTTAAAGACTAGATCTCTCCAGGCTGCTGAGGTTGGCCCCAAACTTGATGGGGCAATCTTCTTTCTCCAGAGGATATAGGCCACCTGCTGAACTTTATTTTCTTTTGAATTTTGTGTGTGTGTGTGTGTAAAGAATTAAGGTGTCAGGTCCCCTGTAATTAGAATTACAGCAGGTGTGAGGTACCTGACATGGGTGGTAGGAACCAAACTGGGGAAACAGCAGTATGCTGTTTTTTCAAATATTTCTTGGGGCTGGAGAGATGATGGCTCAGCAGTTAAGAGCACTTGTTGCTCTTGCAGAGAACCTGGGTTTGATTCACAGCACCCACATGGCACACAATCACCCGTAACTCCTGTTCCAGGGGATCTAACACTCTGCTGGCCTTCTGGGCACTGCACATACATGGTACACAGACACACATGCAGGCAAAGCACCCATACACATAAAGAAAAAACCAGAGAATTAGTGAGGAATATTATAGGCTTTCTCTGCCTCTTAGCCCTTTGCAGTACCAGAGTTTGAAGGTAGGGTCGTGCAGGGCTAGGCGAGATACCCTTTTCTCTTAGTGACAAGATGCTAGTATGTAGCCCAAGTTGTCCCAAGCTTGATCTTTCTGCCTCAGCCTTTCGGGCTCTGGCATGATGGACTTGAGACTACAAACATGGAGGCTGAGCAGATGGCTCAATGGTTAGAATATTTGCTGCTCTTCAGGAGCACTCATCACCTACATCAGCTCACAGTGTCGTTAACTCCAGCTTCTGGGGATCCTATGCCTTCTTCTGGGCTCCGTGGGCACCTGCACACAGTAGGGAATACTCTAGACACAGACACATATACATATTTAAGTGGAAAAAACTATATATATATATATATATATATATGTATATTGCAAGGACTGTTAAGATAATTGTATGTGTATATACATACACACACACAAAGTATAGAGCGTCCCAATATGTCCAGATGGCCCTCCATCCAGGTATTAACCAGATACGAACCAGCTCAGTTTCTTGGATCAGTTGTGTTCGGGTTGGTAATTTTTTTCTGTTTTGTTTTATTGAGACATGGTCTCTTTGCTATGCTCCCCTGGATGCCCTGGAACTCATTCTGTAGACCAGGCTGGTCTTGAACTCAGATCTGCCTGCCTCTGACTCCCAAGTGCTGTGATTAAAGGTGTGTGTCACTATTTGAGGATCTACTAATTTTTAGAGTGTTTTCCCCCCTTTTGTATTGGGTTGGGGTCTCACTAAGTATTCCTTAGAACTCATTGTGTAGACCAGGCTGCATGCTGGGATTAAAGCCATGCGTCACCAGCCCAGCAATTTTTAAGACTCACAACACCCATCATCATCGTTGTTGTTATTATTATTAATATCATTATTGGGTTTTTTGAGACACTTTCTCTTTGTATCCCTGGCTGTCCTGAAACTCACTTTGTAGAACAGGCTGGCCTTGAACCCACGGAGATCACCCTGCCTCTGCCTTCTTCAGTGCCAAGATTAAAGGCTGCACCATCACTACCTGGCACAATGCCCACTGTTGATGAAATTTACATCTCTGTTTTAAGATAGGGCGTCAGGTGGTCAGGCTGACCTGGAACTCCTCACCCTTCTGCTTCGGTCTTCCATCTGGGATTCTAGGCGCTCACCACCAGAACTAGTGGAACTTTGTTTTGTTTTGGTTTCAGGGGCTGCCTGGCTGGTTCAGCGGGTAAGTGAACTCTTGCCTGCAAACCCAACAGTCTGTGTTCTATTCCTAGAACCCACATGGAGGAAGGAAACTGCTCACAAACTGCCCTTTGACTTCCACACGTGTGCTATGGTTTCTGTGTGTCCACGCACAGTAAATAAATTTAAAAAATTTGGGGGAGCTGGGCATAGTGGCACACGCCTTTAATCTTAGCAGTAGGCAGCCTGAAGCAGGAGGGTCTCAAGGTCAGTGTAGGGAACTAAGTAAGGCCTTCCTTGTCTCAAACCGAAGGGCTGGAGCTGCAGCTCAGTTGTGGAGCACTTGCCTAGCGAGGCCCTGGGGTCAGTGTCCAGTACCACAAAAATAAGTTGAGAATGGTCTAGAATGGTCTCTGGCACTTGGTACTCAAACTGAGGTTGTCATAGAGGGTACTGTGTGGATGGTACACACACAACATCGTTATTTTCTTTGTCCTTTACTGCATACCCCACTCTTCATTTTTGGGGTAGAGACAGGATCTCTTGTAGCACAAACTGGCCTTGAACTGAACCTATCTTGTCTCACAGGTTTTGAAATGACCAATGTATATGTGGTGGTGCGGGCACTCCAGTCCTCTTTCTGAGCTCCTTTTGCTACTTTGTTGTGGTTGGAGCAATTACTTTGTTTTCTTTAATGGAAACTTTCAGACAGAAGTAAGGTCTGGTAGTGTAATAAACTACAACCCCCTCCCTAGATACACACACACACACACACACACACACACCCACACACACACACACACCCACCCACCCACACCAGCTCTCCATTTTGTAACATGCTTTCCTGCTCTCCTGGCTCCCTTTGGGATTATTTACCATTTTGGAAGATGGCTTTTTGACTACTTAAAATTACCCCTTATTTGCCACAGATGCTCAAATTACCATCGGTATCTTTACATTCAAATTTAGCAGCCTCAAAGTGTAGGGTTTTTTTTTTCCTTAAGGCATTAAATCCAGATGGTAGATCATTTACTTTTCCCCCTGGGGTTAAAGAGGGCTTACCATCAGCTCCTCCCTGAGAGACCTGAAATCCTGGGTGGGTTGGGAGTGGGTGGAGAGGGTGTGGAGTGCTGAACCGGTAGGTAAGCCCTCGGCTCTGGTTTCGGGGCTCCTCTGCCCGGTGTTCTTACTGCTTTTTCTTTTCTTTTTGAGACAGGGTCTCACTTTGTAACTTTGGCTCTCCTTAAACTCACTGTGTATATACCAGGATAGCCTTGAACTCCGAGATCTACCTGCCTCAGCCTCCTGAGATCTGGGATTAAAAGCATGCTTCACTACACCTGGCTTCCTGCCTTTTCTTTCTTTTTTAAAATAATTTTATTATTTTATTTTATGTGCGTTGGTGTGAGGATATTGGATTCCCTGGAACTGGAGTTACAGGCAGTTGTGAACTGCTGTGTGGGTGCTGGGAATTGAACCCAGGTCCTCTGGAAGAGTAGTCTGCTTTTAACTGCTTAGGCATCCCTCCAGCCCCTAGCTGCCTTTTCTTAAGGGGCGATTCTGTTCGGTTAGCTCTGGTAGAATAGCTACCATCCCGTTGATTTCTTGGAGCCTGTGTGTTTTAAGTCTGTTTTGCTTTCTGTTTGGCACTGCTGCCCGCCTAGCTTGTGCGTGTGCCGGTGCGAGTGGAGGTGAGAGTTGAAGTCTGGAGTCTTCAATTGCTCTTCATTGTTACCTTTTTATTATTTTAATTTTACTGCATTTATTTATTTGTGTCTGTATTGGGGGGGTTCGTGGCACAGAGCACTGTAGAAATAGAGAACAACTTGCAAAAGTCAGGTCTCATCTGCTTGGTTTCAGGGACACAAGTCCAGTCTTCAGGCCTGGTGGAAGGCTCCTTTGCTTACTCAGCTGTCTCTCCGGCCCCCCACTTGATTTTTTTTTTTTGAGGCAGATTCTCCTACTGAACCTGATAGGCTAAATTGACTGGCCCACAAGCCCTGGAGCTGGTCAGGCTCTGCTTCCCCAGAGTCGCCATTTCCTGGCACGAGCTGCCACTTCTGTCTTCTCACCTGTGTGATGGGGATCTGAACTCAGATGTCAAGCGTGTGCTGCAAGCGCTTTGCCCACCGAGCCATCTCCCCGCTGCTGTAAATAACTTGCCTGGCAGTAGGTGGCAGGGTGTGGTGGCGTGAGCCGATGTTGCTCCTGGTCCTCTGGGGCTCAGACAGCTCTAAATGTTCCTGACTCCTGTGGGCTACATAAATTGTCTCCCCTCCCACAGTGGAGAGTGACCATTTAAATCATTGTATATATAATTCTGATTTTTTTTTTTTTATCATTTTGACATTCTCACAGAGAACTGGGCTTATTTCTCGGGGAAGGAAAAACATACAATAAACTTGATACATAAAGATTGAGATTTTATTGGCATTCCTAATGTAGGTCTGTGGTACATAGTTCCAGGATCTATGTGCGTTCTGGGGATTGAACTCAGGTCAGCAGGCATGGTGGCAAACGCCTTGTCTGTCGTCTTCCCCCCCCCTCCCCCAAGTATGTATCTCTGGGTGGGACTCCCTATATAGATCAGGTTGGCCTTGAACTTCTGCTCCGCCTCTGCCTCTTGTGTGCTGGGATTTTCAGACTTGTAGCACCACACTGGGTTTGTAATGTTTTTCTTCAGAAAGTTCTCACTAGTTAGCTTAGGCTGGCCATGAATTTCATCTTTCCCAGTGTTGGGATGATAGGTTTGTGCAGCATTACCTGGCTTAGTTAGTCGGTGTGTTTGTTAATATTTGTATATATTCCATTGCAGATGCATGGAATATTCTTACTTTTTTTATTTATTTATTTAAACTTCATTGGCCTTGTGTGTGGTTTAGGTTTAAATGATAGCAGGACTGTTTGTTCTGTTTGGGTAGTTCCAAGATTCTTTTAGTAACTGTCATTTACCCCATGATTCAATATGCTGAGTTCTGTCATGAGTCCTGGAGATACTGCCAGAAGGGAAAGGGAAGATCCTGGGCACCACAACTAAAATCCTGGGCACCGAATGGAAGCACCTCACTGGAAAGAAACAGATCAAGGCAGAAGGTGGGACCTTTTTGTACATCAAAAATGCTGCAGTTTTAGCCTGGTCAGCTCCTCAGGAGGCCAGAGAGTTGCTTGAGATGAGGGGTTGAGGCCCGCCTGGATAACCTAGCCAGTGAGTTCTGGTCTTTAGAAAAACAACAGATGGGCTGGGGAAAGGCTTGAATTCAGAATTTCTAGACCCACCCAGAGGCCTGGTGTGGTGATGCCCATTTGTAACTAACCCCAGTGTTCCTAAGTCAGGTGGGAGGCGGATGGCCCCCAGGAATTCATAGCCTGGTGTATGCAATGAAGAGAAATGAAGGAACCCACCTCACATAAAAACCAAATAGATCTTAGCTCAAACAAGGTAAAAGGAGAGGGCGCTAATACCCAGGTCGTTCTGACTTCTGTAAGCATGTAACACACACACAGTATGCACACAACTAAAATCTATACAAACATACGTGCATGCATGTATGTATGTATGTGTGTGTATTATTTGTATGGTTAATAAAACATGTTTTGGGGATTTATGGACTTTAAAAGAAGGAGAGATGGAAATTGTCTGCATTTCTTTTTCAACAGGTTTTTTTTTTTTTTTTTTTTTTTTTTTTTTTAGATGAAATGACAGCCTGGCAGAGTTTGGCAAGCTTGGGAGTTTGAGGGTTCAGAGGGAGCAGAGTCTTACACGGTTCAGTTATTCACTGTGTAGGCAGCATTCAGGGGCTCCTCCGGGCTCTGAGCAGGTGAGACAGTAGCAAGCCCGGAGTCTGAAGTAGTTAATGCCAGTTCAGAGGAGGCTCTCTTTGTTGTTTTTGTTAAAGCTGTTGAGTTAGTTAAAAGGAAGAGGTGTGTGCTGCAAGCTTGTAATCTCAGCATTCAGTGTAATCTCCTACTGAGGCAGGAGAATTGCCCTGGCTGCACAGCAAGACCCTTATTTGTTTCAGTAAACACGTCAGGACTGTAACCTAAAATTTTCGACTTAGAATGATTCAGGACAGCCCTTTGGAAATCACAAGTGAGTGAAAAGGCGTTGGGATGGGGAGGTTGGTTAATAGAGGAGAGGAGGTTCAGGGTCAAGGGTGAAGTGCCTGGGTGAAGGCACAGTGAGAGAAACGGACGGCTGGAGACAGAAGATGGAAAGCATTGCGTTATCATACCCTAAGTCTGAGGAACATTTTTGAAAGTTGACACAAGTACTACGTGAAAGGCCCCTAGAAGTGCAAACACTCAAAGTTCAGTGAGGTGATAGTCACCCAGGTTGGACCGCTCAGTGACCGCACGTGGGCTTATAGCATGTCCTCGGTCCTGTGTTTGTCTCACGTAGCTCAGGCTGGTTTCCAACTCACCGTGTAATCAAGGATGGCCTTGAATGTACAGTCTTCCTGCCCCACCTCTCCCTGGGTGCCGGGATTATACAGCCATGCGCTACCATGCCTTCCTTCATTCTATAAAAGCTGTCTGCCATCCGAACTACTTCTCTGGCACATGTATGCAGTCCTGGCTTTGAGCCCCAGGACCCTCTTAAAAATTGGTAAGATTCACCCAACTCCAGCTCATTTAAGACCCCGAGCTCAATGTCTTTCTATGTACGATAGCTGAAGCTAGAAGGTCACCACGAGAAATTGAGGAATTGAAGTGGGGTGGGGGTGAATTAACAACACACAGTGACCAGAACAAAGGCAGACCAGAGAGTGCTGGGGGAAGAAGACCCTGAAAGCTCGCTTGCAGAGGGGAGAGACAGAGGAAACGGTGTGGCTAATGAGACTGTCCTGGGGATTGATCTAGCATTGTATGTGCTTTACCCCAAGCTTCAGTAAATTAAATACAAGAGGAAGGAGACTCTCCTTCCCCCAACAGAAGCACTAGGTATGAAATGGGGAAGAGGTTTAGTGACATGGGTATACTGCGGTAATGGTGGACAGATGTGGAGCACAGGAAGGATGGGAATGCGGTACTGTAGACTGGCTCCCAGGGGCTTCGTTTTCCTTAGTTTATTTATTTATTTGAAATAGGGTGGCTCTGTGTATCCCTGGCAAGCCCTGAGCTCACAGAAATCCACCCACCTTCCTAGTACTGGGATTAAAAGTGTGTGCCCCCACACCCGGTCAAAGTGGTTTTTATGTTAGTTTGTTTGAGAAGGGTCTTCCTGTACAGCCCTGGCTGGGCATGCTGGCCTTCAGCTAAGTTTTTAACGATGTGTTTATTTACTGAGAGGTGTGTGGGGATGAGAATGCATGCATGGGCTCTGGAGCTTGTCAGTGGATAACTTGCAGGAATAAGTTTTCCCTTTCCACTGCCTGAGTCCTGGGGACAGTCATCAGGTTACCCATTGAGCCACCTTTCTGGCCCCATTTATTTACTTGAAACCTGAATTTGGAGTGTTTAAATAGCGCGCGCACACACACACACACACACAGTGGGGGAGGGGAGGTTTGTGGAGGCCAGAGGTCAGTGCTGGGTGTCTTGTAGCATTCCCCAGCCTGTTTGTGCATGCAGGTACATGTGTGTGCTGGTGAGAGGGCTGTGTGTGCATGTGCTGTGGGGGCCAGAGAGACTGGGGGTTCTTGGAGGAGGAAGAATCCTCTTCTCAGGGACAGGGTGTGGGGGGCACTGACAGGGGGCGCACTGTCCTAATTGGAGGGATCAGGTTCCTCTAAAGAGGCAGCAGGCAGTCTGCAGTAACTCCAGTTCCAGTAAAGGCAGGGACTGAAGTCGTGTGTGGTGGTGCCTGTCTGTAACTCGGTGGGGAGGTGGAGGCAGGAGGATCATTGTCATCCTTGACTATGCACGAGACCCTGTCTTAGCAAGCTGCTGGAGAGATGGCTCTGAAGTTAGGAACTTCTGCACCGTGTCATCCGGCAGAGCCCACAGCTATCTGGAACTCCAGCTCCCGGGAAGCCCTCTCCTGGCCTCACACATATAATAACATACAAATGCAACACACACAAAGATTTATGTGTAACACATAAAGTCCTTAAAATTTTTTTTTATTACATTTACTTTATTTTATTCTCTTTTTTTTTTTTTTTTTTTTTTTGAGACAGGGTTTCCTGTTGTAACTCTGTAGACCAGGCTGGCCGTGAACTCACAGAGATCCACCTGCCTCTGCCTCCTGAGTGCTGGGATTAAAGGCGTGCGCCACCAATGCTAGGCTTGCATTTACTTTTTATTATTTGTTTGTTTTGTTTGAGGATGACTTCTTCAACAAGACAAACTCCCAGAAAGCAAAGTACAAAGAGGGCCAAGGTTTAAAGAAAGGACATTGAATTCAGGAGACACTGAAGGAACATAGCAAAGGCCGGAGGGGAGGGGAGGGAGGGGAGGGGAGGGGAAGGGGAGGGGTTATTATGACTCAGTGCAGCTGTGGTTAATCTAGGGCATTTTAACCAATTTAGGTTTACCTAATTTTTGGAAGAAGGTTATTTTGACAGCCAAGCCAACAGGATTCCTGGACGTGGCATATCTGGATTTTATTTCTCACTGTTGAATGCCCGAGTAGCTCGTGTGGGCTGCCTCCTGAGGCTCCCTTCCTCTCCAGGTTAGCACGAGCTTCTCTCTGTGGTAGCAGGTAGCTGCTTCCTTAGCTGTTGCAGGCAAGACAGGTAAGCAGGCCCAGCTCACGGAGTGGAGGAAGATGAGTCCATTGCTCTCTAGATCTATCTTTTCGATAAAAAATTTTTTTAATTTTATATGTGTGGGTGTTTTGCCTGCATGTATTTGTAGACTGCATGTGTACAGTGCCTGCAGCCAGAGAGGGTGTCAGATCTGCTGATGGTTGTGACCGCCATGTGGGTGCTGGAAATGGAACCTGGTCTTAACCGCGGAGCCACCTCTCTGGCCCCAGGTTCAGGGCCATTTTCATAAGCATTGTGGGTTGGATTCATCCAGTGTGGATTCTGTGACTCCATTGAGAAGTGCCTGTCGGGACACCATGGTGATTTACCTATGAGTCACAGAGCAGGCTCAGTTGTAGGGTAGAGTATGAGTGGGCCACTAATCTGAAAAGCCGAGGGCCATTTGGAGAGGCCTACAGCTGCAGAGCAGGGAGCTGCCTGGTGATAGGGGCCAGGCTGTCATGTCTTGGACATTGGTAGCCTAGATTTTCCTCCTCCATGGCTCGGACATTTGGGCATGTTCATTTTTGCCATTTGTCCTGTGCATTGGAAGATGTGCAGTAGTATCTGTGGCCTCCTCCCAGAATAAGCAAGCCTCGGGCTTAGGAGATTGCCCACCCCAAAGAGCATGAGAAGCTGAGCTCAATCAAAATTCCCAGCACCGGTGTAAAAAGACATGCATGGTGACACACGTCTGTAATTCTAGCACCAAGGCAGCCGTGACAGGTGGCTCTCTGGAACTTCCTGGCCAGCTAGTTTTGCCCACTCTGTGAGGTTTAGGTTCAGTAAGAGATGTCTCAGAAAGACACCCATAGTTGATCCCTGGCCTCTGTTACCCATTTCAACAGGAACGCAAAATGCAGGTGCTTTAGAGGGCATTCTTTTGATCTTTATTATTGATACTATATAAATTGTGTGTAGGTGTTGTGTCTGCATGTAGATATGTGCCCTTGGAGGCCAGAGGCATTGTATCGCCTGGAGCTGGAGTTGGCAAACTGAGCTGCCTGACCTAGGTGCTGGGAACCCGACTGGTCTTCTGGAGGAGCAGCAAGGGCTTTTCACTGCTGAACCGTTTCTCAAGTACTGTCCCCTCTCCCCCGCCCTCCCTTTTTGAGACAGGGTTTCTTTATGTAGTTCTGACTGTCCTGGAACTCACTCAGTAGGCCAAGGTGGCCTCAAACTCACAGAGATCCGCCTGCCTCTGCCTCCCGAGTGCTGGGATTAAAAGACGTGTGCCAGCACCGTCATTCTTAAGCCTCAGTGCACCGCTGGGCCCAGCAGAGTTTAACTAGCTCAGCCTTGGAAAGGAGCTGGTTGAATAGTATAGAGCATGCGGGATTTGGAGCCAGCTGATCTGAGTTCGGTTGTTTGGTCCTAAGTCAGTCTCTCTCAATGGAGGTTTTATTTCTAGATATATTTTTATGAGACAGGGGCTAGCCCAAGCTCTCCTCAGACTCACTGTGAGGTTGAGGATGACCTTGAAATTCTGATCTGCTCTTCCCTGCCAGTGCTACCACAGTTTTATATGGGTAGGGGAGGAGGGAAGGCTTCCTACCAGCTAGGTAAGGCAGCTCTCGATATCTCTACCGACTGAGCTATATACATTCCAGACTTTTTTTTGGTTGTGGATTTGTTTTTATTTTTGTTGTTTTTGTTTTTTAAGACAGGCTCTCATTGGGGAGCCCTGGCTGCCTGCAACTTGCTGTGTAAACTAGGCTCGCCTCAAACTGAGTTCTGCCTACCTTTGCCCCCCAGTTGCAGGCTTATAGATGTGTGCCACCAAGCCTGGCCCTATTGTTTGAGACAGGTCTCACGTAGCCCAGGCTATCCTTGAGTACCTGCACCTCCTGCTTTCATACTCCCAAATGCCAAGATTACAAAGCCACCACGCCCAGCTTCATGCTTGTCATCTTTAGGACAGCAGCACTTAGTTATCAGCAGTCATCTGCAGGGCCAAAGGAGTTACAGCTGAGTGAGGAACCCTTTCTGGTTATAAAGATAGATCTGTGAGAGAGGGAGGGGGGGAGAGAGAGAGAGAGAGAGGGAGAGAGAGAGGGGGAGTGTGTGTGTGTGTGTGTGTGTGTGTGTAGTTTAAATGTGTACGGTGTATATGCAGGTGTCCTTGGAGGCCAGTAAAGGGTGTTAGGTCTGGAGTTACAGATGGTTGTGAGCCTCCTGATGCCTGCTGGGAACCAAATTCAAGCCCTCTGCAAGAACAGTGAACACGGTAAACTGCTGACTCATCTCTTTCCAGTTAGGGGGAAAAAAATCTTTGATACACAGACTTGTATGTTGCCCTGGCATGCTTTGGAATTTGGGATCCCTGCTTCAGCCTCCCGAATACTGGGACCACAGGGCTGTGCCACCACACCTGTTACTGGTTGGCCTTTGGAACACTTAGTCTTTAAGTATTTGTTAGTGAAACTGCCTTTCTGTGATCTGTGACTAGACTACTATGTCATCCTGTGCTCTCGGTGCAGAACACACCAGATTAAACCCAGGAGGGTGACGTTTGACCCCTGTGCTGCTGTGTGAGTGCCCTGACTAGGGGGAAGAGATTTCCTCACCATGAGTCATACCTGTAAAGTGAGTTTAGTTGTCCACTTTGTGGGGTCGTTGTGAGAAGAACTGTCGACTTGGTGGGTTCTAGCTCAGTTTTCTCCCCTCTGAGACCTTGACTTTGGCCCTGATTATGCCATGGATGTCTCATGACTCTTGGAGGATTTTTTTTTTCCTGGGATGTCTCCCTTTTGTCCTGTTTTACCCAGCATGACAGTTAAAAGGCATGTGCCACCACCGCCTGGCTAGCTCATCAGATCTTAAAAGGGTGTTCTGCCTTTGTAGGATGAACATGTGTTGGGGTCCCCAAGGACACCCTTGGGTTTATTGATTTACCAAGACCAGTCTGCTGGTGACTGAGATTCACTGTGGTGAAAGTTGGAAGGCCCAGTCTGCAGAGGAAAGACAGGCACAGGGCCGTCACATGGGATGCGGTTCAGCCGGACAAGTGAACAGTGCTCCCCAGAGAAGTCCTCTGAAGACCTAGTGCCTTGGATGTTGAGAGGGGCCTGTCTCAGCACCCAGGACTCACAACAAACTCAGCCTAACCTGTGTAGTGTATGCAGATGGTTTAAAGACCACAAACTGTTCTTGGGGTGGTGAGAACCTTGCTGAGATCCAAGTGCTCAGATTTGGGCCTTTCTAAAGATAGCCGTGGCAAAACTGTCCTCTTAACCCTTTCTGCAGACAATACTCAAGTTTAAGGTTCTTCTGTTATGCGATGTATATCGTTATTTCTCAACTTACACTTTATTATTTAGTAAGTATGGGCCACTTGTAGGATACACTAAGCAGAACTGTGTCTGCTTTATTCCATTGCTGGAGCTGCATGCACATTCTGGAACATTCCGTAGACACTGTGCATGTATATACCTTGTACTTTACTATTTCATTTCTTCTGCTCCCACTGTACGATGTTCACTGCATTCACTTTTCATGGCTTCTTAGCCATACTTATGCAACAGTATTTTCAAATCGTGTACAAAGTTTAAAGCAAAACTGAGCAGAGTCCCCAGGGACCCTTTGCCTCAACACAAGCAGAGCCTCTCTCTCTGCCAACATCCGCCCCAGAGTGATACTTGCTGTGGTTCGTGAGCCTGGCATTGTTAGATCTTCAGTTTTGGGGGACAAGAGCTTGTCATTTAGCCCAGGCTAGCCTTGGACACCTTACCCTTAGCCTCTCCCTTTAAAAAAACGGAAAAGACTTTTGGGCCAGAGAGATGGCTCATCTAGTAAGGGTGCCTGCCTCCAAGCCTGAGTATCTGAGTTCAATCCCTGGGACCCAAATGATGAAAGGAAATGACCAACTCCTGCAAAAGGCATCCTCTGATCTTCGTAGACACTACATGGCAGGAGTATGTAGACAAGCATGCGTGCATGAATGCGTAAACATTCTTAAAATTGAAAAAAAAATATTTTAAAGTTGAGACGTGTTGGAGAGATGACTCCAAAGTTCAGAGCTCTTGTGGAGGACCCATGTTCAGCCCGCAGCACCCACACAGCAGCTCACAAACCATCTGTAATGTTTCCAGCACCTTCCTCCGGTACCGTCAGGCACTGCACACATGTGGCACACACACATACATATGTACGTGCATACATACACACATGTGGCAGAACTACCATACGCATAACATGAAAGTTTCTAGGGCCCTAGAGAGATAGCTTAGTGATTAGAGTGTGTGCTGCTCTTTCCAAGGGCATAGATTTGGTTCCCAGCACCCACATGGGGAAACTCAGTACCTGTAACTCCAGCCCCAAAGGACATGGTGCCCTCTAATGGCCCTTGAGGGCACCTGCACCCCCTCCCCCAAAAAAACACAGTTAAAAATTGAGTTTTTCAAAGATAATTATTTTTAACCATAAGTAGTATGCTTAGGTTTTAGGTGTGTGTTTGTATGAGTGCATGCCTGGTGCTATGGGTGGTGTGGCGTTCTTTGGAATTAGAGTTACAGGAGGTTGTGAGCTGCCCCGTGGGTGCTGGGAACCAAACCGGAGTCCTCCGTGAGACTAGAAGTGTTCTCAACTGCTCGGCTGTCTCCCCTGTTGACTTCAGTTGTCTTTTGTTTTTGTTCTGAAACTGCAACAGAGTCTCTCTGTGTAGCTCTGGTTATCCTGGAAATTGATTTGGAGACTGAGCTGGCCTTGAACTCACAGAGATCCTCCTACCTCTGCTCCACACCCCAACTCCAACCCCCAGTGCTGGATTAAAGGTGTGCACCACTATGCCCAGCTGCCTTAAGATTTTTAAGGGGAAAAAATTGTTCTGGTACTAGGGATGCTAGGCAAGGGCGTCTCTGCCTAGCTGTGCCCCAGCCAGCTGTACTTTTTATTTTGAGACAGGGTCTTACCAAGGCTGTGTTGAACCTGCTCTGTAGCTCAGGCAGGCCTTGAACTTCTGTGCCACATCTTTTGCCTCCTTGTGGCTCAGATGGTGAGGCTGCCCACCTGGCTCCTTCCTTTCCTTTAAGCAGACTTCTGAGAGCTTACGGTCTTCCCCTCTAGCTTAGTTTTCACTGGCAGAGAACACGGAGAATGTTCCAGATGTGGCTAAGTTACTCTAGCTAAAGGTTGCTGTTGGCCTTACACAATCTCCATGTTGTAGTTGGCGGCAAGGAAACAGACATTCTCTCCATAAGCACCCACTGCCGCTTCTGGGCTCTGCAGTCAAAAGCCTTCCCCAGCAAGAGCAGAGCCAGTGCTGTCGTGTGCTGATGAGGTCACTGGGGCTTTAAATAGCACCAGGCTCTTGAAATAAGGACAGCATGATTTAGGGTAAAGGCCAGAACTGGATCCCTGTGGCTGCAGGCACTTGAGCTGGCCTGGCATCTGAGACAGTGATTGGGTTGCACCGCAGCAGGGTTTCAGTTTCTGCAAAGACCTGAGAACAGGCCACGGTCTGGTGGCCTGAGAGCCTCAGGGGGCCGGTGTCCCAGTCTGCCCAAGGAGTTAGTTCTGTTGGGGTTCATGGGAGGAATGTAAAGAGCTAAAGAAATGTTGGGCTAAAGACACTCCATCCAGGAAGACTACCAGATCTGTGGTTGTTGATAAGAAATGCAGATGGCTCTGTGGGGAATACTGGTGCTGAGTGAAGAATATTGAAGGTAGCCTCAAAGGTACTACCCCACACCTGTAGCACATAGTGTGTCAAGAGTGCTTTAAGCACTGCATTGTAGTTCCAGCCTGTAATCCCACCATCCCAGAGCCAAAGGCGGGAGAATAAATTCATCCAGGGCTACACTGGCGAGACCTTGTCTTTAAAAAAAAAAAAAAAAAAAAAAGCATTTGTCTCAAACTCCTGAGGAGAACCTGTGAACATGTAAAAATCTGCTTTGCATAGATATGATAGTCAGTTGGAATATAGCTCAGTGGGTAGAGGGCCGGCCTAGCATACCAAAGTCCCTGGGTTCAATCCCCAGCAGCACCTAAAAATGTAATGGTGGGGCCATATAGCAGTCAGAGCCCAGAGAAACGGAATGGCTTGCAAGAGTTAGGCAAGTGGCCACACCTAATAATCTGCCCCATGGAGAGGCTGAAGCAGAAGGATTGTGAGTGTTCAAGGCCAGGAATCTGGCTGGTTCAGGGTTTTGTTTTTGTTTTCCAACTTGAACACAAGGTAGAGTCATCTGTGGGTAAGGCTGTGGGAGCATTTTCTTGATTAGTGATGGATGAGGAGGGCCCAGTCCACCGTGGGTGCTGACATACCTTGGCAGGTGCTCTAAGGAAGCAGGCTGAGAGAATCATGGCTTGTGGATATCAGAGGACACCCTGGGAGAATCAGTTCTCACCACTGTGGATCCTGGGGCCAAACCCTTGTTGTAAGCAAGCCAATGAGCAGGGCTCCTCCATGGCCTCTGCTTTCAGGTTCCTGCCCTGACTTCCCCCAGTAATGGAGGGTGACCTGAGAGTTGTAAGAAGAAATACTGCTTTTGGTCCTGTGTTTAGCAATAAGAACCCAGCTAAGGTGGTGTCAGCCGGTATCCATTTAGAAGTGATGTTGGCACAGGGTAGCAGCACCTAGGGGCGGAAAGCTTTTCTTGTTTGACTTCCTCTTGCTCTGACTCCTGACAAAACCAGAGCCTGATTCTTCACTTTTGCCCTGTGCTGGAAACGAGTCAGACGCTGGGCCCAGGGCATGATGCAGCGGTAGAGCACTTGTGTGTGTGTGTGAAGCCCTGGGTTCCATTTCCAGCACCAAAGCAGTCAAGTGGCTGTCTCTCTCATCTCTTCTGTTTTCCCTGGGCTGCGAGTTGAACGTGGTCCTGAGGATAAGTGCTCTAATGTGCATCTACAGCCCAGCCTTAGAGTGTTCAGTCTGTTTCCCCGATCTGCTAAATTTCCACAGTGGTCAGAATCTTAAGCTGCTCTGTGTGTGTGTGTGTGTGTGTGTGTGTGTGTTGGTTGAGACAGGTTCTATGTAGTCCTGACTTTCCCAGAGCTTGCTTACTATATAGACGAAACTGGCTTTGAACTAAAAGGTTTTATTTTATGTATATGGATGTTCTACCTTCATGTGTCTGCACCACATGCGTGCCTGGCACCTGCAGAGGCCAGAAGAGGGCATTACATCTCCTGGACTCGTAGTTACAGATGGTTGTCAGCCACCATGTGGGTGCTAGGAATTGAACCCCAGGTCCTCTGGAAGAGCAGCCAATGTTCTTAACTGCTGAACCATCTTCCAACCCCATTTTTAGGTTTTTTTTATTCCACTTGTTTGTGTGTGTGTGTTGGGGTGCATTGGGGGAGTGCATTTGTGCCATGGCTTGTGGCGGTCAGAGGACAACATTGGGAGAATTGGTTCTCACCCCTATGGATCCTGGGGCCAAACCTGTGTTGTGAGGCTTGACAGACCTTCCAAGTCACCTTGGCCCAGTCGCCCAGTTTCAACTCCCTTTCTGTGCTATGTCGTTTGATGTTAGCATAGGAGTAGAAACACACTTGCTTTTTTCTCAAAAGTCAACTCGAGGATGACTCATTCTTTCCCAGAGGGACTAGGACTGAAGGGAACGGCAGGTTGAGGAAGCTTGCTCCCTTCCTGAGAACTCCTGAGTCCGCACAGAGCCGTCTCAAGATTGTTATGTGTCCGTGTTCCATGAGAGCTGTTGACTTGCCATCCCAGGCCCGGACAGCCAGGTGGACTCTGGCGCTTATTACTGTTGACCCCTTCCTCCCAGGCAGAACGCAATCTGTCCTTCTGCCTACTGATCACCTCCTAGCTGAAGGACCTGTTGTGGTTGGGGTGCAGCATCTCAGATCTTATTATCATCATCTGTGGTAACAGCGCTCGGTTCCTCCCTCCTCCAGGTGACAGAGCTGAATGAGCCGCTGTCCAACGAGGAACGGAACCTCCTGTCGGTGGCCTACAAGAACGTGGTTGGGGCTCGCCGCTCCTCCTGGAGGGTCATCAGCAGCATCGAGCAGAAGACCTCTGCAGATGGCAACGAGAAGAAGATAGAGATGGTCCGAGCTTACCGGGAGAAGATTGAGAAGGAGCTGGAGGCCGTGTGCCAGGACGTGCTGAGCCTGCTGGACAACTACCTGATCAAGAATTGCAGCGAGACCCAGTACGAGAGCAAAGTGTTCTACCTGAAGATGAAAGGGGACTATTACCGCTACCTGGCTGAAGTGGCCACCGGGGAGAAAAGGGCCACCGTGGTGGAGTCGTCCGAGAAGGCCTACAGCGAAGCCCACGAGATCAGCAAGGAGCACATGCAGCCCACCCACCCCATCAGGCTGGGGCTGGCGCTCAACTACTCCGTATTCTACTACGAGATCCAGAATGCCCCGGAGCAAGCCTGCCACCTGGCCAAGACCGCCTTCGATGACGCCATCGCCGAGCTCGACACTCTGAACGAGGACTCCTACAAGGACTCCACTCTGATCATGCAGCTGCTCCGAGACAACCTAACGCTCTGGACGAGCGACCAGCAAGACGATGACGGCGGCGAAGGCAACAATTAAGGCCCTGGGCGGACTGGCAGCGCACGCTGATGCTACTACTGCAGTCTTTATTTTTTTCCCATGAGTTGGGGGTCGGGTGGGGGAGGGGGACGGGAGGGCTCACCTTCCCAGGGAGAAACCCACGACTGTCCTGTCTTTGATCGCCTCTTTGACATTTTTGCCAAAATACCACTAGTGGAAAGTCAGGCTAGCTGTGCTGGTACCGGAGTAGCAGCCTCACACAGGCACCGGACTGCTGTGCAGGTTTGTGCGAGGGGAGCTGTCTGCCTTTAGTTTAACTTATTGCTAGACGGTAGGGTTTTAAGATGAGAAAAGCCGGAGACGGATGGCCCTCATTCAGTACGTTCTGTGGTTCCAGTAAGGGTTCTCACGTCCATACGCTCTCGTCCTCCGTTCTGTGGCTGTTTTCTCTCCCTCTGTTATGGCTGTGCGTTCTTCTCCTTCTTTTTTTTTTTCTTTCCCCAGGGTGTTTCTCTACTACAGAAGGCGTAGTTTAAATTTCCCAATCAGACAGGCTTAGAGCCTAAGGCACAACCTTTATTGATGGATCAGGCCTGGCCCTGTGTTTGGAAGTCTCTGACAGGTTGACAGTATTAACACTAAATTCCAGTTTACAGTATTTCTACGTGGCAGCCATACGTGACATCAAGCCATTGGTTCTGAGTTTTCCTTTGTGGGTTCGGCTTTGCCGAATCCCGCCGTATCCAGGTTGGGCTTGGCTGGCTGTTCACCAGCTCCTAGGTGGGGAAGAGTCAGAGCTTCCTTTTAGGTTTTGGTTAGTGGGTGCTTGGCAGGCGGCTGTGGGATACTTTTTTGTTGTTGTTCTTTACCCTTAAGGTAAACCCATCACAAAAACAGAAACTGTTAAGCATCACGCACAGAGAAAACGGAGAAAATTCAGGTCTGTATGTCCGTTATCATGTCGGTATTTTCAGAGACTCTCCTGCTTTGCAGCAGCCAGGGCTCCATCCTCCCTCAGTGTCACACTGCCTGTTTTGTTTCTTGGCATTTGAGGACCCCGCACCTTGTGCTGGGCAGCACACGGGTGTCTCGAGGCCATCGGGTTAGATTGTAGAGGTGGGTGGTCATCAAGAAAGTGGGGAGCATCGGGCGCAACCAGCTGAGCCAACTGGAAATTCAACAGGAATTGACAGCTTTGCTCCAGGAAGCCTGTCCAGTCTGGGGAGCCTGGCCCCTAAGTCAGCTGTCCCCGGCCCCCTTCCTGCCCCGGCAGCACTCCTTCCCCAAGTGCTCAGTGGAGAGTGACGGAAGTTCAGCAGGAGGCAGTGCTCACCTCCTGTCTGACCTGAGCTTTCCCGTTCCTCCTTTCTGAATGAAAGCATAGGTGTTGGATTTGGCTTCTCTCTCATGAGGTCACAACAGTGAAGGAAGCTACGCTGCTATGTCCCACATGGTCCGTCTCACTTAGCCGTAGGTCCGTCACTCTCGCTGTGGATAAATCTATCCATAAACATGCCCTATTGCATGCAGAGTGTGCAGTTTCTGTCTTTATAGGATCTATGGCCGTGTGGAACCCCAAGATGGGCAACACCCCAGACTTGCTTTACTCGTGTTCAAAGACCCGGCAGCCACCTTCTCCCATACCAAAACTAAGCCCCCGCTTACAAAGTGAGCACGCTTTTCAGGGTGCTGGTGACGTGGCTGTAGAAGAATAATGCCGTCCCTCTGCACAGTCCTCCCAGCATGCCTTTCCTCGGAGGCCCCTCCTCAGTGCTAGTGCGCAAGCGCCTGCTAACGGGGCCCAAGGAAGAACCGAGTGGAGGAAGCTTGGCCACCGGAGCCACGGACAGAGGGTCGGTGGGGCTTTGCCTGGTTTGTCTCTGTCCGCAGTGAGCACGCCCTTGTCCTGCTTGTACTGTTTGGAAATGCCCTACTGGAATTGCAAAACCTAGTTTCTCTTTAGATTGCAGCCTTGACCCCGGCTGTGTTCTAGAAAGATCCCGCGCGAGGGTAGAGCTGAAGAGGGAAGAGCGGGAGACGCTGTCGGAGCTTGGATGGTTTCTTCTCCTTTCCTTTACTGTTGAGAAGCGCACCTGCCTGCGATGCTGTCTGCAGTCCACGGCTGTTCCTCCGTCCTATTGATACAGTATTGTGCATGCTGGTGTTGTATTTCTATACGGTAGCTTGACATTTATTAACTTATACTGTAGGTGTTATGTATTCCTATGACAAAAAAAAACTAAGACTTCAAAATTTTTTTTAAACTTTTTTTTTTTAATTTAAATTTTTTTTTTTTTTTCCCTTTCAGGGGTAAAGTTTGCTTTACCAAATAGTGATTGTAACAAATTGATCTGTTTTGGATGTTGCTATAGTGACATGCAGTTCTATATTTTGTTTTTCAGGGGGGAGGGGACAAAAGAAACACCAGTGTTAGCTTACTCTTAATGTCTGGTGTTTGTCATGGTGAAATTATAACTATTACAGTGTAGGAGAGCGCCGCGGGCGTTCTCTGGATGCGCCTGTGCTTTCTCGTCATGTTATGCAGTGAACTATTTTTAAGGTCTAATCAAGTGATTTTTTTCGCCCCCAACTCCGTGTTTCGCTAAGGAATTATTTCGCACACGGACCATTCTTAGCAGTTTTCCTCAGTGATGGAATATTCATGAATGTGAGTGTCATTATGTAGCTGTCGTACATTGAGCAAAATAAACTTACAGATCTGATGTCAGCGACACCTAGCTTCATTTAATGGGGTTTAACTGCTTTGTTTTTGAAGGTTTGATTGGAAGTGGGTGTCCTCCACCCCACTCAGGAATGAGTCTGGGTGGCAGTGTGGGGGCGTGACAATACACGAAAACCAAGGGCCGGGGGTGCAGCTTAGTGGTAGAGCACTTGTCTCGCAGGTGGGAGGATTGAGGTTTGATTTCCCAGAACACGCACACACACACACATAAAGCACGTTGGGTGTAGTGGCTTGCACTCGTGATCCCAGATCTGGAGTCTGAGACAAGAAGATCACAAATCAGGGCCAGCCCACATTATGTAGTGAGACAGCTGTGTAAAGAAGCCAAGAAGTGGCGGCACACGCCTTTGGTCCCAGCACCTGGGAGGGAGAGGCAGAGGCATCTCTGAGTGTGCGCAGGGTGTATGTAGCTCAGTGGGTAGAGAGCTGGCTTAGCATGCTCAAAGCCAGGCTCAGTCCTAGCACTTAAAAAAACAAGATAAAGCCACATTCCATCACCTCGCCGGTCCCTTACTTAGTAGCTGTGTCCTCTGGACTCAGATGCTTCCACACAGCACCGCTTCCTTGTGACAACGGTTCCATTGCAGTGTCACAAGTATTTAGGAGGGATGGGTGGGCCCGAAGAGTGGCAGAAGCTAGATAGAGGGAGGAAGGGCTTGTGCTGGCACCGAGGGCAGGCCCTTGTTTTTGTTTTGAGATGGAGTCTCACTAGTCACTCAGGCTGTTTAAGCTGAAGATCATCCTGCTCCGGCAGCCACCCCGGTGCTGGGACTACAGGCCGGCACCTCTGCTTCTGTCTTTTCTAGACTATAGTAATCAAGAAGCACACAGCAGCATCCTGGATGCTGAGGTCAGTTCTCCAGTTCAAAGCCAGGCTGGTGACCAACACAGGGAGATCGCCTGTCTCCAAAAACAGACAAAAGGCAAAGCAATAAAGGAAAGGTGATGGACAGGAATGGGGGAGTGGCTTACCCACGTGTGTGGGAACCACCCCCCTCCAGTAGAGATCCATCCAAGAGCCTTGGAGGCGGGATCATCGTGGGGACCTTTCTGCCCAGCAGATGCAGTGCTGTTTGTGCCGTTTTCCCCCACTCTATTTCTGCGTGATTACCACATGTATTGGCCTTGGCACTGGTCAGCTGAGTCTGTGTGTTGACTCACAGGGTGATATGTGTGGCTAAGAATGGCAGCCTGGGTCTCAAAGCGAGCTTGGGGAAATGGCCTCTGAAAACTAACCGGTCTCTATTTCTGGGAGCTGACATTAAGTAACCAGCAGACTAATCAGAACACTGGGGTGCTACGGTCAGCTAGCCTAGTGAGCCTGCTGCTACCATTTTCCCCGTTTAACTGCAGGCTGTGGAGCCTACAGTTAAATCTGAGTGACCACAGATTTGGTCTTGTCATAAACTGGATATCTGTGGTCTGGGCAAGAAGGGATGGTTCGCATCACACAAGCAAGGCAAAGGGGTTTCCCAGGGAAACGCCCCTAGCTAGGGCCAGGGTGAGAGGCCCTGACTCAGACAACAGAACAAAAAAGCTGGGTGTGGTGGTGTAGTGACTTTCATTCCAGACAGAGACAGGCAGATTTCTGAGTTCAAGGCCAGCCTGGTCTATATAGCAAGTTCCAAGACAGCCAGGGCTACATGGTAAGATCCTGTCTCCAAAAACCATACTAACCCCCCCCCATCTTATGTAGCCCAGGCTGGCCTCAAACTCCTAATTCTGCCCCCACCCCCAAAATCTGAGATCATAGGTGTAAGCCACCGCACCCAGCCCAATGACTGAAGATTCTGCTTTGTCCTCGAGCCTTTTCCCTGGTCTTCAGTAGCAGGGCCCATTACGTAAGCTGTCAGGACCTAAACTGCAGCTCTGCAGGTTGCCAGCACCCAGAAAAAGCACCAGGTTTCTGACCTCAGACCTCTTGATAGGGAGGCTTGAAGTCCACTAAGTGCTGGGCTCTGCGTGGGCTGGTCTGCAGCTGTCTTGCCCCCAAGGTCGGGAAACTGCAGCTCTCCATATACACAAGGACCTTGGTCCTGAGTCCACGTTACAGGACTGACCACCTGCCTCAGTGTCACCTTGGTTCTTTCCCACCGTGATGAACGGGACTGGGCCCATCCTTATTCCTGCCTCACAGATAGCCAGATTTTCATGAGGGGATCTGTCACGGGTTTTTAGGTCTGGGTTGTTTTGGCCTTTCTGAGGATGGAATCCAGTGAGTGCTTCACACACTCCCAAGAACCACTCTGCCGGGCGGTTAGTGGCACGCTTTTAATCCCAGCACTCCAGAGGAGAGGCAGGCAGGTCTTTGTGAGTTCGAGGCTAGCCTGGTCTACAGAAAGAGTTCCAGGACAGCCTTCTAACAGAGAAACCCTGTCTCGAAAAAACCAAAAACCAAACAAACAAACAAAACCTCTACTGTTCAGCCTCACCCCCACCCTGGCCAATCACTAGGGCTTGACCCTTTTGACACAGTTCCTCATGTTGTGGTGACCCTCAACCAGAAAATTACTTTTGTTGCTACTTCATGACTAATTTTGCTACTATTATGAGTGGTAATGTAAATATCTCATGCAGATGGCCTTAGGCAACCCCTCTGAAAGGGGTCACAACCCACAGGTTGAGAACAGCAGCACTAGGTAATTCTAGGCAAGTGTTCTATGGCTGAGTAACCCCTTTCGGGGGATCACCCACCAAGCTATGCGCTAGCCTTGGCTGTTTGTTCTTTAGGTAGAAGAACTGTGTGGCTCCCAGGAGGTTTATCAGAAAGCTTCCATATTGGTTAGAAGGGGTTTTGCCTGCAGCTGAAGACTGCCTGCCTCTTCCCACAACACTGGTTGTCGGAAACATTGCTGCTGCTCCTCAGTGCCAAGTTCTCAGTTTGGGAGGAGTAAAGGAGGGGTTATGAGAGAGTGAAAAATCCTAACCCGAAACTAAATCAGGAAATCAGAGTCAAGATAGGCTTAGCCCTGAACAGCTGGATAAGCCCCTATGCAGGATCCAGCTGCTTCTGACTATAAGCAGTCCTTGAATATTAATCATTCTAAATGTCCAGATTCCCACCATGCCACACCCTACTGCTGAGACAGAAGTTAGAGGAACCATAATCATAGATGTATGGAGACTTTAAAATAAAGACAGTCTCACTACATAGACCATGCTGGCCTGGAACTCTTCCCCCTCACCCCACCCCATCCCCCACCACCGACACACACCTTTGCTTCCCAAGTGCTGGGATTAAAGGCATGCCCCAAAGACTTAACAAAATAGCCTGGTGGGCGCTAGTGGTCAAGGACAAAATGAAGCTGGGTAAGTATAAAATAACAGAACATGGGAGGTAGCTCCTTTGGTTACTTAACATGCGCAGAGCATCCTGCATTCCATTCTCAGGACCACATAAACCAGGCGTGGTGGGGCACACCTAAAATCCCAGCACTCATGGAGCTGAGAGGATCAGTTCAAGCTTGAGAGCCATGGCTTGGCTGTGCACCAGGACCCAGCACCCACTAGGCAAGCCCGGTGACCTGTTCTCTACCGGACCATCAACCGGTGCCCTCTGGCTTCCAGCCTAGCTGAAGAAATTCAAATCCCAGTTCAGGAAAAGACCCTGCCTCAGGAATAGGAAGAGAGTGGTAGAAGGTACCCCAACACCCTGGCCTCTGCCTGTGTACACACATTCACACAAAATCTTTTAAATTTGCAAGGTTATGTTCAAGACTAGCCTGGATTACACAAAGCCAGTTTTGGAAAGAAAATTACAAGCTGAGAGAATATGGGTTACAAAAAGTAGTAAGAGCACTCGTGGGGTAGCGACAGGAGGATCTGGAGTTCAAGGCCAGCTCCAGTAAACTAAAGACTAGGGTGGGCTGCATGAGAGCTGGTCTCAAAAAACAAACGAAAAAGAAAGTCCCGCCAGGCCCCGGGATTAAGGCCGTTCATGTGTAACCTTGGCACTCCGAAGGCAGAGGTAGGAGGAGTGCTGTGAGTTTGAAGCCAGTCTGAGCTACAAAACAAGTTTCAGGTCACCCAAGGCTATACAATTAGACCTTGTCTCAAAAAAATTAAAAAAAAAAAAAAAAGCCCAAGGAAGCACCGGCTTGACCCTGAACTATTACCTGGTTACAAAATGGAAAGCAAGGTCCAGGGTTGGGGGTTCTAGGATTCAGGAGTCTTCCTGGCCCAAGTCTGGGATCTGTTCCCCCGGGGTGGGGGGTGGGGGGTGGGGTGCCCCTCAGGGACTCCAGCACCGTCGTCCTCTGCCTCCCCCTGGTGGGCACTACCAGTTCTGCAGCTGTCCCGGTCAGGGCGGGTATCTACCTGCTTCCAGGAGCCTCCGGCTAGCAGTTCACGCCCAGACCCTGATGGCGGTAGCGACCTCGAGCCCAGCCCATCGGAGATCTCCACCCCCTCCCCAAACATCTGGACCCCGGACGAAGAATCGTGCTGCCTGTGTGTCCTCACGGTTAACAGACACCACAGAGCGACCACTGCACCACCTCTGGCCACTGCGGGCTGCCCAGATACCCGGATGTGAGCTAGGCGGGGCCGCGGCTCAGCCACGCCCCTCAAGGAGATTGATAGCTACTCTCGTGGCAAGAGCCAATCACAAGCCAGCATCTTCCCTCGGTGCCAATGGCCGGCCTGTTGCTGGGACTCGCATCCCCCGCTTTGGAATCTGCCTGCTGAGTCCGCCGCTGCGCTAATGCGGAGCTTATCCCGGGCTTGCGGGTCCTCTTATCTCCCCCTCTGTCTCCGCCTTTGCAGTCCTTACCGAATAATCTGCTTTGGGCTTTTTTTCAGCGAGCAAAACCATCCATGGGGGTTGTCACTGGCCGGAAGTGACTTTCGAGGATGGAGGGGGTGGGATCAGGCCCCAGGTGGTCCTGGCCCTCAGGGTTGCCATAGGAACCCGCTCTCTGCCATCTAAAAGCTTGCCCGCTCTTCCTCATCTCCAGGTTACATCAAACCACCCTAAGACGCCTACACTGTTTCTGTGTCATAAAGTGGGGAACCGGGGATCAATATCTTTGTACCCTAGTCCGCACACTCTTTGGGAGGACCCAAAGGTGGGTGGTGTCTGTCCAGTTTCGTCCCCTCAGGGCTGGCCCTTTGGCAGGGCACTATGATGGGCGTGGGCCGCACAGCCGGAGTCCTGAGTACTTGGAAGCCAGTCCCTTCTCTTTACAAGGCCGCCAGCCTATCCCAGCCCTGGTCAGACATTTACAGCTTTAAATGAATGGTGGCCAGTTAGGAATCAGCTTGGATGAGGTTAGAAAGGAGAGAAGACCAGCACTTGGGAGGCAGAGACGGGCAGATCTCCCGAGTTCAAGGCCAACTTGGTCTATATAGACTAGGACAGGGCTACATTGAGACAATGGATCAAAAAACAAATAAACAAAAAAGGGGGAGGAGGCTGGATGGCTCAGTGGTTAAGGGCTGTACCGCTCTAGTAAAGTTCAGTTCCCAGCACCCACCTCTGGTGACTCACAACTACCTAGTTACAGGGAATCCAACGCCCTCTCCTGGCCTCTGCAGGCACCTGCACTCATGTGCACATACCTACGCACATAGACACAATTAAAAAATATTTTAAAAAAAGGAGGCAGAGAGGGAGAAGTTAAAAAATAGGAAGATTCTGATAAGGTGTTGGGGGAAGCTACATTTTCACAGCTAGGGGCTGGAGAGATGACACAGTGGTTGAGAGCACCTCCGGCTGCTCTTCCTGAGGACATGGGTTCAATTCTCAGCACCCACATGGTGGCTCACAACTGTCTGTAACTTCAGTTCTAGGAGACCTGACACCCTCTTCCTGCCTCCATAGGCACCAGGCATGGGTGTAGTGCACAGACATAGATGAAGACAAAACACTCAAATACATTTTTTAAAAAATCTAAAAAAAGATTTCACAGCCAAAAAGTGTCTGAGAGGCTGAGGAGATGGCTCAGCAGATGAGACCTGAGGACCTGTATTTGACTCGAGGAAGCAGAGTGGAAGGAGATAATCTACTCTCACAGGTTGTCCTCTGACACCCCCCCACACACACAGTGTACATACACACAGGCACTCGAGACACCAAACAAGTAAATAAGTGTAAAATTTACAAATGATTAGCTCATGCCTATAATTCCATCATGCAGAGGCCGAGGCAGAGGATTGCTGCATGTTTCAGGATGGTTTGGCCTACATACATAGCAACTCCAGATCAACAATGGCTATGCAGCAGGATCCTGTCAAACAAATACATAAATGAATAACGGGCAGTGGTAGTGCATGGTCCCAGCATTTGGGAGGCAGAGGCAGGTGGATCTCTGAGTTCGAGGCCAGCCTGGTCTACAGAGTGAGTTCCAGGACAGCCAGAGTTACAACAGAGAAACCTTGTTTCAAAAAACTAAAAAAAAAAAGGAAGAAAGAAAGGAAGTCTGGAGTGACAGCTAGATCTGCAATCCCAGCACTAGAGGGAAGAAGATCAGGAATTTTGCATCACCCCCAGTCAAATAGTAGGTTGGAGACTAACCTGGGCTACATGAGAGCCTGTCAATAAGAAAATAAGCAAGCAAGTAGATAGACAGACAGACAGACAGACAGACAAGAGCTGGTGCAATGGCTCAGTGGGTAAAGGTGCTTGCTGCCAAGCCTGACAGCCTGAGTTTGATCCCCTGGGTCCTACACAGTAGAAGGAGAAAATTGATGGCTACAAATTGCCTTCTCAGCTCCGTATTCACAGTGTGGCATAAGCATAGCCCCTGCCTCAGATAGATAGATAGATAGATAGATAGATAGATAGATAGATAGATAGATAAGTGATAGATTTTTTTTTATGTCCATAAAAAACTAGGGCTGGAGAGATGGCTCAGCTGTTAGGAATGTGTACTGCCCTTGCAGAAGACCTGAGTTCAGTTCCCAGCACTCATACACAAACACACACACAATTAAAAATGAATAAATAGGGCTGGAGAGATGGCTCAGCAGATTAGAGCACTGACTGTTCTTCCAGAGGTCCTGAGTTCAATTCCCAGTAACCACTTGGTGGCTCACAACCATCTATAATGGGATCAGTTACCCTCTTCTGGCATGCAGGAGTACATACAGATAGTGCATTCATATAAATATAAATAAATAAACAAATAAATCCTAAAAACGAATAAATAAAAATTTAAAACATAAAAAGTGGCTCGGTGGAGATTTGAGCCCAGCAGTTTGTCTCCAATGCCTGCAAGTACATGGATGGTCCTCTGCTGCCTCTTAGTGGCCTGGTGAGGCAGATGAATGACTGACAGCTAGCAGGTGCTGACTCTGAACAACATTAGACACAGTAATCAACAATTCCTGCCTGGAAGGTGCACCAGGGAAGGCCAAAGGCCTAAGATCCAGATGTGGCTGCTAGACTTGCAATAACAGAATGGTCTGGCAGCTAAGAGGCCTGAGCACAGCCCACAGCAGGGAAATTTCAGTAGCTTTGAGGGCCCTTGGAGACTGAGGTTAGGAGCAGACAAGATCTGAGCCCAGTGCACATGCAGGGACTCCTTTTTTCTTTTCTTTCTTTCTTTTTTTTTTTTTTTCTTCTTGAGACAGGGTTTCTCTGTGATAACTCTGACTGTCCTGGAACTCACTCTGTAGACCAGGCTGGCCTTGAACTCTCAAAGATCCATTTCCCTCTGCTTCCAGAGTGCTGGGATTAAAGGTGTGTACCAGCACTGCCCTGCTGAGACCCCTTTTCAACACTGGAGATCCTCTCTTCCTCTCTTCATCCTTCCCCCCCTCTCTGTCTTTTCTCCCTTCTCCCTTTTTTCCTCCCACGTGGGAGCATGCTTGTGTGTGGGGGCCAGAAGTCAGTGTCAGTGCCCAGAAATGGCGCTGTCTGCCTCCTTCGAAACAGGTTCTCTTTTTGGTCTGGAGCTTACGTAGCAGGTGGGCTGCTAGTGAGCTTCTGGAATCTACTGTCTCTGCCTCACTGCTGTGGGGTTACAAGCATGCTCCACCATGCCCAGAAGTTTGACATGGGTAAAATCACCCAGAAGAGATTGAACTCAGGCCCCCCTGCTTGCTAGGCAAGCACTTTACCAACTGGGCTGTCTTTCCAGACCCTAAAACTGGGCCTCTTGTCCCCACCCTCCGCCATTTCTTCTCTGGTTTAGTAGAGCTTAGAAGCTGGGCAGAGATTCCCTGGGTACTGTGGAGTGTCTGGGAGAGCATCCAGGGACTTCTGGTGTGGGGTGCTCAGGATGCAGGCATCATTCAGGGGCAATCTCAAAGTCTGGTGAAGGATGGCTTCCTGCCTGGTCCCTGGAGGCATTCCCCCTACCTTCTGAAGATCAGGGGTGCTTCCTTTAGAGCCCAGTTCCTCCTTCCCTGAGGCCATTGCCTTGGGGCTTCAGAACACTCTACCCCCCAATCCCCTACCCTCCCTATCCCCCCCCCTCCCGCTGAAAAATCAACCAGTACAAATACTGTCAGATTCAAAGGAAACTAGGAATGTATTGCTATTCCATTAACACATGCCTGTGGTGTCTATCTGCATATCAGGGTCCATGCTAGCCTACAGGTTTCCCTAGTGCCTAATCTCAAGTACTTGCTATACACTTCAAAGCCCCTCATCCCAGCTCACAGGCTTCCTCCCTCCCTCCCATTCCCTTATATCCATGAAGACTTTTTGCTTTCTAGAGTTGTCTCTCTTGCTAGTTTGGAATATATTTTTCTCCTTTGGCCCATTGAATGAAGATTTTGTTTTCTTTACTGTGCCCCTGGAATTCAGATATACTAGCAGGCTTCAAAGCCCTGAGGCTGGCAAAGCATCATGGTCTTCAAGGCTATGGTAAAGGGGTAGCTTGCTCCTGGAAAGGTGGCACACACCTGTAATCCCTATACCTGGTAAGCGGAGACAGGGCTTTTTGAATGCTAGGTCCTGGGTTCAATCTTCAGCACTGAGTAAATCAGGCACAAAGACACTAACTTTTAATTCCAGAAGTTCAGGGTTGTACTCCTGGCCAGTCTGAGCTACACGATGTTCTATCTATCTATCTATCTATCTATCTATCTATCTATCTATCTATCAAATAAATAGGTTAAACCTGAGTCTATTTGTTTTTCAAAGTCCAATGCACAAACACACAAACAAGCAAAAAGAGAGATCTTAATGTCAGGATCTGGGACATGCGGGATAAACAACGGAAGAGCTCCGAGCTGGGTAGAGAGCTGTAGCCGGGAAAGAAGAACCCAGACAAGGGACGAACTTAGAGGGGAGGTCTGCATAGACTCCAACTGGCTTGATTTCTACCTTTGCAAGGGACAGGCAACCCTGACTGTCAGTTGGAGGTCAGAACTTTGAACTCAGGGGAGCCCTGGACCCTGAGCACCTCCAGCAAGTGTTCCTCTTCCTAAACTTGCCAAAATAGCGCCACCTACTGGGGACCAAATGTTTAAGCACATTTGCCTACAGGGGCCCTTTCCCATTCAAACCAGGATGGGTAGAGAGTGGTTTCAGGAACTCATCCTGTCCTGTTCTGCCCTGAACTGCTTGGTGAGTAACCGGGAGAAAGTCTAGTGACTTACCTGGACTTCATGTTCAGCTGTGTGCTGAGGGGTCCAGCTTCATTTTCTGGAAAAATGGCCAAAGGTTTAGTTGGGCTCATCAAGCTTTGGACCCTGGCTTGGGGGGAAGGCTTGTTTGTTTTGAAATGGGGTCCCATGTAACCCAGACTGACCTCAAATTCTGTACATAGCCCAAGGATGACCTTTAACCTCTGACCCTCCTGCCTCTACTTCTTGAGTGTTGAGATTATAAGCGTGTGTCAGTCTGTGCAGTTCTGGGGATCACAGGACTGGGTATGGATCTTAGGACATTGCGAGCATTCCACCAACGGAGCCCCAGCCCTCCATGATGCTTCTTCTTCTTTCTTATGATTTGTTTTTATTTTACGTACATTGGTATTTGCCTGCATGTATGGCTGTGTGAGGGTGTCAAATCACTTGGAGCTGGAGTTACAGACAGTTGTGAGCTGCCATGTGAATGCTGGAAATTGAACCCAGGTTCTCTGGAAGGGCAGCCAGAGGACCTGACCCATCTCTCCAACCCCACGATGCTTCTTTTGATCTGTTTCTTCATCTGCCCCATCAAGAGCACAAGACTTGGACAACAGGTGGGTGCTGGGCCCAGAGGAGATACAGGTTTGGAGAGCCAATGTTACCCACTGGGAAGGGCATAAAAAAGTACAGGATCAAGGATCAGCCTGGAACTGAGGGTGACTTGGTGCCCCATGGATTCCTGGGAGACCCAGAGTCAGTGAAGTTTGAGCAACAGGCTCAGGAATATGAAACCACAAGGGAGCTAGGCCTGCCACGCTTGACCAGGGGCGGGACGATACTGCGTTAGTTACTTTTGTGTCACTGTGACAAAAACACTTGAAAGAAAAAAAAATAACTTAAGAATTAAAGATTTACTTTAACTCTTGGTTTCTGAAAGTTGTGGCCCGCCACGGCCTGGAAGGCATTGCTGTGGGGGAGGTGGTAGTTGCTGTTCATGGCGGACCGGGGAGAAGAGAGAGTAGGGACAGTATGGTGAGTTGGCCCACCCAGCCCCCACGCTCCAGACACTCCCACCCTCTGGCCAGGTTCCGCCCCCTGAGCCCTGTACCTGCCCCCAGACAGGTATACCTGTCCTCAGCAGCAGCAGGGCTGTGTCATCGGTCCCATAAAACCCCGGTGGGCTTCAGACTCCTCCTTTTTTGCCTCTTTCTCTCCCTGCCCCGTGCTCTCTCACCATGCTCTCTCCCTCTCCCTCTCTCTTTCCTTCTCCCTCCCCCTTTCTCTCTGCCTACAGGGTCCTGTTCTACCCAACTCAGCATCCTTCCCCCTCCCCCATAACTAATAAACCTTTACTAAAACTCGCCAGTGTGCACACATCTAAACTCCGTCTATCGCCTCCGTGTGTATTAAGAATTCTTACAGACAGAGCTAAGGATAGACTGTAACCTCCAACGTCCTGCCGGAAAGGGACCTAGATCCAGCACCTAGGCTCTCCTTCCTAAAGGCCCCACCGCCTTCAGAACAGCATCACAGCGAGCTTGTGATCCCAGCATTCAAGACAGGAACCTCAGAAATTCAGCCACAGTGAGGTCCAAGGCAGCATGGGCTTCTTGAGACCCATTTTCAAAAATCAAAGGAGCAAAAGACAGGCTTGGGGGTCAGAGAGATGGCATTTCAGGTAAAGAAGTGTGCTTTCTGGTGAACCCAAGGACATGAGTTCGATGTTTGGGACCCACATAATAGAAAGAGAGAACCAACCCGGACAAGTTGTCCTCTGACCTCTATGTGGGTGTTGTAATGTGCTGTGTGTAGTCACTAACACACCCACACAAAGACAGCAACAGCAAATGGGTTAAAGCTGTAACTCAGCTGGTAGGGTGCTTGCTAGAATCCTATCCCCAGCGCTGTGTAAACCAGACATGGTACCTACCACATGTCTAAAATCTCAGCAATCAAGAAGTGGAAGCAAGAGGATCAGAAGTTCAAGATCATCCTCAGCTACATAGTGAGTTCGAAGCCACACTGGGTATACAGGGCACTGTCTCAAAACAAAATCTAAACCTGGGGAGAGATGGCTTAGTGGGTACGGAGGCTTGCTGCGAAGTCTGACAACCTGGGATTCATACACACAATACGTAATTACGAGACTGATGGCTGCCTGCTGGGCTAAGGAGGCAGATATCTGTAAAGATTTCAAATAGCAGGTTGGTTAAGATGGTGCACGCATTTAATCTCAGCACTTGACAAGCAGAAGCAGGTAGATGTGAGACTGGGATCAGTTGGACTATACAGAAAGACCCTGTCTCAGAAAGACAAAAAACAAACCAGCCAACCAATAACAATAATAATAACAATACCAGAACAAGGCCATATGTGCCTATTTACCAAAGGTGGTGAAGAAGGAGCTGGTCTTGGGTCACAGGGCCTCAAGATGGCGGCCACCACAGGCTCAGGAACAGAACTCCCTGGAATCTGAAAGTTGGGAGCACTGGAAAGAACAGCAGACCGTACAGTTCCATGAGTCTAGAGGATGACAAGGCTTGACATTGTCAGAATGGGCAGAGATAATAAACTGGGGGTCCTAGAGCATTTTATGGAAATCTAGTATGTAGCCTTCAGATAGAAGGTGGTCCCAGGGGTGTGTGGATACTGCATGAAGGATGGTGGAGTCTGGGAGGAACTGGGGTCCAAGGTCCCGAGATGGAGGAGCCCAGATTGCCTGCAGAGATTTTGTTGTTGTTGTTGTTGTTTTGAGACAGGGTTTCTCTGTTGTAGCCCTGGCTGTCCTGGAACTCACTCTGTAGACCTGGATGGCCTTGAATTCACAGAGATCCGCCTGCCTCTGCCTCCCTAGTACTGGGATCAAAGGTGTGCGCCGTCACTGCCCGGCTGTCTGCGGAGAATTTTAAACACGGTGCTTGTGGATTTGGTCAGCAACAGTGACCGGAAAGTTAAGGGAAGTGAGCAAACAAGAAACAAGTGCCTACAAGATCTCTGACCCTGCCTGAGGCGGGAACAGCACCAGTATCCAGCCCCTCAGAACCTCACTGATTAGATAGGACTGGTAATGGGCGCTGTCTCGCCACAGAGGCCTCAGCTCTTTCCTCTTGACCTGGTCAGATTGCCTGGCAGAATGTGGGAGCCTCTTCAGGAGGTAGCTGATCTTAAGGTGTCCCCAAGCAGGATTATTTTGCTTTTTGAAGAGACTGAGCTGTCTCTTCAAAAACTGGTCCCCTTCTGCTACCCTAGAACCCTAAAGCTTGGCATGACCGACATTATTGACTATGTGATGCTAAGCAAGGTCTTCTGAGGCCACAGAGACTCCCTGCAGCCCCAACTCAGGGAACAGGAGAAAGAAACGTCAGATGTTGGGATCTCACCATCTCCAGATTCTCCTGGTGTGCTGTGCTCTGGAGAGGCCATGGGACTTTCCCTGATACAAGCTCTCCTTCTTTGATGGGACAAAGTCTTGCCTTCCTGGGGCAAGGAACCCAGGGACCTCACTGAGGTCTGGGGTGAAGCTCTCCCTCCCTGTTTGGATGGCCAGCCAGGACTTGGAGACAATATCTCCCACTCCACCTGCCCGCCCTCCCCACATTAAAGCTAATGGAAGCTGAATCCGAATTTGCTTATTTATTTATTTATTTCTGGTGTGGGAGACTGAACCCTGGACTTTGTACATGCTAAGAATTTACAAAGTTGAGGCAAACTCAGGGTGTGACCTTGGTCCTGTCCCTAGTTGCAGAGCCCCGCCACCCCCCCCCCCCACTTAGTCACAAACAGTTGACTACTTGGTCATGTACGGCTGCTGAGTGGTCTGTGGCTGTGTGTGGGGCAGCCCCTGGGACACAGAGAAGGGATCTCTCCTCCCCCATCATTTCACCTGTTACCATCTTTTGCTTAATCAAGTGTCTGTCCTGTGATATTTAAAAAAAAAAAAAGTGGGCAAAAATACCCAGAAGCTCTCTTCGCCGTCAGATTTGTAACAAAAAGTACTATGAACAGAGACAGTGTTTATAATGAAGCGCTGGACCCAAGAACCAGTGAAGCGGCAACTTGTCAGAATTCCTACGGCATCAAGGGCATTCTGCAAGAGCCTCCGAGCCCCACCTCCAGCCACCGGAAGGGCAGGGGTACAGCAATGAATCACCAAGAATGCCCAGCCTCCAGGCCCCCGCCTGATCTTCATTTTCTAGATAATGTCTCCTTAGAGCTGAAAGCACCAGGAAGGGAGCTGCCCCCAGAGACAGCTTATTGTAAGATGCTGTATGTGAGACTAATTCTCCTTGTCCATTTGAAAAATATAAGTTGTGCCATGTAGAAACGTTTGAAAGAATATGCCTAGGGGCTGGGGAGTTGGTTAAGATTGCTTGTTGCTCTTCCAGAAGACCTGGGTTTGATTCCCAGTATCCACATGGCAGATTATAACCTCTTCTGGCTCCAGTTCCAGGAGATCTGATGCTCTCTTATGGCCTCAGAGGCACCAGGCATGCACAAGGTGCACAGACACACATGAAGGCGTAATCAGATACCTGTAACACCTGTACACGTAAAATAAATATATACTAATAAAATTATCTATCTTTATATCTATCTGCATTTCAAACTGTGGAGCCTGTTCCTCTCAAGTTCCCCTGCCTTTGAACCTAGGCTAATCTGTCTTCCTGTCTCTGGCCATACCCCTCCAGCAAGTCTGTCATGTCTCTGAGATTTGCTGTACCCAGTTGTCTCTCTCTGTGTGTACCCAGTTGTTAAGTAGGAGTGATTGTACCTCTTCGCAGAGTTGATCTGAGGAGACTCTCCAAGGGCACCTCAGGCCAGCCTCGCTATAGCCATCTCTGATGCAGTCACGCCTCTGGAAGCTAGGACATCCTTAGTGCCAGCCACAAGACAGCTGGTGCACAGAGCCAGGTTGCGACCCAGACAGCCTGATCCTCCAGGCTCTGGCATGGGCATGTGGAGTCAACCAGGAGGCTACTGGCGGAGATATTGTGTGTGGTGTTTGTGTGTGTATGTGTGTGTGTGTGTGTGTGTGTAAGAGATGTCTTACACAAAGTGGGGCTGTTTAGGATCTCAGGATGGACCTGAACTGAACGGCCCTGGCTGGTAAGTAGCAGGGTGGGCAGAGCCCTGACTGACAGGCTCAGACTGGTACTGCCCGCTGGACCAGAATGATTCTTTCTGCCAGGACCTGCTCTGGCTTCATGCCTGCTCCAGGTGTTCCTAGTTTGACGGGAGCTGCCCAGGAGAGAAGCTAACCTTATCAAGTAGCTGAGAGACTGGGGAAGTTGGTGTGGCAGGGGACAGGGTATGCCAGATGGGTCCCTGTACTCCTCCCATGGACCCTGGGAAAGCAGGACTGTGGGTTTAGGAAGGAATGTGGGAACGTGGGTGGGTGTGTCTTGCTACAAGCCTGGGGCTCTGGGACCTTGTAGGTAAAACTATTGGGTTCCTTGGATTTGCTTTCTGTATTTTTCCCTTCTGTTTTTGAAAGTGTGTGCATGTGTGTGTGGTGTGTATGGTGTGTGTATGTGTGTACGGTTTGTATGGTGTATGTGGTATATGTGGTGTGTGTGTGTGTGTGTATGTGTGGCATGTCTGTGCTTGTGTGTGTGTTTGGTGTGTGCCTGTGTTTGTGTGTGTGTGTGTGCTCTATGTGTGTGTGTGTGTGTGTGCTGTGTGCGTACGTGGAGGCCTGATATTGAGGCTGGAAATCATTTCCAATTGTTTTTCCACTTTATTCATTGAAACTACCTTAATCAAACCCAGAGCTCTGGATATGACTGGTCTTCCAAGCCAGATTGCACTCACTAGTCAGACAAGTCCCCTGTCTTCACCTTCCAAGGCTGGAATTACAGGTGGGCCCAGACATTTGTGCGGATTCTAGAGATCTGAACTCTGGTCCTCATGCTGGCATGGTAAGCATTTAACCACTAAGCCATCAACCCTGCCCTCCATCTTTCTGAAGAGTCTCACTATGTTCCCCAGGCTGGCCTTGAACTCAGAGACAGATCTTCCTGTCCTTGCCTCGCAGGCTCTGGGATTACAAGCATACGACATCACACACAGCTCTTGTCTTTTCTTTTTGACACAGAGTCTCAAATACCTCAAGACGACTTCAAACTTGCCTCACAGCTGAGGCTGGCATTGAACTCCGGAACCTTCAGTACTACCTGAAACAGCAGTGCTGATATTACAGACATGCACCATCACATCCAGTTTATGAGGTGCCGGGGATGGAACCCAGGGTTCCACGCATGCTAGGCAAGCACTCAGTTGACCTGTAGACCTAGCTTCTCTTCTTATTTTTTTATTCATTTACTTTGCGTGCTTGTGTATGTGTGTGGACACCAGTGTGTCATGTGAAGGTCAGAGGACAGCGTTTGGGAGGAGGTTTTCCTCTACTATGGGATCCAGGGGATTGGATTCAGGCCACCAGGCTCAGCAGCAAGGGCCTTTACCTGCTAAAGCCTCTTGCCAGACTTGGTTTGGCTTCTTTGAGACAGGTCTTGTCATGTATCTCAGGCTAGCCCGGAGTTCCACATCCTCCCGAGTGCTAGGTTTACAGAGCCGTATCGTCACACCTGGATGCTCCCCTGGAATTTCTTTTTTAAGAATTTGAAAAAATTCCATGTATATATGTGTGTGCATGAGTACGTAGGTACCTTTGGAGGCCAGAGGCATAAACTTCCCCGGAGTTGGAGTTAGAGGGGCTGTGAGCCACTTGTTATGGGTGCTGAGAACCAAACTGAGCTCCTCTAAAAGAGTAGACTGTGCTTGTAACAACTCCCAGTCCCTTAGATTCTGTGCCACTATCTGTTAGGCTTCAAAGCCCCTCAGGGTCCCTCAGATCCCTTCCTGGGCCTCGTGGGGGACGGTGGGTAGATAGAGCAAAGCAGACACAGGAGGTGCTAAAGCTTGTGTGATTGCTTTGACCTGGGCTAGTCAAGGCAAGCTCTCCAGGGCAAGCAGATGCCACATCGCTGTCAGTCTTGACCAAAATGTCAACCACACCTCTCATTCTCCACCCAGAGCTGAAGGCCCATTCTGCAGGTTTCTGTGGGGGAGGCGGTAAGGTTGACTAGTCTAGCACCTCAGGAAGCTCCCTAGAATAGCCACACTCCCTGTCCCTTCTCCACGATCCCCTTCTTCATCCCTAGCCCTTGGAGATTGTTGCTTCCAGAAGTATTTTTCTAATTTTTTTTTAACTTTTGTTGTTGTGTTGCAAAACAGGCTGGTTTTGAACTTGCTATGTAAACACGGCTGACTTTGAACTCCTGATCCTCCTGCCTATGCCTCTTAAGTTCTGAGATTACGGGTGGAAGCTAGTGTCTACATGCAGGGGTTTGGCCACTTTATATCAGATGTATAAATCGAAGGCATGGCCACTGTAAGGTATGATTGAGGGGAAGGTTTTTATTGTAGATATGAGGGAGAGAGCAGCCAGAGGCATCTGGAAGAGTCCGGAGCAGAGAGACAAAGGAGTAGATTGTACATGACAGCAGACTGGACCCCACGATTGGGGTGGGTGGGGGCAAGAGAGGAAGAGAAAGAGAGTGTGGGCAAAGGAGACCACGAGAGCACAGAGCTGCAACTGTACCGTTTTAGGGAAAGAGAAGCCATGGGAGGGAAGCCCAGGAGCTGGTTTAGGGTAGGGGGCGGGATGAGAGGAGCTAAGAGCCACAGGTTCTTGTAATAATCAGGAAGCCTAGAGGCTAGCATGCACTTTGATAGGCTAGTAAGTTCCACAGACCAGGAAATTGCTGCTTCAATAGAGGGGAACAGTGCCAGAATTTGGGGGAAAGGAGTTTCCTTTGGCTGTGACAAGTACTAGGTCTGGCTGGCTTTTTATTGTTTTACTTTTGAGACAGAAGTTTCGTGTGTCCCAAGCTGGCCTCAAACTGGCTGTGTAGCCAAGGATAACCTTGAACTCCTTTCTGATCCTCCTTCCTCCACCTCTGGAGTGCTGGACGTACAGGTATGCAGCACCATGCCCAGTTTATTGGATGTCAGAGATCAAACTCAGCGCTTCCTGTATTCTATGCAACAACTCGACTTTGTTGTTTTATTTCGCTTTGTTTTTTGAGACAGCAAGTATGTGGCCCAGACACTCCTGGAACTCACTCAATGGCACAGGCTGGCCTCAAATTCACCATGCTCCTGCTTCAGCTTCTGGGTGCTGTAATTGCTGGTTTGCCCTATCATGCTCAGCCCCACCCTGGTAAGTTTTAATCTCCAGATTACCATATTTCCCCTCTCTTCTTAGGGGCATGTCAGACCGGACCCAGGAATGGGCTGAGCCCATAGCGAACTCTTAGCAAAGACACCAACGGATACGCCCATTTAGAGCACTCACCCCTAGCCCGCCATAAACACTGGGATCTGAGACGGTGGCAAGCAGTAGCTTCCAACTTTTATTTGAGAAAAACAGAAAGTACATGTATCAAAAGAGCATAGAGATGACAGGGAGGGAAGAAAGAAGGGATGGCCAGTGATGGCTATTGGGGTCGGGCAGAGGGCTGATGGCTTCTAGTTGGCTCCAGACTGTTCCGACTTCCCAGCTTCGGCTCCCCCAATTTGGGCGCGGGCCTCGAAAGTGACCGGAATGGTGATCTCCGCGGACTGTGTGGCTGGTTTGGGCAGCGGAGCCTCCACAGTAAGTGTGCCCTCAGGAGACAGGGAAGAGGACACCAGGGTGGGGTCCACACCGGGAGGCAGCCTGGACACGCAGAGAAACAGGACAAGGGTTACACATCCCTCCTGCCCTGGGGCCCTCTGCCCTCCTCCCTGGATTCGCTTTCCCCCACCCCTCCATGCAAGGAACCAGAACTCACGTGTATTTCCGGGTGAAGCACCGGGAGATGTAGCCATGTTCATCCTGCCTTTCTTCGTGCTTGCCTGTGGGTGGGGGCAGAAGGGGTTCAGAGGCAGCCTTCTGCTGTCCTAGCCGGGCCCCACCACCTGCTAACGAGTAGCCGGGGCTCCAGGGCAACGCACACATCAGAGTGTAGTGGGATGCCTGGCTGTCTGGAATCTTAAAACTTTCCAGAAAGTTCTTTCTGGGATTTGGGATTCGAGGGGCCGCGGCGCTGGGCATGGCTCTGACTTAGGCTGGACACCAGCGCAGGCGCACTCGGAGCTGAGCGCACGCCCCCTCGGCGGCTGGGACTTGGGACCCTGGCTGGAGTCCCCGCACTTGCTTATTTGGGGGGCGGGGGGGGGTCTTCCAGGAGGCCCGTTGCGTCTTCCTTCGTTTGTTTCTGTGCTGCGGGTGTGGAAGCCAGGGCCCCTCGCAAGCCAGGCTACACACCCGGAGCTACATTCCCAGCAGCTGGTCCTTATCATCGAAGATGACAGGGCTCTTAGGAGACACCTGCACCCCGCGTTCCCGAGCAAGGGTAGCTAGCTAGGGAGACCGACGCGGGCCTCCCGGTCCCTGAGTCATTCCTAACTTTCCAGGCTCCCATCCCTCTGGGTTCCATCTCAGCCCCCCCCCCCGCACCCCCACCGCCACCAGGGCGCTCGGCCCGCCAGCTCCGTCCCCCACGAGGACAAGGGAGACTCACCGGTGATCTCCACCACCCCTTCCTTGGTCTTGACCGTGAGCTCCTCCGGAGCGAAGTGGTTGACGTCCAGGGACACGCGCCAGCGGTCGGCCGTCTGCCGGATCTCCGAGACGCCGCTGCTGAGCTGCCGGCTGAGCGCGCGGCTCAGGGCGGGCGCGGCCAGGGTCACGGCCGCGGGGCCCTCGGCGGACGCGGCGGGCAGCGGGCGCACGTAGCCGGGCCAGCCGGCGGTGCCGAACCAGTGCGACCACTCATCGGGCAGCCGGGGCACCCCGAAGGCTTGATCGAAGAGGCGGCTGTGGGCCGGGTACCAGTCCCGGAAGGGGTCCCAGCTGGGGCTCCGCAGCAGCGAGAAGGGCACGCGGCGCTCGGTCATGTTCCTGGCTGTGCTGGTCAGGGCTGAGGATCTTCGGAGAAGTGCCGGACTGGAGCCTCGGCTGCGCTTTTATGGATGTCCAGCCGGGTATTTTTAGCAGGCGGTGCTTCAGGTCTCTATTAATGGCAATGACCGTCTAGGGGCCGCCCCGCCCCGCTGCATTCCTCCCACTAAGCTTACCCAGGGTACGGGCAGGCGGGGCCAGGAAGGTTCTGCCCCCATCTGGAAACTTCTCTAGTTGAAGAAAACAAATGACTGTAATACCGGTAGCTGGAGCGGTTCCCACGGTCGGGCATCCACAGCCGGGACTTTAGAGCGCTGCGGACTGCAGGGCGGTGGCCTGTGGTCCGTCCCACCTTTTTGTTGAGAAGAAAACCGGGAGACGTTGGGTCTTTTTGTGTCACAGCTGAACCTAGTCTGAACCACAGGGGGGGGCCTGCGTGGACACACACGCTGTGGCACACCTGTGGAGGTCTCAGGAAGACCAGCAAAAACCAGCTTTCTCCTGTGTCGAGCCCCCTGGCAACTCCAGTGTCTGTAACTGCCTGACCTCTCCAGCTCAGCGCTGGGATTAGAGGCACCGGCAGCCATACTCAGCGCGCTCTCTCTCTCTCTCTCTCTCTCCCTCCTCCCCCCTCTCCTCCCTCTCCTCCCTCTCTCTCTCTCTCTCTCTCTCTCTCTCTCTCTCTCTCTCTCTCTCTCTGTGTTGTTTTTGTTTTTTCGAGACAAGGTTTCTCAGTGTAGCCCTGGCTGTCCTGGAACTCACTCTGTAGACCAGGCTGGCCTCGAACTCAGAGATTCGCCTGCTTCTGCTGGGATTAAAGGCTTGTGCCACCGTGCTCTGCCACACTTAGCTTTTATATGGGTACTGTGTGTCAGGTACAAATGGCTACCTGTGGTGCCTTTCAGTATACCAAACCCATGATGGCCTCCGGGTTTATTCAGAATCACAAATATCTGTTATTGAGTCCTGGCTCTTCTCAGCTCTTCTCCCGTACCCTAAACTCCAGCTCATGGGCTTCCCTACCCAGCTTCTCATTTCCCTATAGCCCTCCTATTGGCTATGTGCTCTCTTAACACACACACACACACACACACACACACACACACACACACACACACACACAGGAACACTCTCTCTCTCTCTCCTCTCTTTCTTTCTTTTGGTTTCTATTGCCTGCACTCTCTTTGCCGCTCTCCCTCCCCCAACCAGGCCCACTCTGCTGGCCATATTCAGTCTATTTTCTCAGCTCTGGAATCTTCCAGATGCCTCTGACTGTACTCTCCCTCATATCTATAATAAAAGTCTTCCCTCAACCATACATTGGAGTGGTCATGTATACCATGGACCCAAACTCAGCTCTTTACCCACTTTGGCATCTTCTCAGAACCATCATTTTTGTTTTTGAGAGAGGGTCTCATGTAGCCCAGGCTAGTTTGGAATTCTCTGTAGCCAAGGACAGCCTTGAACTCCTCATCCTTTGGCTTGTACCTCTGAAGTGCTAGAACCTTAGGCGTCTGCCACCACACACAGCAGGTGACCACCAAACTGCCTGAATTCACTGGTTCTGTACTAGTGGGGGAGTGAGTCTGTAAAAGTTAGATTCTCTGTTCTTTACTCTCTCCCTTTGCAGAACACGGATGATGGAGATGATAAAAATGCTGATGTCACTGGGCTGGCATCTAGTGACTTCATACAAGTAAAGAAGGTAGCCCAGGGCCTGGTGAGTCATCTATGTAATTATTGGTTATTGTTATCCACCTTGGTTAGACAATTAATAAGGTTTAGTCATCTCTATCCCTCAAGAAGTGGACCTGACAAACCAGGCTGTTTCTCTAAGTTTTAGTGACCCTGCTTCATGTGTCTCTCAGTACTGGGATACAGGCCTGTGCCACCACTGCTGGCCAGGAGCTAAAGATACTAAGTGCCTCTTGAATACTAGACAAGCATTCCACCACTGAGCCACACCCCAGCCCCTCACTGGGGGATTCTAGGCAGGGACTCTACCACTGAGCCACACCCCCAGCCCCTCACTGGGGGATTCTAGGCAGGGACTCTACCACTGAGCCACACCCCCCAACTCCTTACTAGAGGATTTTAGGCAGGCATTATATTGCTGCTGAGCAATATCATCATTGGTCATTTTACTTTTTAAAGCAGTTATTTGATTTTTTATTATTATTACTACTAGTAGTAGTATTTGTTGTTGTTGTAAATTAAATAATCCCAGGGTGGCTTCCTGGTCCCTCGAGGTAGCTCCACCACTTGCAGGCTAGCAGTGGATGCAGGCTCCTGGGCAGGAAGCCATGCTGCCAAGTCTATGGTGCAACAGCACACCCATCCAGTCTTAGATTGAAGATCTGTGAGCCGATGAAATTGAACAGGATTCTCGGAAGTCAGCGGCAGAGGGCTTGAACTCATTTATTGGGGGAAGAGCTTCCATATTTTATAGCCAGAGAAATGGTCCCTGTATCCTAGGAAGTCATTGGTTGGGACAGGCAGTCCCACTTGCATAGTGGGGGACTTAGGTATTTTTCCAGGGACCAGAGGGATAGACCTTATATGGAAGGGTTTAGTTGCAACTCCAGATAAACGATTCTGCCATATCAAGTGCCTTTGACGGGGCAGTGTTTTGCTGTGGCTTGTGGCCTGTCAGCTGCTGTGGAGGGGTGGGGCCAGATTCTTGCAGGCTTCTCAGAATGAGAGCCTGGGGTTCCAAGTGCCCTCGACCCAACCCAGCTGTGAGACAGTCCCACAATAATAATAATAATAATAATTATTATTATTATTAGTGTATGTGTTTGTAGTGGGGATAGGGAGTGTTGTGTGTGCCTTGGCATGTATTTGAGGGCCAGATGATAACTTTGTGGAGTTGGTTCTCTCTCCTTCCACTTTTTATGGCTTCTGGGAAACATAATGCAAATTATCAGGCAGTGCAGCATGTTTTTTAAGGCTTACTTATTTCTATATGTGTATGAGTGTTTTGCCTGCACATATGCATGGGTACCATGCACATTCCTGGTGCTAAGGAGGCCGGAAGAAGGCTCCCGGTCCCCTGGAACTGGGTTTCAGATGGTTCTGAGCCACCATATCGGTGGAAGCCAAACCTTGGTCCCCTGCAAGAGTAACGAGTGCCCTTAACCACTGGGCCACCCCTCCAGCCCCTGCAGCAAGTGATTTTATCCATTTATCACCGGCTCCTGTTTTACTTTCTGAGGCAGGGTCCCACTAAATTGTCCAGGCTGGCTTTACATTTACTGTACTACTCTGCAGTACACACTGGCCTCGAACTTGTTGTCCTTCTCACTCAGCCTCCTTGAGGTGAGGCCTGACTTCGGTTTTCTTTTTGTTGTTTTAGTTCTACTGCATGTGTCTGTCTGTGTGTGTGCATTGGAGGTCAGAGAACCACCGGTTGGAGTTGGTTCTTTCCATCAAACCCAGGTTCTCTTCCTTGGTAGCATGCACATTTATCTGCCGAGCCGTTGGCAGCCCTCCAGTTTCCTTTTGCGAGAGAACTGAGTTTTCTATATACCTCGTGGGGTAGAGCTAGGTCACCAGTCTGCGCCCCCCCCCCAAGAAAGGCCTCTGAGGTGCCGGAGGTCTCTTAGGAACCAAGAGACTCACTCAGGGCTCTGCCCTCTCCCTTGCTGGGTCACATCACAACTGGGAGCTCCTGCCTACCCCGTCTCCCCAAGATTTCTGGTTTAGGAAGCCCAGGCCTTTGTTCTCAGCCCCACCCATCCCGAGCTTCATAAATCTGGGGTGAGGTCAGAAGGCTGGGAGGGTGCTCGCCAGCCCCTGCCTGCCCACCTTAGCCCAGACTGGAGTCCAAGGTGCCCCACCCTAGAGGGTGCTGTCAAGTGTGGTCATGGATGCTTTTAAATATGACCCTACCGGGCCCAGCCTTGCTTGGGAGGTGGGGGCTGACAGCTCTTTGTAGACACAAGCTCCCTTCATCTTGCTTTAAACCAGGGCAAGGAGTAGTTATGCTTGATGTCTCGGCCAAGAGGAGTTGTGCAACCCGGGGCGGGCATCCCAGTCGCCGCTCGCTCGCTCAGAATCCAGAGCCTTTTTTTTTTTTTTTTTTTAAATTTTGAGACTGGGTCTCATCTAGCCCAGCTGGCTCACACTGTGTAGCAGACAGTCCTCCATCCTCCCGCTGTCCTTCCCTTGCGCCGAGAGTACGAGATTACAGGTTTGATCCACTAAAACAGCTTTCTTTTTTCAGGAGAGAATTGGTTCCCACCAGTTGTCCTCTGACCTTCACATATGCGCCGTGGCACACACACGCGAGCACGCGCACACATGCACGCACACACGCATGCACAGCAATGTCAAAAACAAAAGCAAAAGTTTAATAATTATCGTGCATATGTGTGATTTTTATATGTGATAGCCTTGGTCTGGAGATCAGAGGACAGCTTTCGTGAGTCGGTCTCTCCATCCACCTTTTCTGTTTGTTTTGCTTTGCTTTGGAGTTTTGTTTATTGTTTGTTTTGGAGACAGTATCTCACTATGCAGCCCTACATGGCCTGGGATTCGTTATGTAGGACAGGCTGGGCTCTAACTCACAGGGATTGGTTGGCCTCTGCCTCTCAAGTGCTGGGGTTAAAGAAATGCATCAACATGGTGGGCTTTTCCACCTGGATTTTGAGCAAGGTTTCTCCTGCCTTGCATGACTTGTCTGTCTGTCTATACATTTTGCCTTGCTGTAAGAGTGCTGGGATTACAGGGTGCAGCACGTGTCTGGGTTTGTTACATGGGTTCTGAGTACCAAGCTCTGGCTGTCAGACTTGTATGGCAAGTGCTTTTACCTGCTGATGAGCCGTCTTACCATTCATCTTTTTCTTTTTCTTTTCTGTTTTGTTTTGTTTTGTTTTGTTTTTCGAGACAGGGTTTCTCTGTTGTAACTCTGGCTGTCCTGGAACTCACTCTGTAGACCAGGCTGGCCTCGAACTCACAGAGATCCGTCTGCCTCTGCCTCCTGAGTGCTGAGATGAAAAGTGTGCGCCACCACCACCGCCCAGCTTCATCTTTGTTGTTTTTAAAAAAACAATTCTTGAAATATATTTTCAGTTTTTAAAACTTTATTTGCGTGGCTGTTTTGTCTGCATGTATGTTTGTGGACCAGGTCCATGCCTGGTACCCGATTTTTCTAGAGAAGGGTGTTGGATCCCCTGGAACTGGAATGACAGATGGTTGTGAGCCACCAACACCAAAGTGGGTGCTGGTAACCAAATCGGGGTCCCCTGGAAGAACAGCAAGTGCTCTTAAATGCTGAGCTCTCTCTCCAGCCTAGTGTGGGTGCTGGGAATCAAACTGTGATTTTCTGCAAGAGCAATAAGTGCTAAATATCTCTCCACTCTTGTTTTTTGAGACGGCTAGCCTGGACTTCACTGTGTAACGTGAGCTGGTGTCCAATGTGTTAACCTTTCTGCCTTAGTCTCCCCAGTGCTGGGGTGACTAGTGTGCATCCTCCACATGTCTGACTTCTGACTCCTCTTCAACAGACCAGTTTTATGATCAACCTGCCCCATCACAGGGCGGAGCCCTGGTAGCTCTGTGAAGTCTGAGATGAGAAGTAGGTGGGGGAGAAACTGGGTTTTGGGGTCAGACAGGCAGGACTGGACTTGAAACCAGGTACTGGTCTGATGGCCTCTTAAACCTACATAACGTGATCTGAAAACCAGGGCTAATTCATCTGCCTGTTAAAAAAATTCCTTTAAGTACATTTCTTTGTGTGTGTGGTGGGGGTGGGGGGTAGGGGGGGGTGGGGCGCATGTGCCATGGTTTGTGTTTGGAAGCCAAGGGACCACTTGCCAGAGTCAGCTCTCTCCTTCCGTCGTGTGGATCGCTGGGGTTGAACTCGGGTTGTCAAGTGTTGCAGGAAGCACCTCTACCCAAGGAGCCATCTCAACAGCTCTTATTTGTCCATCGTACAGAACCGTGCTGGGTCCCGCATGCGGTGAGCTGGGTCCAGCTCTCTTGATAGCATTCAGGCCTTCCTTTTCCTTTTGTTTTGTTTGCTTTTTGAGACAGGGTCGCACTACATGGCTCTGGCTGGGCTGGAGCTTATTGTGTAGAGCAGGTTGGTCTCAAACTCGTAACGTCTTCTTGCCTCTGCCTTCTAAGTGCTGGAATTATGGGTGTATGTTGCCGCACCCAGTTTGTGTTCTTTCATTTTGGACACTGAGGCTTTCGTAAGTGTTTTATGACATGTCCAAATAGCTTCTAAGGATGTCATTTCTCAGATGAGAGCCGGACCTGGAGGCGCAGACCTGCTGTTCCAGCTACTCTGGAGGCTGAGGCAGATGGATCAAAAGTAAAAAGAGGGGGCTGGAGAGACAGCTCAGGGCTTACCTCAGCAGTTATGAGCACTGGCTGCTCTTCCTGAGGACCCAGGTTCAAATACCAGCCACCTGACTCCAGTTCTAAGAGATTCAAGCCCTCTTCTGGACTTTACACACATGTTGTGTACAGATATACTTGCAAAAAAAAAACCACCCATGCACATAAATAACAATAAATAAATTTAAAAAACAAGTCAAAAGATGGTTGGTGGTGTGGCTTAGTGGTAGAGCACTTGTCTACTGTCATTGGGGTCCTGGGTTCGATTCCCAGCACTGCAGCAAAAGGATAGGAGACAGAGGGGAGTAAAAGAGGGTAGGAGAGAGAGAAAGAGGGAGGTATAGAGGGAATGTGACGGGCTGAGGCTTTAATTCCAGCACCTGGGAGGCAGAAGCAGGCAGAGTTTTATGAGTTTGAGACTAGCCTGGTCTGCAGATTGAGTTCCAGGCCAAGCAGAGATAGATGGGAGTGGGGTGGGATGGAGTGGGGTGGGATGGGGTGGGGTGAGGGCCAGCATTGTCATCTAGAGATTTCCCAGAACTCTGAAGCAGACAGGCCATAGTCCCATCCCTTTGCCCTCCGCAGGGTCTGCGTTTTCCTCCGTGGAAGGGCCCCCCTTCTGGACTGTAACCCCAGTGCCTGCAGAGCTCTGAGCAGGGAGTGCCCCCACCCTTTGCATCAGTGCCTGAATTTTTGGCCATGCTAGCCACGCCTTTGACAGGCTTCTGCCAGCTGCACCCCAGCCAGCCCCTCCCTTTCTGGCTCAGCCTCAGAGAACTCTCTGGAGTCTTCTGGGAGCTGCCAGGCCTGACAGCTGATGGATTACAGCAGTCACCGGGGTTGCTGAGTACCAGATATAAGCATAGTCATCCCATCCAGCACACTCAGTTTGGGGGTGTCTGGGGTCTTTCTAGTAACATCTCAACGTGTCTCTCTGGGAGCCTTGTTTCCAAAATGCTGCCTCCAGCCAGTCCCAGGTCTCTGATTCTGGGCTGGCTTGGAGGTCATCTTACCCCCATCATCATTGAGAGGGGATCAAGAAGGGGCCAGGTGACAGGGCTGGGGAGCCATCTTCCTACCCCAACTGTTCCTAGCTGACTAGCAGAGAGAATCTGTTTAGCTCAGGAGTCTGGGGACCTGAATGCTTTTAACCTTGGCCAGAGGCCAGCAAATGTGACTCATTTTCTTCATCCGCACAATGAGACCATTGGACTGGATGTTCTGGAAGGCTCCAGGGCTGTGAATCAAGTTTCTCCTCTGCTCTTCCCTCCTCCGCCCCCCTGTGCTGACAGCTCCTTCTGCTGCTCTGTAAAGGCTGAAGGGCTGGGGCCCTGCTGAAGGGAGACTGCCTGACCAAACTTGGGCCTTTCCTAAGCCTTGCTTTACATTTCCTTGTCAAATTCAGTTTTAGCAAAAAACATGCTAACTGAGTCTTATGTGGACCCTTAGCCCCTCATATCTGACAGGTGCTTCGACATTGATTGCTCCCAGACACTCTGGACCACCTAGGCTTGTCTTCAAGCATGACTCCAGTTAAAGGGCCATCGAGATGGCTCAGTAGGTAGAGACTCTCGCCGCTAAGCCTGGAGATCTGAGTTCAATTCCCGGGGCTCACATAGTGGAAGGAGAGAATCGATTCCTGCGAGTTGTCCTCTGACCTCCATGCGTGTGCCCTAGCACGTGGGGCACACGTGTGAACACACCGATAAATGCATGTAATGAAAATTATTACGAATCCTTCTAGGTTGGTTCAGCATGAATCCCCTTCATCATCCCGATGTTCCCTTTCTTTCCTCTTTCCCCTCCTTCCTTCCAGCCCGGCCTTGAACTTCCTATGTAGCCAAGGCGGAGCTTGAATTTCTGGTTCTCCTGCCTCCACCTCCTGAGTAGCTGGATTGATTACAGACATGCTCCACCCTATCCCTGTCCTCCTCTCTCTCTTTTTTTAATGCTGTATTTTATTTTAAATTTTGATGAGTGTGAGTGCTTCCCCTGTATTCAGGCCACGCCAGAAGAGGGCACTGGCCCCTCGGACACTGTAGCTACAGACACTTGTGTGCCACCATGTACGTACTGGGAACTGAACCCTGGTCCTCTGCAAGAGCAAGTGCTCCTAACCTTTGAGCCATCTCTCTAGCTCCATGCTCCCAAACTCTTCGAGACAGAATCTCTTGTAGTGCAGGCTAGTCTAGCCTAGAACTCAACTCTGTAGCCCAGGGTGATTTTGACCCCACCCCAGAAAGTGACTCACTATGCAGCTCTGTCTGGCCTGAAACGCAAGGAGATCTGCCTGCCCTGCCTCCTGAGTTGCTTGGATTAAAGGTGTATATCACCATACCCGGTGTCCTCGAATTTTTAATCCTCGTCCTATCTGCACCTGGGATTACAGGTATGTGCCACCATACCCGGTTTTATGTGGTACTGGGGAATCAAAGCCAGGACTTCACTTGGTTGCTAGGCAACCCTCGGGCAACTGAGCTGTCAACTGCCCTTTCACCTTTAAGTTTCTTCTGAGACTTTTCCCATCACTTAGTCCTGACCCTGCTCCTTGGCCCACTTGCCTGAGCAGTCCAGCCTACCCTCTTCCCCAGCAGCTACGAGCCTACGTGTGTCCACAGGATAACATGTTACCCACAGATAGCGTGATCTGACGCCTTCTTCTGATCTCCTCGGGCACCAGGCTCATACATGACGCACAGACATACACACGGGCAAAACACTCATACATACAAAATAAATAATTTTTGTTGTTGGTTTTTGTTCGTTTGGTTGGTTTTTTGAGACAGGGTTTTTCTATGCAGCCCTGGCTGTCCTGGAACTCGCTCTGTAGACCAGGCTGGATTTGAACTCAGAGATCCACCTGCCTCTACCTCCCAAGTGTTGGGATTAAAGAAGTGTGCCAATGACTCCTGGCTGGATAAATCTTTAAAAATAATACAAATAAATCTTTTTAAAGAAATCCCCTATACAAACCACAAACTGGCCTCAATGGTATGTATGCCTAAAAACTGGAGGGTTGGAATTCATATCAAGTTGAAGGGCAGCTTTGGCTACTGCCATCTCAAAAATAAGCAACACAAAAATATAAATAGCAGGACTTGGTGGTGCAAACCTTTAATCCCAGCACTTGGGAGATAGAGACAGCCAGACCGCTGTGAGTTCAAGGCCAGCCTGGTCTACAGAGTGAGTTCTGGGCTGCCAAGGCTATGTAGAGAGACCTCGCTTAAAAAAGAAAAAATCCATATAAATGACTGTAAGGTCCAGGGAAGGAAGGTACAGTAGGAACTCCCCATACCCGTGAGATAAGCAGGCCAGTCTTGAGATGGGTTTGGGTGTCCCCCAAGGCAGCCCTAAAAAGTAGTCAGGTGCAAGTGGGGGCCCTGGGCCTGGGCTGTCTCATTCTGGGGACTTACTGGGTAGATGGTGACTAGGAGTCAAGTTTATAAATACACTTTCTGATGACAGAAGCAGGCTTGGGAGGGGCCCTGCTTCTGGAAGTATCTAGAAAGGCAAGGGTTAGGGACAGCTGCGGACTCAACCTGACTCGCACACCGTGCTACATTGCCTGGGGGGCTTTGGTTGTAGGAAACGGATGGAAGACACAGGGACGTGGGGAGATGGGTAAAGTGAGAGTTTTGCAAGTGTGAAAACCTGAGTTCCATTCCTCCGTGCCCGTGAGAAAAAGCCAGGCGTGACGACGTGTGCTTGTAGTCCCGGGGATAGGGAAGTCGAGACAGGCTTCCTGGGCCTTGCGTGTCAGTCGGACTAGGCTCTGGGCGGGTGAGACTGTCTCTCAAAAAACAAAGTGAATGCCCTGCAGTGGCAGCTCACGCCTGTAATCCCAGCAAAGGCAGGCGGATCTCTGTGAGTTCGAGGCCAGCCTGGTTTACAGAATGAGTTTCAGGACAGCCAGGGCTGCACAGGGAAACGCTGTCTTGAAAAGACAAAAGAAAGGAAGAAAAACAAAAATAAAAAACCCAAAGCAGATGGTATCTGGCACCCAAGATCATCCTCTGGTCCCACAGTACACAGATGTGCACCTCCACATACTCACAGTCACAACCCTCCCGCAACACACACACTCACACGCACACTCACGCACATACACACATTCACACACACACACCCCACTCACACACACTCACACTGACATACTCACGCACATACACACATTCACACACACACACACACACACACTGATACACACACTGACATTCTCTCTCACACACACACTCATGCACACATACACGTTCACACACACTCACACTGACATACACACTGATATTCTCTCTCACACACACACTCATGCACATATACACGTTCACACAAACTCACACTGACATACTCACACACATACACACATTCACACACACACACCCCACTCACACACACTCACACTGACATACACACATACACACATTCACACACACACCCCACTCACACACACTCACACTGACATACTCACACACATACATTCACACACACACACACCCATTCACACACACACACACACACACACACTGACATTCTCTCTCTCACACACACACACACACATATACACGTTCACTCACACTCATACACACATAGACCCCACTCACACTGACCCCCCCACACACACACTCACACACTCACGCAGGGGAGGGAGGCAGTACAGGAAAGAACTAGGTACCAAGAAAGGAAAAGTTCTGTCTGGCTCTTACTGTTGAGGGTTGGGATAGAAACGATGGGGACTCTTCATGAGACTGACCAATACATGAGTGAGTGGGTACACCCCCAAGCAGTAAGAATTAGTTCCAGGATCTAGAGCCTGGGGTGCCAAACGCCCCCTCCCCCATACTGAAGACTGCCAGCCCCTCCCAGTTTTCTGGCACCGGAGGCGGGGATGGCTGTTTCCTGTTTCCGTGCCCTGATCCCGGTCGTATTTTCTCGGTCTCCTCGTGGAATAGAGCAGAGGGCAGGCTGCTCAGTCCGGGAGGCCCTGGGGCCTAGCCACGGACGACTCCGCTGGCTGGAAGCCTCTGGCTGCGAGGCGTCCCCTCACCCCTTCCCTACTCTTTGTCGCCCTCTAGTGCCCTCTCGCTGCCAACGGCCTTCTCTTTGCTCTCGGGCTTCAGGAACTCCTTTTTCTTGGCTCATACAAAACATTTCAAAGGTCCTGTGCAGTAGGGATGCAGAGAAAAGATGTGGAGTCTCCCTCAGACTCAGAGCTTTGGGGAGGGATAGATATCCTCACAAATGGGTCAAGAGCTTGGAGCACCAAGTGGATGCTCAAAGAAGTACGGAGGAGGAAGGAGGAGGAGGAAGAGGGGGAGAGGAAGAGGAGGAGAAGGAAGAGGAGGAGGAGGAGGAGGAAGGGGAGGGATGAGGAGGCTTCATCCCGGCATCCGACAGCTCCAAGGAACAGGAGGTGGCTAAGCGGATGGGGAAGGGCTTGTGCAATGAGCTCACTTGGAGTTATGAGGGAGGGGACAGCCCCGGAGTCATCGTTGGCAAAGATGGACTGAGGCAGTTACGGGAGATAAGGTTGGAGTTATTGCAAGGCCTGTGGCAAGTCAGTGTGGTATGTTGAGACTTCCACCCTCAGAGGCAGGCCTGAACTGCGCACACAGGCAGCACTGAGAGCTGCTGGAGGGCGGGGCTGGGGAGAGGGCTCTACGTGAAGATCGTGCACTGGTCTTACAGACGACCTGAGGACCGTCGTCCGCGCAGGTGCCAGAGGCTCACAATTACTTGTAATTCCATCTCCAGGAGATCCAGAAACTTTTCCTGGCCTCTGTGGGCACTGCGCGAATGTACACACACACACACACTTTTTTAAAGTCCTTTTTTTTTTTTTTTTAAGGAAATGTTGGGGGCGTTGGGGAGGTGCTAGGGAGATGGCTCAGCGGTTAAGAGCACCAGCTGCTCTATACAGAAGTCCCGAGTTCAATTCCAGCACCCACATGGTGGCTCATAACCATCTACAGTGAGGTCTGATGTGCAGGCATACATGCAGACAATAAATAAAAATCTGTAAAAAATTTTAAAAAATGTTAGGGGAACAACAAATAAATGAAAAGCTGTGGGTGCATTTTGGAAATAATTATGAAATTATTGATGGGAGGAGGGCATTTCCTGTTTCCTGTGTCTGTTGGGTCTGGGAATCTAGCAGGACCAAGGGCTCTGTGATTGGCAGGGCCACTGAGCCCACCCCACAGGGAAAGGCGCTTGCCAAATCAACTTGATAACTTGAGTGTGATTCTGGGAACCCATGTATGTGTGAAAGGAGAGAGCTGACTCCACGAAGTTTGTCCTCTAGCCTCCACGTGTACATTATGGCATGTTCCCCCATCATACACATACAAATAAAATTTAAAAATAGAAAATAGGGGCTGGAGAGATGCGTCAGTGGTTAAGAACACTTTGTCGTTTTGGCAGAGGATCAGGGTTCAATTCCTGGCACCCATGCAGTGGCTCAAAACCATCCATAACTCCAGTTCTAGGGATCTGAGCTCTGAGGGCACAAGGCATGTGGCATGCATATACACGCAGCTCAAACACCCACACAGTGGATACAGTAAATACATTTTAAAAAATAGCGGAAGAGAAGCCGGGTGTGTGTGTGTGGTGTGTGGTGTATGTGTATGGTGGTATGGTGTGTGTGTGTGTGTGTGTGTGTGTGTGTGTGTGGTGTGTGTGTGTGTAGTGTGTATATGGTGGGGTGTGTGAGTGGTGTGTGTGTGTGGTGTGTGTGGTGTGTGTGTGTGTCTGTGTGTTTTTTCATTGTTGTTGCTGCTGGGGATATAGCCAAGGGACTCGTAAATACTAGGCAGGGCTCTACCACAGAGCCCCATGTCCCCTGTCCCTCATTGGAGGATTCAAGGCAGATGTTCTCCCACTGAAACACATGCTTTGCTCATTTGTTTTTGATTTTCTCTAAAGGGCTTCTTCAAATAACTTGGATCAGAAACAGAGCCCCAAGCTACATCAGGTGACCCTTCCAGTTTTGAGGAGAAGTAACTGGGTTAAGGTTCATATGCTGACAGGGCTGGACCAAGGGCATTTCCTATCTTTTGGCTAACCCAGAGACACAGAGCCAACAGGGTCACATCAGCTATACCCTTAGCCAAGATTGTAGTGTGTGTGCGTGACCATGTGTGTGTGATTCCTTTTGTTGTTGTTTGTTTTATTTTATTTTATTGAGACAGAGGCTTTCTGTGCAGCCCTGGCTGTCCTGGAACTTGCTCTGTAGACCTGGCTGGCCTCAAACTCAGAGATCCACCTGCTTCTGCCTCTGAAGTGCTGGGATTAAAGCTGTGTGCCATTACCACCCAGCAACGTGTGTAATTCTTTCTAAAAGATAGCCTTGCTATGTACTGGTAAATTTGCTTCCAATTCTCCCTCTTCCTGCCTCTGCCTTCCGAGTGCTGGGACTGAAGGCCTGGACCACCATACCTAGCTGAATCGATGTTCTTGACCAGGGGGCCTTGAAACACTTCTAAGTGTCTGTTTGTGAGATCTAATATGACCTGCCTGCCAAATGTGGGCAGAGGTCAATATCCACCACTTTGAGACAAAGAAAAAAGAGAGAAACAGGAGGAAGAGGAGTAGGAGGAAAAATCCTAGGGCACGGTGGTCCATGACTAAAATCTCAGTCGTCAGGAGACGGAGGCAGAATTACAGAGAGTTCCACTTGAGTCTGGTCTAGTAGGCCAGTCAGGGTTATATAGTGAGACCCTGTCTCAAATAAACAAACAAACAAAAATGGGCTAGCAAGACTAGCAAGACAGCTCAGCAGGTAAAGGTACTTGTCTCACGAGTCTGGTGACCTGACTCAGATGCTATGGAAAATTGAGAGAGTGGGTTCCACCAAGTTGTCCTCTGACCTCCACGCACGTGCTGTGTACCCCGGTGTACCCCCACTACATTGTAACAAACAAACATCTCACAAGGCCTCCGGGCTGGAAGGAAGTTCTCCTCGGCTCCATCTTCCTCCCAACTTGAGCTTTGGGGTTCTATGCAGTCTCTTGCTCAGAGGCAGGGGAGCAGACATGAAGGAATCTGGTTCCTTGATGCCACCTCTTCTCACTGGGCCCCTCAGGAGGAATGTGAGCCCCACTCGGTTCTCAGAGGGAAGGACCCCAGTGCCCTTCCATCCTCCCTGATCCTCCCCAGCGGGTCCCAGTCACAGAGATACAGTCTCAGCCTCCATCCGGGCACCTAGTGTATTTATTACAGTCCAATTTTTTTTTTTCCCGCACTGCGGAGAAAGAGGGAAGGGGGAACTGAGAGAGGGTGGGAACCCGGATCAAACCCCAGACTCCTCCCCCAACCAGAGCCCAGGGCATATGCCCTATTGGGCCAAGGAAGACTTCGAGATCCCTGAGGGCCCCAGTAGGGGGGAGGGGGCTGGGTACCGCAGAAGAGGGCTGGAGGTGGGACCACTGCTTCCCCGTCATGCTCCAGGCTAAGGGCTTTGGCTGGAACCTACCACCCCTGTTCTGAAAGTCTTGACCAACCCTGCCCCATCAAAGCCTGGTAGGGAGGCCTCCCTTGGGCAGGCTCTGAAGTGCACTGCATGTTAGCCTATGCTCGTGACCACAACAGCAGCCAATACCTGTCTCTTAGTGGCCCTGGACTTGCTTGGTCGTCTGCACTATTTGGACCCTTGCTAAAATATTCCTCTGCTTGTTTTCTACCCGTGTTCTTCTTCTTTTTTTTTTAATCTTGTTTTGTCTTCTGACCTGAATCCCCAGTCTCCCTCTCTCTCTTTCTCTTTCTTTTGAGAGAGGGTCTCCTGTACCCCAGGCTAGATTCAAACTCACTATGTAGCCTAAGATGACCCTGAACTCCTGATCCTCCTGCCTCTGCCTCCAGAGTGCTGGGGTTACAGGCATGCACGAGCATGCTGGGTTTTATGCTTCACTTGGGATGGAACCCAGGACTTCACGCATGCTAGGTAAGCACTCTACCAACTGAGCTACATTCCCGGCCCGGAATCCCCTCCTCCCATCTTTGACTGGAGGGTTAGACACAGAGGTGGTGTATGCCACTTCTTGTGCTGATGACGGCATGAAAGGTGTGTGGCCTTGGCCTATGGTTGATGTGAGGGCAAGGGAGAGAGACCGGGCCAAGTGTGAGCTCGGCACCCTCCTTGGCAATACACTAAGAGTTAGGTGGTCCTTCCTCCCCTCTTCCAGTCCAGGTTTCAGGTCCACCCCGTGGGAGATAGAGAAAGAGGAGGGGAGGTCCCTGGCTTGGCACCTTCCAAGCTGTGCAGGAGTCCACCGAGCTGAGGTGAGGTGACAGCCAACAGCGGACTCTTGTGCCATACTCAGGCAATGGGCCCCAGGCTGGTAAGCTAGCCTCAAGCTGAAGAGGGACATGGTGATCTGATCCCTGTGTTCGCAAAGGCTCTTTGTTCCCTGGACATGGTGGGTGGGCAGGGCATGGGGATGGGCACGATTTAGGGACAGGACAATCTGATTCCTCCTTATGGGTGGGACACCCACCCTTTAGGAAGCTCTTCCCTAGTCCCTCCTGCCCATGTGCTGCCCCCACCCCCACCCCGGGACCTCTGTAGCAGTATGGGGGGTACAGAACTCTCCTCCCCAGGTCTCGGGGCCCCAAGCTTCTCCTTTACTAAGGCCTTCCAACCCCAGATGGGTCCGTCTGAGCTTAGAAGCCCCCGCTCTCAGAGCTGCTCCGGCTGTGGTAGCTGGGGCTGCGGCTCCTGGAGGCGCTGCATGAGCGGCTGCGGGTCCCATGACTGCGGCTGCTGTAGCTTCCGTGGCTGTGGCCCGGGCTCGGGCTCCGGCTGTGGCTCCGGCTAGAGTAGTCGCTGCTCAAGCAGCTGGAGGAAGAGGAGGGGCTGGGCCGGTAGTAGGGTATGGGACGCTTCCGGGCACTGCAGGAGAGAAAAAGTAGATCGCAGCCCACCTAAGCCCCACGTTCTGCCTGTCCATGGCCCTCACTCAGATCTCAGTCTCCATCCCCCAGTGGCAAGGACTTCCTGCCTGTGTTTCTCCTGGGTTCTGACCATAGGCACAACCCCAATTCCAAATTTCTGTGTCCTTTGCCAATTTCATATTGATCGTTTTGTTTTCCCTTGTCTGCCTGCAGGGCAAAAAGCCCAAGTTCTTGATTGATCTTAGTATGTTGTAAGAAATATTTTCTGAATAAATGAAGGCTTACTGGGTTTTGGGTTTTGTGTGTGTGTGTTTCTTTTTCTCTTGTTTGTAATGCTGAAACCAGGGTCTCATAATGAGGTACACCCTGGCCTTCATGAATGAAAGTCTTTTTAATTTTTTTTTTTTTATGTCTGTGTCTGTGGTTGTGGTGGTGGGGCATGCACGCATGTTCAGGGGCCATGGAGGTCAGAGGTTGTTGCATCCTCTGGGGCTGATCTACATGGAGCTTCCCATGAGCATCCTGGAACTCGAACTCAGGGCCTCTGCAAGGGCAGTAAATGCCCTTAACCGCTGAGCCATCTCCCTCCAACCCGATTTTACTTTAATTTCAAAATTTAATTTAATTTTTTGTTTTGTTTTGAGACAGGGTTTCCCTGTGTAGCCCTGGCTGTCCTAGAGCTCTCTCTGTAGACTAAGCTGGTATTTTATTTTCTGAGGAAGGGTTTTATATAATTCAGGGTGGCCTTGAACTCACTGTGTAGCCAAGGCTGGTCTTGCACTCCAGATTCTCCTGTCTCTACCTCCTGAGTGCTATAATCATAGGTGTGTACACTGCACCTGACTTTTCTTTCTGCCCTCCTTCCCTCCCTTCCTCCCTCCCTCTCTTCCTTTCTCGCTTTATTTTAGACAGAGTCACTATGAAGCCCAGGCTTGCCTGTAATTTTTAATCTTCCTGCCTCAGCTTTTGAGTTCTGGGATTACAGGTATGTGCCGTTATGTCCAGCATGAATGAAACTTTTTTTTTTTTGAGACATAGTTTTGTGAATCCCAGGCTACCCTCAAACCTACTGAGTAGCAGAGGATGACCTTGAACTTCTGATCCTTCTGCCTTTAACCTCCTAAGTGTTGGGACTGCAGGCTTATGTAACCAGTTTGTGCATGCTGAGCCCAGTACACCAGGCTCCATGTATGCTGTGCAAGCACTCTGTTAACTGAGCCACATCCATAGACCTTTGAATGAAGCTTTTAAATAGGGACAACTGACATCAGAAAGTCCAGTGATGGCTTTTTTGCTTGCAAGTGTTAGTGGATTTGGCCAAGTCCTGTTTCTCTGTAGCCTCATCCCTGCTCCCAACAGAAGATATAGCTTTTTCTTTTCTTCTCTTTTTGTTGTTGTTTGTTTTTTGTTTGTTTTTTTTCAGACGAGGTTTCTCTGTGTAACCCTGGCTCTTCTGGAACTCACTCTGTAGACCAGGCTGAGAAGATTTAGATGTTTAAGGTCACCCAAAGGAAACAAGGAGGAGGCCCTTGGCCACTGCTGTCTCTGTTCCTGTTCAACCTACTCCCTGCCCCCACCCCTTCACTCAGCCACCTCCCGCCGGAGTTAGTTTGAAGGCAGAAGGCTATATGACCCAGAGGAACGAAAGAAAGTGGTTAAGGGGCCATAATGCCCGCCACAAAGGTTAATTCTGAGGAAGAAAAACAGGTGTGCATTAGTGGGGGGAGGAGGCAGCATGGGACAGAGGGGCTGAGGTGGGTGCTGGGCGGAAGGCGTCAGGCCCTGTCTATCTTAGGAGCCCTGGTCTACGGCTGGAGTGTGTAATCTCTGAGAAGCTGTCTCTAGAGAGGTGGTTTGCCCTTTAGCTCTGAGGAAGGGAGGGGCCACACTCCTTTCTCAGAGACCCAGATCATCAAAGACTAAGGAGAACTAATTTGAGAATCAGGAGTGTGTTGGGGTTTAAAAAGATTCTTAGCGATTTTGGGCGAATTATACACATCTGGCTACTGAGGTCCAGAAAGGTACATCAGTTTCCCCTGGGCGCCGCAGCAAGGCTGGACAATACTGAGCTCAGTATTCCGCCTCTGGCATTCTATTCATACTGGGGAAATAGGGGCTTCAGGGTGATTTTTAGTTTTGTGGTTCTAGGGATTAAATCGAGGACCTCACACATACTAGGTAGATGCTCTCTCTACCTTGGAGCCAGGTCCCTAGTTACTCACTAGGTGATTCTAGGTGGGTACTCTTCCACAGAGCCACACCCCAGCCCCTCACTGGGGGATTCTAGGCAGGTACTCTTCCACCGAGCCACACCCCAGCCCCTTACTGGGGGATTCTAGGCAAACATTCTATCAGTCTTTTTCTTTTGAGACAAAGTCTTGCTAAGTTCCTCAAGTTGGCCTTGAATTTTCCAGTTCCCTGCTTCAGCCTATGTAGTAGATGGGCTGAGAGGCCTGGGCCACCAGTTCCAACTTTAGGGCGATTTCATCTGCAGACTCAGACCCCTGAGGTCTTCCATCAGTCACACCCCTCATTCTGCACAGAGTTCCTCAGACAGCTGCCCCAGTCACTAGGGTGCTCTGCCCCCTCCACCAATCCCCCAGGGTGCTGAGGTTAGTGAGAAAAGGAGACGCAGACGACCGAAAGCTGACCACCACCAGACCAGCTCACATGGACATCACTTGGGCTGCCTGTGGAGCCCGGTCCACACGGCCCCCAGGCTGGCCACAGGCCACGCAGCAGGAGGTTCCTTGAGATGAAGGAGAGAAGTACATATCATTGAGGGTGTGATAGATGTGGGGAGAAGAGGGGCTCCAGATGGATGGATGGAATCTTCTAGAGCTGGACTCCATGCCTGTGGCTGGTCATCCCGACCCACGTACGTACGGACTGACTCAGGACCACGGGATCTTTTCCCTCCCAAGGTTGTCTGTCACTCCTGTCTGATGCCCCAGCACCTTTGTCCCGCCCCAACCCTTGTGACCCCTGAATCCACTGGTTTCTCTACCCCGCCCACCTGCTCACCTCTTCTTTAGCTCCCTCCCCTCTTGCCAAAGCCCTTCCTTTCCCTCGGGATCAGAATCAGTCCATTCGAGAAGGCCCTCGGGCCTGTGAACCTTGACTCCCTGAAATCCCTGCCTGGCAGCCCCAGACCCTCCTCAGCCCCAGGCCCCTTCGTACCTGGTGATGCGCCTCGGCTCCATGAAACTGGGCGAGTCACGGCGCCGCTTTCGGATTGGCGAGTAGCTGCGGGAGCGACGCCGGGTGCGAGCGGCCTCGGCCTCCGCATGCCTCGCGCGGCCCTCGCCGTCCTTGTCCCTGCAGGATGCGCTCGTGGTGAGGGATCCCCCTCCATCTGGGTTCGAAGCCCGGGTTCCTCGCCATCCGCCCCTTCCCGCCGCCCCACTCCCGTCGGGACTCACCGGCCGAGAGGTTTCTTGGGCGACGGCGAGAGGCTGGGGCTGCGGGTCCTTTTGTCTGGGGATCGCGAGCGGGATTTGGAGGGCGATCGGCTGGAGCTCCAGGACCCGGGATGGGGGCCCGGGCTGCGCGACGAGCTGTTCCCCTCCGGGCCACCCCGACGGCCATGTGCGCCCGGGGATGGCGAGGTGCTTGCAGGCCGGGCGCGCGGGGGTCTCTCCTTTGCCCTAGAGGAAGGAACGAGGAGCAGGGTTCAGCGGTGTGGGCTGCGGGGCAGGAGAGACAGAGGTTGTGTGTGGGTAGCAGCAGGGATCTGTGATCCCAGCGCAGAGGAGAAGGGGCATCAAAGGGACGAATTAGGAATTCCATGTGGGGTTATTAACGAGGGGGCTCCGTTAGGGGTGCATGTGGGGTGACCAGAGAGAGGGGTATTCCATATGAATGATAAGTGGGGCTACATTGTGGGGTGACCAGAGAAAGGGGTACCCTCATATGAATGATAAATGGGGCTACATCGTGGGGTGACCAGAGAGAGGGGTACCCCATATGAATGATAAGTGGGGCTACATCGTGGGGTGACCAGTGAGAGGGTGCTCCCGTGGAGTGCAGGCAGGAGGCCGGCTCACCGTTTCCCGTGTCCGCTGTGGCCTCGCTCCGAGCCCGGCTCAGGCCCAGGACCTGGGGCGCCGCCGCCCGAGTCGCTGGTGGAGTGAGCCCCGCTGAGCGAGCGGGACGAGCCCCGGGGCGGAGCGGGCTTTGCACGCCGGCGCCCCCTGCGGCGGGGCGCGTTGGCCGAGGACCGCGATCGCCGCCTCCTCCTCCGCCGGCGCCGGCGCCTGGCCGCCCCTCCGGCCGCACGGCCCCCGCGGCCCTGCGACGACGGCGCGGAGCGCGGACTCTGGCTGTCCTTCCCACGCGCGGGCGGCGTGGGCGCGGCGGCCGCCTTGTCGCAGGCCCGGGGCGAGCTGGGCTTCTGACGGTGAGAGAGGCAGAGAAGGGCACGGAGGGGCGGAGAGGGGGCGAGAGAGGCCGGGAGGGACGCAGAGGGGACCGGAGCAGATAGGGTTGCAGGTGCAGAGGACGGGTGCCGGGGGCGGTGGAGAAGCAGAAGGGAGGGGTGCAAGCCGGACGGAGAGGTGGAGAGAAAAAGAGGAGGGGTCGAGGGGGGACGTGAGAGGGCAGCGGGGTTGGGGGGAGAAAAGGAGAGAGGGCTTTCACCGGGCCTAGGCCGCGGGCTGCAGCCCCGGAGCATCGCACACACGGTTCCCGCGCCTGCCCTGCCTCTACCTCTCCTGAGTGTTCACCTTCTGGCCTCAACATAGCAGACCATGCAAGGTTCTCGGCATGCATAACACAAGAGGGACGGAGCGGTGGGGTAGGGTCTGCGAGGGATGGGGGAGCTCCAGGATGGGGCACCAGAGGGGGTGGCATTGTCCCCGCATGGGGACAGACGATTTCCCCCCAGTAGAGAGAAGAGAGAGGGACGACACTGGTAGGCCAAGCCAGGGCCAGCCCACCAGGGCCACGCTCCCCCCGCCAGGATAAAGGGCATGGAAGGGGTGTCACACGGCACACAGATGGGGGAGGGGGCAAGATAACTGAACTCAAAATTCAACCGAAGAAAAGGATTCAAAACAGAAATCGAAAAGAAAAAGTAATAATAACGGAAAACAAAAAATAAAAAAACAAAAAGCAAAAAATCCACAAATATCATTATATACCCAAATCAAAATGATCTGCTGGGGAACCTGGCTTTTTTTTTTTTTTTTCCTTTCTGTTAATATTTGACTTTGTTTTGCGACCCTGCCGAGAGCTCAGGGGTGTTCAGTAGCTGACGGACTGGACTGTCTTTCTGTTTCTCTCTTTTTCTTTTTTTTTTTTTTTTTCCACTTCTTTCTTTTCTTTTTTTTTTTTTTTTTAACGTTCTGATTTTTTTTTTTTAAGTCCCTCTTGGTTAACGTCCACTTACCAATAAAGTGGCACTTCCTCCTTTAGTAGGTAAGTTGTGTAAGAGAAGGGAAAAGTGTGGTAGCATAAGTTCATCATTAGAGTCACAAAAATGCAAGAGAGATAGAGAGAGAGAGAGAGAGAAACGCAACCACCCCAACTCTAGGCCCGAGAGGAGGCCGATTCGCCTCTAGAGGACCAGCAATATCCAGCTCTGGGGCCTTAGCCGGTGCTCCTGCTGACATCTGGATAGGGTTGTTCATTTATTTTTTTCCAAGAGTGAGTTAGGACCAGAAAGGGAACTGACACCATCCAAAGGTCCCTGGCTTGGAACTAGGAATCTGAGAGCCTGCCACTACTTCAGCACCCTGGGCCCTGCACAAGTTAATTCCCCAGTCTAGGCCTCAGTTTCCCCATCCACACAAATGAGGGTTTGGTTCTTGCTTCCCAATGTCTCTTCCCGGGTAAATAGGCCAGAATTCTCTGACTGCGCCCTCTCCAGTCTCCCCCTCTGCCCCCTACACAGAAGGACCCTCCTGACCTTGGACCCCAACCTTGCAAGGGTGGATGTTACTGTTCTTGCTACTATTCTGACACTTCCGCAGTCATTACCGAGCCATATCTGCTGTCTGTAGTACAGGTTCACTGCAGTAACCTCTGGTTTGTTTGTTGGAGTCAGAGTCTCACTATATAACCTTGGGCGGCCTTGAGATCCATCTGCTTCTGCCTCCCAGTGCTGGGATTAAAGGTGTGCTGTGCCAGCCATACATCTATATCTATATATCTATATCTGTATCTACACACATACACACATACGTGTATGTACATATATATTTCTTTATTCTTGTTCTTTTCTTTTCCTTTCATGTAGCACAGGCTGACCTGGAATCTAGAATTCAATACGCAGCCCAGGATGACCCTGGACTCACGATTCTACAGCTGCCACTTCTTAAGTGCTGAGATTGCACATGGGATTAACCACGCCCAGCTTGTTTTGTTCTAGACAAGTTCTCACTATACAGTAAGATCCTCTTGCCTCGGTCTCCTGAATGCTGGGATTACAGGTGTGTACCACCATGTTGGACATAATCTCAATTTTTAGCATAAAACATGACACTAAGTCCTTAATACTATTGGCTGTGGAAGGAAGAATTGGCCTCACTAAAGCCCAGGGAAGATGAGGGAGTTCCAGGTGCCAGAAGGGGTCTAGGCTGGGTTCATCCAGTTCTCTCTAGGATACCCTCCAGGGTATCTTACTGTCACAGATAAGAACACGTGAGTTCCTTGGCCTGGCTCTGGATGTTTCTGCAGAGGGGACCAGGGGTCCAGATCTCTCTCTGCAGGCCTCTATAGAGCCCAATAAAGAGCTAGTGCCAGGAAGTGGGGCCTCTCTGCTGGAAATGGATAGCCAGTTTGTGATGGGTGGCTGAAGCAATCAATCAACACTGGCCATAGCTGGTGAGCACACTGAGAGTCGGTGAGGCTCGAGCACTCCCAGGAGAGCTGGTTCTTCTCCCAAAGCAGAGGCAGCCATAGGTGGCCAGGATGGGTATGCTCTAGTAGATACCTACTCCACTGAACAGTCTTCACTCCCTGACCAGCTTAGGCTAGGTGAACTAGAGGCTGAGTTTTGTTTTATTTACACAAGGTTTCATGTAGCTAAGGCTGGCCTGGAACTCTGAACTCCTGACATAGTTGGACTACTGATTCTCCTGCCTCCACCACCGAGAACTAGAATTAAAGGTGTTTTTATGCAGTGCTGGGATCGAACCCAGGGCTTCATACATGCCTGCTAGACAAGCTCTCTACTGACTGAGCTATATCCCCAGTCCCATTTTTTTTTTTTTTTTTTTTAATTCGGACAGGTTTTCATGCAGCCCAAGCTGGCCTCACATTCTCTATGTTACCAAAGATGACCTTGAACTCCTAAAAATTCCTGCCTCTGCATCCCGAGTGCTGTATTACGTGCCCGGATTACACCATGCCCAGTTTGAGGCTAGTTGAAAAGATAGTTTCATTCTCAAAAGATACCCCCAGGAGAACCCTCAGCTCTCCTCCCCAACCCCCAGCAGACAAGTGACATTCCACAGACCCCAGTCTGTACCGGGGTTTTCACTGAATTTCCTTCCATGAGGCAAATGAGAAAGACATTTCTAGGATCATTAAATGCATCCAGGTGGTCAGCTTGTCAAGTAAACAGGGATTATCAGGTAGAGGAGCCTCAGGAACAAATGCACGGTAACTCACAACCCAGGGTCATCATAGACCTCTCCTGTAAGGCTTCCCTGGTCAGGGGAGGCAGCTAGGCCAGTGGTTAAGGACTGCATATTGGGATAAGGACCACAGGTATATCTGAACCAGAGACCTGACTCAAGTCAAGGATCAGGGTCAGGGAGGAAGATCAAGTCCCTAATGGTCCTTTCCATAGACATGCAGGAACTCCCTCCCACCGTTTTTTCTCCCCCTGTCAGTACTGGAGATTAAACCCAGGGCCTCATGCATGGTAGATGAGTTGCTCTACCACTGAGCAACAGTCCCATCTCTCCTCTCCTCAATGTTCTTTTAACAGGATTCCATGTAGCCCAGTTAGGACTCAAAGTATAGCCAAAGATGACCTTGAATTTTCAAAAACAAAAAGTTTTTTTAACTACAAAAACATTATCTTTTATGAAAAGAAACTGAATCTAACCAGAAGGTAGTTGCTAACCCCCATGACAGTCAGGCCACCATTGCATTGGTGGACACATTTTGCCTGACATTAAAATTTTATTCCTCCTGTCCCCACCTCCATGAGTGCCAGGATTATAGACATGAACCGTCATGTCTGGTTTATGAGCTGTTTGGCTTAATAACCCAATGCTTCATGCATGCTAGGCAATCACTGGTAACTGAACTATATCCCAGTCCCATGAAGAGCCATCTTGACTTCCTGCTGTCTTGAACAGGAAATGAGGTGGAGTATTAGGAATAGAAAGGGTCTGGATTGGAAGCTGAATACCCCCAATATGTTTGTGTCCCCAACCATTGAGGTCCAAGCCAAAATGGTAGCTTCCTACCTGGTATGCCTTGACATCTCAGATCTCCATCACTTTTCTCTGATTCCTTTTGAGTCTACTGACCTCACCCAGCCCAAGAAGAACATCCTGGGTTACCCCCTGGGGGATTCAAGTTGCTTATGAGAACTTATGCTATATCTCACACTAGGTGGGCTCTGGCTCCCCACTGATAAAACGGGATGACCAGAATCTTTGTTGAGTTGGCCTGTAAAAGGATTGGACTGTGTGTCCCCCACCCCTAGACTAAAAGGATCAGAACAGGAGAAGAGGGTCTGGGGTCCAATGGAGGGGTATCCTGCAGCCCTTAACCGCAGGATGGCAGCCAAGATGGGAAGAAGGTGCTGTCAGGGAGTCCTTGGAGGAGGCCAGCCCACTCATCCTTCCAGAGGCTGCCAAGCAAAGATCACCATGATCCTGCCAGAGTCTGCGCTTCATCCTCAGTTAGGCTGGGCCTCATTCTTCCTAGGGGCTGAGTGAAAGCCGGGAATAACAGAATTTCTTTTTTTCTTTCTTTTCTTCCTCCCTCCTTCCCTCCCTTCCTTTCTCTCTCTCTCTTTGTGTGTGTGTGTGTGTGTGCGCGCGCGCGAGTGCACTGCGGTTGTATGTGTATGCATGTAGAGGCCAGATATAAATCTCCAGTGTCATTCTTTAGGAGCGAGCCACCCCTTTTCAACTTTATTTTTTAGCATTTATATATTTTAAATTACGTGTGTGTGCATGCGTGCACATGCGCGTGCAGATGTCAGAGGACAACTTGAGGAAGCTGGTTTTCTCTCTCTACGGTGTGAGTCCCAGGAATTGAACTTAGGCCACTAGGCTTGGTGGCAAGCACCTTTCCCCACCGAGCTATTTTGAGGACCCAGGGCTAGTCAATTAAGTTAGGCTGGCTGACCAGCAAGGCTCCAGGAACTGTTCTGCCTCTGCCTCCCCAGATTTGGGATTAGAAGCACAAGCCACCATCTCTGGCTTTCTAATGTGGGTCCCGGGACTTGAACTCAGGTCCTCATGCTTGCAAAGCAAGCATTTTATACACCAAGTTATTTGCTCAGCTTTGCTAGTGACATTTTTCCCCCTTGTATAAGAAAGATTTGAGGGACAAAGGGACGGAGAAAGGCGTGTGATAGACAAAAGCAAGAAACCCCTGGAGTGCTTTGCCTTTGTGACCCCTATGCACCTCAGGACCGATGCCTGCTTGTGTCTGTCTCACCGTGGGACACTCCCCCCTTTTAGACTAGCAGCACTTATCCCTCTGTGGAGAACAACTTTGTCACCACCAAGCACCATCCAAGGTAGCTCGGGTGTCCTGCGGAGTGAGCTGCCCTGACCCTTCCTGGGATAAACATGGGAGAAGTCTCTGGGTTGTCCCCTTCCAAAGTCGAAGGTGGGCTACTGAGACCTCGTAATGGCTATTGGGAAGCCAAGCTTCTGCGGCTACTTTCAGACAGGAAACAGGAAGAAGGGTGGCGTGGTGGTGTCCCTAAGGACCCACTTCTGACTCTGCTGCTTTCCCTGCAGCTAACTGCCGCCAGCGCGCAATCACAAGTCTCGTGTGATGTAAGGCTCATCCTATCCCGGGTCACTCTGGCCATTAGCGATGGTCTTTTCTGGACCATTCTGCACTGAGGGATACCATTAAACCGCTCAAATTCAGAAGTTCAGATGACGAAGGGGCACTGGGGACGTGGAGGAGCCTCTGTTCTGGAGGGTAGGTAAGCTAACATTTATCCTATTCTGAAAATCCCCCCAGAGAGTCTTGGACAAGTAGGTTCTCAAAGTCTAGTGTTTGCTCCTTGGCTACTCCAGACCCCCTGAAGTCACCCCATCATCACATTGAAACCATGGAGCTGTGAATCTCATGTCTGTTGGTACCCCAGACCCTGAAGCTTGCACCTCCGAGCTCCACTGTGCTGTTGTAAAAGGACTTGGTCTAGCATAGTCAAAGGGTACAATAGGACTTAACTTTGAACTTGACCCTCAGCCAGGACTTCCTTCCAGAGCTGGAAGCCAAGAGGTTCTCACAACCCACTCTTACACTCCTTGCTGTCCAGGTGGGCTCTGGAGGACTGCGGTGTGTGTGACCAAAGCCCTAGCTAGTAGCTGGCAATGATGAAGGGTGAGGGGTTTACCAACCACTCCAAACAGTAGCAATCAAATTGGCCCCTCCACAAGCACACAGTACAGAAAGAGACGGGAAGATCAAATGTTAAACCACACACAAATGCGTTCAGCCAACAAAATGAGGACGAGGGAGAGTGAAGGAGGGCCTGGGGACGGGATCAGGAAGTGGAGAGGAAGGCGCAGAGGCAGGAGAGATAGAAAGGAGAAAAGATGAACCCGCAGAGTCAACAGGGGTTAGGGAGGGAGAGTGACGGGAACCGAACCATAGACCAGAGGGCATCTCGGTGGTGGCTCATTTGGAGAAAGTGCAAATGAAAGGTTAAAGAAAGAGAGGAAAGAGAAAATACAAACAAACAAACAAACAAAAAAAAAAAAACAACAGCGCAAAGTGGAGGGGGAGAGAGGGGGGGGGGGGGGCGGGGAGAGAGAGGGGTGGGGAGAGGAGATTGAGATTCAAACTAAGCAGAGTGGCTGGACTTATCTGAGATGACAGCAAGAGAGCCAGAGCACAGCTGAGCCGGGATACCTACCTTCTCAGTGGTCAGGGACAGGGATGCAACAATAAAAGAGAGAAGAAAAGAAGGTCTCCGCATAGGGAATGCAGGACAGGGGTGACTCCCCATGGACTCCTGCTCGGAAGCCAGCAGGCAAGGGGTGTCGCCCCAGGGGTGGGAGGGGCCACTTGTCAGCCACCTCTGTTGGACTCTTTGTTTAGTTTAAAATCTTTAACCACAGACTTCAATAGCCACACTTTCCTTAATTCTTTACATAACAAACTCCCCAGAGGGCATGCATGCAGCAGCTAATGAATGCAGAAACCCTAAGGTGGATAGAGAAGGGGCGGGTAGCTTGGGAGAGAGGCCCAAATCAGGAGAGAGAAAGGAGATGGGCAAAGAGAGAAGGAGAAAGGAAGCAGAAAGGCCAGACAAAGAGAAGAGGGAAAGCCTGGTTAAATGAGGCCAGGGGGAGGGGATGAAGAGGATGGGAGGAGGACTGCATATTTAAAAGGAAAAACAACCACGAGTTCAATTTGGAAGATGGGTCTTGCCTTTCAGACAGTCCTACCCATGGCTTCCATATAATTTTATTTTACTTCTCTGCTTTTTGAGACAGAGACTCATGTAGCACAGGCTAGCCTTGAACTCACTATGTAGTTGAGGCTGGCCGTGAATACCTGATTCTTCTGCCTCTATCTCTCAAGGGCAGGGATTACAAGTGTGCTTCAATATACCTAGATTTCACTTGGTGCCAGGGATCCAGTCCAGAGCATCGTGCATCCTAGGCAAACACTATCAACGGAGTTCATCCATAACTCTCTCACTTTTTTTCCTATAGGGCTAGGGACTGAACTCTACCAATTGAGCTACATCCCAAGCTCTCTTTTTACTTTTGATTTTGATATTCTTTCTTTTTCATGCAAGTCACCAAGCGGGAGGCTGGCCTTGATCTTGTGATCCCCTTTGTCAGATTTCCAAGTGCTAGGATTACAGGTGGACACCATCAGGCCGGGCTCTATTTTTCAGATGGAGAATTCGTTTGGAGCAGAGACACCAGTCAGTGGCTTGTCCCCTAACTAGAACAGTACTTTTCCCCAGCTTAGAATGTTTAGCTTGGAAAGTTTTTTTACCAGAGTTAAATTTGCAGCTGCCTTCAGAGCCTTCCTCTAGGCTTTCTAAGGAGCTCAGGCCTGACACTGGCTTTCCCTGCCTGTCCACAGCACCCAATTAGTAATATAGGACAAGTCACTTCCTTTCTGATCCCTAGCCTCTTGCAAGGTCCAGTGTGGACTCAGAAACACCAGTTTTGTTAATTTAAAACTTGAGATAATTTCAGTATATTCCCTGGGGTTAACAAGAGAGCTATTTGTCCACCCTTTCTTGGCAGGTGTTGTTGGTATGGCTGCCATTTGTATTTGAAGTTGTGTTCCCTTTTAAATTCTGGTCACAAGAGAAGAAAGTATATAAAGATATGGTCATGACTAATGTAGACTTGAAATTTAAACACCGTCTCTGCATTAGAAGGAAGGCTTCCACAGTAACACACATAAAAGCAAAGTTCTAGAACACAGAAGAGAGAGGAGAAAAAAACAAAACCCAAAACAAACCCAGAAAGATAGCTTGCATTTCGGTACATTATGGATTTAAAAAAAAAATAAATAAAAAGGAAATACAAACAAAAACAAAATAACAGGAAAAAATGACGTAAACTCCCCCACCCTCATCTGAACAAGATATGGAATCATAGTATTACCACGTTTCAAATGGGAGGCTAAAAAACAAACAAAGACATAGGCGGGGTTAAAGAAATGTTGAGCTTCTCTTTTTTCTTTTTCTCTCTCTTTTTCTTAAGATAGTGCCTTAAACTACTACCCCCAGTACTTATGCCCAAAGACATTTCATTTTTTGAAATAGTGAAGGTTATTGACACCCCCCTCCCTCCATCTCACCTTTCTGGGTACAGGAGAACCAGTCTCTTTAACACCACCAACCCAAAATCTTTCTTCTTTTTCTTTTTTTTAAAGAGAGGACCCAAGTATAGATTGGGGACCCAGATATTCAAAGTCTCAGGTCGTGCAGTATGCAAGGGTGATGGATAAGATTCCAAGCTATGCTTTGTGATAGGAGTAAACAATGCCTTGGAAAATGGCCATGTGAAAATGGAGTCCTGTAAGGTGCTGCCTAGACCAACTGCTGACTCCTGCACAAGCCATCTAGTTACTGTTGCCATTTTTGTCTGCACCTGCACATGTCTAGTTCCTGAAGCCATTTTGTTTACACATGTACAGGACCCTTGCAAGGGGCAGTGGGCAGGGAAGTTACTCAGATTTCCAAGACCCCACAGAAGGGAAATGAAATTAGATGGAACCTACTTTCAGTCCTGGTTTGAATAAAACTGTTTTGGGGTCTCAAAGGAGGCTACAAAAGGGAGACTGTGCCCTTAGGTCTCTGTGCTCAGGAAGTTTGGGGATAGCCATGCTTCTTTTTAGGTTTGCCCATCAGTTTCAGCCCCTGCTGGCTGCTCTAAGATTTCCCTCTGTACCCTTTCTCATTCCCAAGACAGATCCAGGGGGCAGCAGTGTCCTCCTCTACAGGTGGGCTAACCACAGCCTCAGGAGCCAGGTCAAGAACCTGGCATTCTTTCCAAGTAGGACAGTCTAGGCAGGTTCTTCCATAGGCATCCAGAGAACAAAAGCTTTGCGCCTGCCTCCCTTAACCTTCCTCTCTGAGACCATAGGAGGAAGAGGGTTTCAGAAAAGGAAGGGAGAGAAAGAAAACAACCAAAAACAAAATCAAAACGAAACTGACAAGTACAGGTTCACGTTGGCTGCTGAGACCTGAGGCCTGGGGAGGGGCAGCTCGCCACTTCTTGGATTGGGGCGGGGCACAGCTCACCCCATCGTGAGTGTGGAATGGACCCTGCTATCCCTACCCCAAATTCCTGAGCACACCCAGTGGGCCTGTCAGCACTGCAGCACCCGCTCCCTGAGAGGCTTCAACCTCATACTCTGATCAGCAGATGGGCAGGGGCTATAGACCCTAGTGTAGCTCATGTGGGGGGGCAGTCTAGTGTTTTCTTGGAGCTCCTAAGATCACCTCACCTGCCTGCAGATCTAGAAGTGATTGTGTCTCTCCCGAGGATGGGTGGGGACAGCTTGTGGTGGGGGTCAATAATGGCAGGAGTGTTTTGGTTGTCGCGGTAGTGACAAGTCTACGAAGTGACTACCAAGTGAGGCTGGCAGGTTTGAGACACCTGTCCAAGGTGGGCAGTGCTGGGGCCAAGTGCGGAAGAAGCTCTCATTGCAGGGTGGGAAGGGCTAATGGGAGGGGTTAGGAGAGGGAAGGACTCCGAGAAGGGATAAGGCTTGGGTGTCACGTGACACCCACTGGAGTTTGAGTCACTTCTCTCTAGGACCTGACTGCTATGTTTACCAGTCTACGCCTGCTCCCAGGAAGCCAGAAACCTCGGTTCACTCCCAGCGGTGTACCCCAACTATCCCTCATGGTCAGGCCTTCTCTGACCTTTACTTTGCCAAGCAAGATGGCGGTCCAGGCCTGCAGGTCCCCCCTCCCCCCACTTCAACCCGTCACCAGACCACCAGGCCCAGGTGGGAACAACATCCAACCAACATCCAACCGAACAATCCAGGCGACTCCCAGCACCCGACGCCCCTTGCGGAGCAGAGGTCAGAGGGCTGGGAAGGGAGAGATCGCACCTATCCCGTGACCCATCACGGCCCCGCCCCTCCGGTCCCGGCCGGGTCCCAGCCCGGCCCCCGCCCCACCCCTCACGGCGCAGCTAGCGCAAGCGTGGCGAACCCTCCGCAAAACCAAGCGTACGTACATCGGGCGGGCTGTGCGCCGCGCCGGGGCGGCCCCCGTGCGCTCCGCTCCGCTGCCTGCTGCCTCCGTTCTGCTGGGGCGACCCCCATCCGCTGCCGCCCGACGGGGACGGCGACCGACTCCCGCTGGATCGCTGGCTGCCCGTCTTCCGCCCGTCATCTCGATGCTTGGGGCTCAGCCTGGGGGAGCGGAGGGATGGGGGGGAGCCGGCGTGGGGCGCCCCCTCTGCAGGCGGCCTGGTTCCCAACTCGCGCTTTTCACCGAGAGAGCAACCCGAGGGAGCCAGCCCTGCGCTGCCTCGATTTCTCATTTAGGCTCCTCCTCCAGGTGGGCACAAGTTTGTTTCTGGCTGATGAAGTTTGGGTTCTGTGCACCAACCCCACACTCCAGCCTTTAGGGATGCGCCCCCTCCGCCCTAAGTTGAGCTAAATACTTTTTTTTTTTTTTTTTTTTTGAGACAGAGTCTGGTATAGCCCAGGTTGGCCTCCAACTCCACACCTCGTCTAGAACGACCTTGAATCTCTGATCCTCCTACTTCCATCTAAAGTGCTGGGGTGCACACCACCACAACTGATTTATACAGTCCTGGGGGTTGAACCAGAGCTTGGCGCATGTCAGGCTGGGCTAAATCTTCAGCCCCACTGAGGCATAACCTCTTGAGCCCACCCCAGGGTTCAGCCTACCTGCTGGGTGATCCGGAGTCGCTGTAGTGTGAGGACATGGAAGGGCTGTGGGAGCTGACGCTGCTGCGGTGGTGAGCCCTTCTGCCTGGGGGCTCAGTGTGAGGCCTGTTGTGAGCACAGGGAGGAACAGAAGTGTCACCCACCTTGACCATGGCATTGCCTGGCCTCATCTCAGGGATTTGATGTAGGTTAACTGAGGAAGGTCACTGTGGGGTCAGCCCCACCCCTGGCACGGTCTGCTACAAAAATCACCTGACTGGGGCTGGGGACTGGGTGTAGGGTCCCCAAAAGTCATCTCTGAGAGTTAGGGGAAAGAACCTTTTCCTAGAAACAGCCCCAACTTCCAAAGACCATCTCATCTCTCACCTGGTCTTCTTGGATTGGGGGAGTGTGGGTGAAAGGGCAAGAGGTCAAAGGGCAGAAAGGATGGATGGGTGGCAAGGGGTCTAGGCTTAGTTCTAAGTTTGCCACTGTCTCTTGAGGTTTCCTCCGTGCATCTTAACTTGTCTGACTGGATCGATTAGGGAGAATTTGTTTTTAGCTCAAATTGCCGGTGGAGGTTTGAGTCTAGATAAGTTCAAGAGGTTAGTTTTAGGGTGCTAAGAGGCCAGGTTTTCTGGGGCAGGTGATGAGAACGGAGGGCTATACTTACCTCTTCCGCTCTTTGTTTTTTTCTTTTCTTTTGCTCTTGAGGCTTCGAGATCTGCAGGAAGCAGAGACCAAGTCTGAGCAGAGCAGGATTGAGAGCATCCTCAAAGTGCTGGAGCCCAGCTGAGCTCAGGTATGGAACTTTGCTCTTCTCTTAGGCCTCCACCTCCCTGGCTGAGAGGAATCTGTCCATCTCACCCCGTAGGGTAGAAGGCTACGTGTATGCATATGGCTCTGGGGTAGAATCCATAGCTTCTCAAACTTAAGTAGGGGCTCTACCACGGAGCCACGCCCAGTCTGTCACCTGCTTTCAGTATAAACATATGATGTCACTCCGTCCCCATGTACCACTCTCTCCGATGCTACCAAATCCTTTCAAATCCAAAACAAATATAACAAACACCTGTATGTACTTCCTACAAGAAAAAAAAAAAACGAGGAGGAGAGGGCCTGGGGGGGTGGCGAAGGGGGGTTGGGGGGGCGGCAGCTGGGAGCCGAGGGGGCTTGAGGGGAGGTTCAACTTGCTTTGGGGTTTCAGTTTCAGGGGCAAGCTGATATTAACAGTACTAGCTCAGTCCTGTCAGAGAGGTTGTCCATAGGATGCTGGTCACTAGGGGGAGCCAGAGGCCCACGTTACCCATCCATCCTGGAACGGGGAGGGGGGTGCCGGCAGGGCAGAAATAGGAAAGTGGGAAAATAGCAAGGGTAGGAAGGGTAGGGTGAGAGGGTTTAGGCTCCCCTGTTACCAAGTACAAATGGCCTTCGGTAAATCCTGCCAAGGGAAGGTCCTGAAGACTTTGCCCTGGTCAGGGCTGCAGGGGAGGAAGTGTAGCTACCGGAGAAAGGGTGCAACTGGCCTGCACATTTCGACACCTCCTCCATCCACCCTTTTAGCTTCTGCCTGGGGCCCTCTTTCTCCCCAGTTATCCCGAAGGCCAGCCAGCATCCTGTCCTGGCAGGCCTGTAGAAGGCTACATACCAGAAACTCCACCTCCACCTCCCGCCGCAGCCTGGCTATCCCATCTTCCACCCACTGGGGCACCCCAGTTCACAGAGATGCTTTGGCCTAGCATGCCCCTTTCTTGTAATTCAGGGTCCTGATGCTTCCGCCTTCAAAGAGGACACACCTTCTGGACACAGGACTTGCAGTTCTTTCTGGAAATTCTTGGGGCTTTTCCATGGAAGCTGAACTGAGGCAGGCAAAGGCTGTGCTTGGCTTACCTGTCTTCCAGCCCCACTTGCATCGGAGGAGAAAGAGTTCTTGGAGTGGAGGATGGAGCCGGACTGAATCAGGGACCCACCCACTCACTCCTGTGGCTTTGGTCCCTAAAGGAGACCAGCAGCCTCTGTTTGCCTGCTCAGGAAAGCATAGCTCACCTGTATCGTCTCTTCCTCCGGGACGCAGAATCAGACCTATGGGGTGATAAACAAATTCTCCTTAGCCTCTCTGGGAATGGCTGCCGAAGGGGCACAGCCCAGGTCCTGAGCCCAGGGAGTGAGACAGGAAGCAGGGGGTGAGGGTGGGGTGGAGAGGGCAAAGCACCTATCTCGGCGATGCTTCTTCATGCTCTTCTTCTTCTTGCGCAGGGGGGAGGTGCTCCCACAGCTGTGGACACAGGGATGGGCACTAGTGAGTGGGGGGTGGGGTGGGGGTGGGGTGGGGGGTGGGGTGGAGGGGAGGCGTGGATATGGCTGAAGGGGCTTGGGGTATGGAAGATGGGAAGGGGCCTCAGGCTATGAAGCCCAAAGCACCTTGTATAGAAAGACCTAAAGCATAAGGATCAGATTGGCAAGACCCCCTAAAATTGATGCTACTGCCTGTCCCTTAATCACCTTGGCGTGACTAAGTTTGTGTGCGTGCAGATTCGAACATGTGTGCATGTAGAGCCAGGAGGTCAACCTTGGACATCATTTATGAGGTGCTACCCATGTTTATTTATTTATCATGTGTGTTCGTGCGTCCATGACATGGAACTTAGAGAACAACCTTGTCTTCTTCCACGAAGTAGGCCCCGGGGATTCTGCTCGGGCCGTCAGGCTTGGTTGCAGTTTTTTTTGTTTTTGTGTTTTGTGTTCTGCCTGCTGAGCTGTCTCACCAGCCCCTGTGTTTGAGTCATGGTCTTTCACTGGCTTCTGGGGCTTGCCGACTGGGCTAGGCTGGCTGGCCAGTGAGCCCCAGGGATCCACCTGCCTCTGCCTCTTCAGCGTTGGGATTAGCAGCCTGGGTCACACACCTGGATGTGTGTGTGTGTGTGTGTGTGTGTGTGTGTGTGTGTGGCTCAGATCCTCATGCTTTCAAGGCAAACACTCTACTGTCTGAGCTGTCTCAGCTCCTTTCTGTTGTTTGCTTGGTTAGTGTTTGTTTTGGAGACAGGTTTTACAGGGTAGCCCAGGCTGGCCTTGCACTCATGATCCTCCTGTCTCAGCCTCCTGAGTGCTGGGGTCACAAGAGTGTGCTCCCTACTGTGTATAGGGAAAAGGGATTTTTTGGGGGTATGTGTGTGTCTGGTTTTCTTACAGTGCTGGAGACAGAACTCAGAGCCTTGCACTGGGCAAACTCACCAGCTCTGAGCTGTCTCCAGCCCATAGGATTTCTGGGTTAGGTATGCAAACACTGGCACCAGAGTCCAAGTGTCTATCTAACCCCTGGGGTGCCAGGCCTCTTGTCTCTAGAAGATGGCCTTGGGATCTTTCCCACCCAAAGTCCCCCCCCTTGCAGGATCCTAGCACCACCCCCCCGCAGGATCCTAGCACCCCCCCCGCCCCCCCTCCTGTCGCTGTCCCCTCCATCACTGACCTGTATTCTGACTCTAGTCTCCTTTTTTTGCTGAGGGTGGAGCCAGAGAGAAAGGACAGACAGATGGACCCGGTTAGCTAGTGGCCCCAGCTTGTACCTCAGGACAGAGGAGGGGGGGAACATAGAAATGGGGGAGTTGTAGTTGAGGCCCAGTAACGACCCCCTTCCCAGAGACACCCACAAGCAACAGTGTTTCCATGAACCCTGGGAGGATGGTAATGCTCCGTGGGGGTGGGACTTAGAGAATGGGCAGTCCTGAGAGGTGGAGAGGTTAAGCTGCAGAATAGGGATTCCAGAAAGGGAGAGGGGACCAGTTTAAGTTCATGGATCCGAAGTGTAGCATCTGTGTCCCGTGTGTGCCCAAGATGGGCACCCCAAGGCCCCTCCCCAACCTCGCCCTAGGGCCATGCGCCCCTCTCACCGGCTCCTCCGATGACTTCCTTTCTTTTTCTTCTTCTTCTTGGGAGGGGGTGACGCGGAGCTGCTGGACCAGTGCTTGGTCCTGGGCGAGAAGGGGCGGGGGTGGGGGTGGGGTGAGGGAGGTGGCCCCTGGTTGCCCTCCCCTCCACCGAGCCGGCCGCTCACCTGTACCCCCGGTGCCCGCGGTAGCAGGCGACCGGGCAGTCGCAGTCAACCGGACCTTCATCCTCATCAAAGGGTGGGTACTCCAGGCCCTGCTCCAAGCCCTCCATCCTCCTCGGGGTCTCTGCCACGCTAAGGGGAGACAGACACTGACCATCAGCCTCCGAGGGTGGCCTTCCCGCTGCAAGAAGCCTGGGCATGGCGCCATGGCCTGGCCTGATGCCCTCTGGGTTATATGTAGCTAGGAAGAGGGGCTGTGCTCACAGACCAGAGGGCTCACCCCTAGCCCTGAAGGGTCTTATGAGTAACCCAATCCTGAGACAGTGGTTTGGAAAAGAGAAAGAAAAACCATGTCTGGTAAAGCAGGCCTGTTACATCAACTGCTATGCTGAGGCAGGAGGATTTCAAGTTCAAGGCCTGCCTGGTCAACCTAGCTAAGAATAAACAAGCAAATAATATACAACCAAACAATAATGGGTTGGGGATGCAGCTTCGAGGTAGAGCACTTGCCTAGAATTACCCAGGGCTGGCTTGGGGGCCGGTTTCAGCTGTATACCACTGGCCTCTAGGTTACTGGGTTGCATCCCCAGTAACCACACAACACACACACACACTCATGGAGGCTGGAAAGATGGTTCAACACATAAGGGCACTTTGCTGCACAAGCACCTAAGTTTGACATACGTAGCTGCAAGGCTGAAATCCCAGCACTGTGGGGCAGAGACTGGATTGCAGGGGCTGGCTGGACACCAGCTTTACTACGGGTTCAATGAGAGATCCTGTGTCAAGAGAATAAAGCGAAGAGAGGCAGAGCAGGGCATCTGACATTCTCCTCTGGCCGCTCTGCAACACACACACACACACACACACACACACACACACACACACACACCCCAAAACCGAAGAACTGGGAGTGCAGTTGGTAGAGTGCTCGCCTAGTGTTCATGAGGTCCTGGGTTCCATCCAAATAACCCCATAAACTGGGTGTGGTGGGGCAAATATATATATAATATAATTCATTCCCAGTACTTGGGAGGTGGCAGCAGGATCAGGAGTTCAAGGCCATCCTTGGATACACAGGGAGCTCTGAGTTAGGAGATCTCAAACAGCCAATTTGATCCATCCCATTCATTGAGCTTCCCCTTACCCCTCACCAAGTCCCTCCCGGTGACTGTTAGCCCCGTTGTCCTATCCTGGGGTCCCCAACTACTGCCTTTCCCCCCCCCCTTTTCCCTTACTTGATTCCCTACTATTTCAGAGAGCCCCTCCCCCATCGCTGACATCTGCCTTTCCGGATCCCTGAGCGCCCCCATCCCCCGCACCTCCCTTCCCTCCTCTTTTCCTTCAGCCCCGGCCTCAGCCTCTGAAATATTCATATCCTCTCCCCACCCTCCCTCCCCTCCGCAGCCTCCAGAGGCCTTCTGCACTTGGAAGCTCCAGCTGCAGGCTGTCTTCATCAATCAAGACTGGTGGCTGGTGCCGGAGGGTGAGTGTGGGGGCCTGAGCTCTCCGGCACCTCCAGCTCCGTATCCATCCCCACCCCCATCCCTCTCAGAGTCTCAGAACTCTCTTCCTCACCCAATGGGAGCCAGCCATCTCCGGCCCCTACTCTGACAGCCCTCCACCCCGAGGCATCCTCTGCTGCCGATGCCTGGTCTGTGGACGCCGGGGTCCTCAGGGACTCAAAGTGCTTATCTGGCTATTCCACTCCCCTCAGGGACTGACAAGAGCCCTTGCCGTGAAGGTGCTGTCCCTAAACCACTGTGCGACCTGGGACCTAATTAGGTCCTGGCTGAGCCTCTTCTTCAACATAAGAATTCTTAAAAAAAAAAAAAAAAAGGATTATTTTTCTTAAAACATTATTTTTTAAGCTAGGCGGTGGTGGTTTATGCCTTTAATCTCAGCACTTGGAAGACAGGGGCAGGTGGATCTCTGTGAGTTCGAGGCCAGCCTGGTCTACAGAGTGAGTTCCAGGACAGCCAGAGTTACAACGGAGAAACCCTGTCTCGAAAAACCAAAACAGAAAAACAAAAGAAAAATTGTTAGCCTTTATTTACTGTCTATGTGTGGGAGTGGGACTCACACATATGCTGTCTTCACCCCTCAACTCCCACTGCAAGGACTCAGATTTCTAGGCTTAGCAGCAAGCTCCTGTGCTCTCCATACCATCTCGGTAGCCCTCAGTTTCTTTGTTTTTCTCTTCCTCCTCCTTTTTTTTTGGAATTGAACCAGCCTACAAATGACCTTCCCCAGATCTGGCTCCTCAGCAATGGGCTCCATCGTGGTGTCCCCTTCCCCCTCATCTCCACTTTCCTCATCTTCCATGCTGGTGGAGACAGTTCCCTGGCTTCAGCAGAATCCCCCCCATACCCTTGGGGGCTGCTCCCGCACAGTCCAGCCTTCCCTGTACAGGGGGTGGAGGCCGCCACAGGGGTGCCCGCTTTGTATTCTCAAGATAGATTTGAGTCCAGAAATGAGTGTTCTGGCTGACACTCCGGGACCTTATCTATATAAGAGATGAAAATCCCCTTGCTTTGATCAGAGGATTAAGTAAAATTCTCTCTCTAAAGCTCCCAACACAGAGACTGGTCCATAACCAGAGCATTACCTAGTAGTGATTACTTGGCAGGGGGCGTCTGTGCCTTACACAGCGCAGAGGCCTCTTCCGAGAAGGAACGTGGGAACAGCGTATAAAGACTGTCTGAAGAAGGCTTTACAGCAGGTGAGGTGGCACACGCCTGCAATTTTGACACTAGGAAGAGGAGGCAGTCGGATCACAAGTTTGAGGTCAGCTGGGCTACATAGCAAGTTCAAGTTGAGCCCGAACCTATCCACTGACTCCGTCTCAAGAACTAACTAAATAAATAAAGGCTGACGAAAATGGCTCAGTGGGTAAAGGTGTTTTCTTCCAAGCCTGAAGACCGGAGCTCCATCTGCAGGTCCCAGATGATAGAGAACTGACTCCTGCAGGTTGTCTTCTGACAGACCAACCGCCACAAGCGTGCTGTGATGTCTGCATTCCTTACTCTCTCTCTTTCTCTTTCCCTTTGTCTCTCAAAATGAATAAATAAGAAGCAAGAAATAAAAGGGCCGGGGCTAGGCAGATAGCCGACTGCACAGCCACAGGACTGGAGTTTGGGTCTCTAGCACCCACATAAAAAGCCACACATGGAGCTGGAGAGATGCTCAGGGGTTAAGAGCACTGGCTGCTCTTCCAGAGGTCTGGAGTTCAATTCCTAGCACCCACATGGCAGCTCACACCTGTCTGTAACTCCTGTTCGAGGGGATCCAACACCCACACACAGACATGCATGCGGGCAAAACACAAGTGTACATAAAATAAAAATAAATTTAAAAAAAAGCCACACATGTCAGTACACACCTATAATCCAGAGAAACCCTGTCTCAAAAACTCATGTAAATCTTGAGGGTGTTCCATTGTTTTCTGGCTTCCACATGTGCACGCACATGTATATACACATGGGTGCCTGCTTATGCTTGATACATGAATGTACATGCATATACCATGCACATATACACAATACAAAAACAAGAACCCCAGAGCTGGAGAGATGGCTCAGTAATTAAGAGTGCTTGCTACTCTTCCAGAGGACCAGATCGGTTTCTGTGTCGAAGGTGGCTGGGAACTCCCAACCATCTGTAACTGCAACTCCAGGGCAATGTCTTGCACCTTTCTGGCCTTGACAGGCACTTGCAGACTTCCACATACCCGCACACATATACATATAAATAACAGCATTAAAATAAAATCAGCTGTGAGGTCGTTTGAAATAACAGTTAACTTAATTCTGTGTTTTAAAGACAAAACCCTAAGGGCCGGGTCCCTGGGTCAGTGCCGGGGGCTTTCCCAGCTCATGGGAGGCCCAGAGCTGAGTCACAGCTCTGCACAGACAGGCTTTAAGTAACAAGTCTCCATCGGGGTATCCGCTCATTTGCAATCGGAAGACTGATTTAATATTTTAATAAGAAGGAAGAAGCGGTGTGTAGTAAAGGGCACGCCGTTAATCCTATCACTTGGGAGGCAGAAGCAGGTGGATCTCTATGAGTTCAAAGTCAGCCTGGTCTACACAGAACCAGAACAGCCAAGGGTGTGTAAAGAGACTCCATCTTAAAAACAAACAAATAGAAAACCAAACAAAAGAAAAAGAAAAAAAGACTGTAATCTAGGCATGATAGGGTGTGACGTCTCCCTTCACTTCCAGAGGGGAAGTGGCTCAGGCCTGTCATCCCAGATACTCAGGAGGTTCAGTATCTGATAATCACAAGTTCCAGTCTTACTTGGGCTCCAGAATGAGTTCAAGACCAGCTCTGGCAATTTAGAGGAAACCTTGTCTCAAATTAAAAAGTAAAAAGATGGTTGTGGGGTGGCTCAGTGGTAGAGCACCTGCCTATATAGGGGCTGGGGGTGTCCCCCAGTGAGGGGCTGGGGGTGTGGCTCAGTAGTAGAGTACCTTCCTAGAATCCCCCAGTGAGGGGCTGGGGGTGTGGCTCAGTAGTAGAGTACCTTCCTAGAATCCCCCAGTGAGAGGCTGGGGTGTATAGCTCAGTGATAAAACTCTTCTTTAGTGTGAGGCGCTGAAATCAATCATCAGAAGTACATCAAAAAACAATAATTATGATCTAATTTGCCAATACCAGGCCGGCTCTGACAGCCTTGGAGCCACCACACAGATATCTGGGGAGGCCTTTTGGGGGTGATAGACTAATGTGATCCTCCTGCCTCCACAGAACCAAGCCCCCCTACATCTCTTAGTTCAAAACTCTCTGCTCTTCTCACCCTAAGCTGATGGCTGTCTCTTGCAGGCAGATCCCCAGCTCCCTCCACGGGCCTGTCCAGCCCCGCTTGAGGTCTAAGCCTGTCACTCCCCACGTAGCTCCTTACCCACACAAGTGCCTGATACATGAGACACAGTCTTCGGTGAAGCTGCAAAAGATAAGGACGTCACAAGTAGCTTGTGGGTGAGCTGGTGGGAGGAGGGGACCTCAGTTGATCCACACTTGAAAATGACAAAGCTTATTTACAAAATCAAGTCCCTGTCTTTGGGCAATGCCTCCTAATACAGGCCTTCCTTATAGTGGAACACTTGGAAGATGGTTTTTTTTTTGTTTTGTTTTGTTTTTTTGTTGTTTTAATTTTGGTTTCTTTAAAAAAGCAGAATGGCATTTGGGTTAGGTTTGCGTTCCCACCCCAGCTGTGGTGGATGTTTATGACTTGGAGTTGGAATGCTCGATGCAGGGGGCTATGATTTGGTCAGGTGCAGTTGTTCTGGCACCTGTAGCTTGTTGTGGGGATCGTGTGCTGAATGGGTTTATGGGAGTTGGGGTGGGTGTTGGTTGGTGGTTCGTTGGTGGGGTCGTCATCCTTAGTGTTAATTCTTAAAAGAACAAAGTTTCGAGGGATTGGGTTTACAGACCGTGAGCTGAGACACTAATTTGTCTCACCGTCAGCTGGTCCTCTCCAAGCTTAGGACAGCCTAAAAGAGGCTGTGAAGATGTCTACCTTTCTCTCTTTCTATATCGAGGCCGCTTGCAAAAGCAGTGAAATGTCTTTCTATCCTTGCTTTCTCTTTCCCTAAAAACAGGGTAAAAGATTGTAGCGTAGTGCTACAAATGGTGCCTCAACATGGGCACGACATCATGCCAGCTCATCCAACGTGGGGACAAGGAAGAAGAGAGAGAGAGAAAAAAAAGGTTCCACTGTTGAGTATGGCACCGGCCATGCTGGTGGTTCCCCCTGCTGAGGTCTGGCAGGGTTTGCAGTTGCGAAATATGCCTCCTTGTCTCCCTTGCTGAACGGCCCAGCAGCAGTGCACTACCACACTTCCTGTAACTTCTCAGTTAGCTTGGCCACTGATGTGCTTCATGCGCCCTTGCTCTTTGATTCTTCTTCCTTCTCTCTGCGTTCCTTCTCTGATGGCTCCATCCCCAGGGCACCTTCCTTTATAACTCCCTCTCACCCCAACTGGAAATAATTATTTTGTGTGTATGAACGTCTTCCCTGCATAAGTGTGTGCGCGCCACGTGCGTGCCGTGCCTCTAGAGGTCAGTTGGATCCCCTGGAACTGGAGTTACGAAAGGTTGTGAGGCGCCGCGTAGGTGACGAAGCCGACCGAACCGGGGGGCTCACCGTTGGAACTAGATTAGCTAGCCAGCAAGCCCCCAGGATCCACAGGTTTCTGGCTCCCTAGTGCTCAGCTTGCAGATGCACGCTAGCCCCCACGGCTTTTACGTGAGCGCTGAGACTCCCAACGCAGGTCCTCACTCTCGCAGCGAGCGTTTTACCCACGAGTGGCCTTCCCAGCCCCTGTGTATCGACCTCACTTTTTAACCGTTAACTTTATGTGTGCCTGTGGCCTCGTGTGCCGAACGCCAGCTTGACTTCGCGGTTTTTGCTCTTAAACCCATGTTTGTTACCTCGTTGACCGTTCATCACGTCTACGGAGTAGACGGGCGTGTCGTCGCACCGTAGAGATGACTGATGCAGGCGTAGAGCGTCCGCTATGAAGTGAAAGGGTCTACCGGGGCCAGATGCAGGGGCGCGTACTCCTTCGGGAGGCGGGGGGGGGGGGGGTCAGGAGTGGGAGGCCAATCTGGGCTACATGAAACCTAGTCTAAGAAAAACGAAAACAAACTAAACCAAAAGCAGAGGGGGAATGGGGAGATGGCCCAGTCGGTAAAGAGTTTGCCGTGCAAGCATAAGGCCCTGAGTTCAGGCTCAGCACCCATGGGAAAAGCGGGGTGAGGGTTTGCTCATGTGACCCCAGAACTGAGGAGAGAGGGACAGGAGGATCTTTGGAATGTGCTTTGCCAGCCAGTCTAGCCTAATGGTGAGATCCTGGCTAGTGAGAGAGTCTCTTGAAAAATAAGGTAGATAGAATTTGAGGATGCCCAGTTGATCATCAAGCTTGCTGGCAAACACCTTCACCCGGCACAAATTGTCCATATCTCGCTGGCTGGTATACCAGCTCTCTAGTTACTTCACTGGTTTTGTCTTCCATTAGCCAGGAGCGTATGGGCCAACCCACAAATGGGTGAACCAAGGTAGTGATGAGATTCTGGGCAAAGGGTCTTCTCTGCTCACCCACCCAGCCATCAGGCCACCTGGCCTTGCACAGGCCTTGAGTGGGGGTAGGGACAGGGAAGAGTTGGGCCTGAACTCTTATCTCAGGCCTCACAGTGCAGGGCAAACATTGATCCTATGTCTATTATGATAATTACCAGCCCGGGTGCCAGACAGTGTTGCGAGCTCTTTGCATGTGTTTATCTCATTTAATCATTGAGTATTCAGAACAAGCCTTTGACACGGCAACCATCATTAAAATGCCTGTCTTACAATTAAAATGATGAGGTGCGGAGAGGTCACGCCACGTCTAAAATTAGATGTGTTGAGAAAAATGACTAGATTTTGCTCACACTGTGTTAGAAAGTAGCTTGTAAATATTGCTTTCTGTAAGCCTGCTTTCCCAAACATTTTGCTGTATTATATAACCATGAAACTTTCTTTGTTTTTTTTTTCTTTGTTGTTGTTGTTGTTCTTGTTTTGTTTTTTTAACAGAGCATCTGGCTGGTGAGATGGCTCAGAAGGTAAAGGTACTCGCTGCCAAGTCTGAGGACCTGGGTTCAATTCTCAATTGTTTAAACGTTTTTTAAAATTAGATTTATTTCATTTTATTTTATTTGCGAGTGTCTTGCTTGCACGTGTATATGTGCACCATGTGCGTGCTCGGTGCCCACAGAGGTCAGAAGAGGACACCAGATCACCTCGAACTGGAGTTAGGGAGAGCTCTGAACCAACTTGTGGGTGCTAGGAATCGAACTCGGGCCCTCTGGAAGAGCAACAAGTGCTCCCAATCACTGAGCCAACTTTCCGACCACTCGTCCTTGTTAACTGAAGGAGCTTCCAATTTGGGGGCCAGGGTATGTTCCTGTGGTAGAGAACTTGCCTAAAATGCCCCCAAAACACTAGTTTAAAACTTGTGGAAAGTCAAGATGGGAGGCAAAGGCATAAATGCAGGGTCTGGGGGCTCTGTGGAGTCTGCGGGGAACCCCACAGTTGGCAGGCAGCATGGAGACAGCCAGGCAAAATGGAATAAGTCAGTATGCTATCGTTGGCAGTTAAGTAGATGACAGTTATGGCCACCTCACAGTGATGTGTTTGCTGTGTGCCAGGTATTGGGGATGAAAACCAGAGTCTCCCGAATGCTGTGCAAGGGCTCCACAGCTGAGCTACACCCTCAGAGCCTTACTGGGGGATTCTAGGCAAGCATTCCACTGCTGATTCATACCCCAGCCCTTCACTGGGGGTTGCCAGGCAAGTGCTCTACCACCGGGCTAGCGTCCAGTCCTAGCAAGCCTATAAAGTGGGTTTTAGTACCAACACTGTAAAGAAATGAAGAGCCAGAGAGGTCAAGGGTCTGATCAAGTCATACAGCTCCTGTGGGTGCAGCTGGGATCCAGAGGCCGGGATGTTTGCCTTGGACTTTGAGATTTTGACAGATGGATGGAATGTCTGTCTCTCTCTCCTACACATCAAAGCTGTGAAAACTAGCTCAGATGCTAGGTCCACGGAGGGTAATGCGGCCACATGGTCCCAAGCCCTGATCCTTCAGCTGTAGTCCTCAGGCCCAAGCAATTCGTTTGCTTTCAGCACCACAGACAGCGTCTAGTGTTTGTACCGCTGGACAGGCTTGGTCTGGTTGTCACAGTTCTACAATTATGCCACCATAGGTGGTGTGGGTGTGCAAGTGTGCGTGTGTGTGTGTGCGAGTGTGCCCGTGTGTGTGTATGTGTATGTGCGAGTGTGCCCGTGTGTGTGTGTGCGAGTGTGCCCGTGTGTGCCCGTGTGCGTGTGCGAGTGTGAGTGTGTGTGTATGTGAGTGTGCCCGTGTGTATGTGCGAGTGTGCCCGTGTGTGTGTGTGAGAGTGTGCCCGTGTGTGTGCGAGTGTGCCCGAGTGTGTATGTGTGTGTGCGAGTGTGCCCGAGTGTGCCTGTGTGTGTGAGAGTGCGCGAGTGTGCGTGTGTGCGAGTGTGCCCCTGTGTGTGTATGTGAGAGTGTGCCCGTGTGTGTGTGTGTGTGCCCGAGAGTGTGCCCGTGTGTGTGTACGAGTGTGCCCGTGTGTGTATGTGTGTGTGCGAGTGTGCCCGTGTGTGTGTGTTTGTGCGAGTGTGCCCGTGTGTGTATGTGTGTGTGAGAGTGTTCCCGTGTGTGTGTGCGAGTGTGCGTGTGTGTATGAGTGTGCCCCTGTGTGTGTATGTGTGAGTGTGCCCGTGTGTGTGTACGAGTGTGCCCGTGTGTGTATGTGTGTGTGCGAGTGTGCCCGTGTGTGTGTATGTGCGTGTGTGTGTATGAGTGTGCCCGTGTGTGTGTATGTGCGAGTGTGCCCGTGTGTGTGCGCGCGTGAGTGTGCCCGTGTGCGCGAGTGTGCCCATGTGTGTGTGCGTGCGAGTGTGCCCCTGTGTGTGTATGTGCGAGTGTGCCCGTGTGTGTGTGCGCGTGAGTGTGCCCGTGTGTGTGCGTGCGAGTGTGCCTGTGTGTGTATGTGCGAGTGTGCCCGTGTGTGTGTGCGCGAGTGTGCCCGTGTGTGTGTACGAGTGTGCCCGTGTGTGTATGTGTGTGTGCGAGTGTGCCCGTGTGTGTGTGTGTGTGTTGGAGCCTGTGTGCATGAGCACAGATGCAAGAGGATGACGTCAGTGCCTTGCTCCGTCTTATTTCTTGAGTCAGGGTCTCTCACTGAACCTAGCGCTAAGCCAGCAAGCCCTGGAGAACCTCCTGTCTCTGCTACCCACAGCACTGAACTTCTGATCCTCCTACCTCTTGCCTCCTAAGTCCTGGGATCACAAACACCCAGGGTCTCTAATGCCATTATAGGAACCTAGTTAGGAGGCTTCTGGTTCAGTCCTCTCACTGAATGAATGATGAGACTGGAGCTTTGTGCAAAGGTTGGAAAAGCTACACCGTATTGGGAAATAAAAGTAAGCAAAGCCAATAATAATTCTGTTCTCTGGGGATGAAGCTGGGTGAGTACATGCTTGCCTAACGTGTACGATGCCCTGCCTTCCACCCCCCAGCACTGAATAAACCGAGTGTGGCGCACACACTTGTAATTGCAACACTTTGGAGGTGGAACAGGGGATCACAAGTTTAAAGTCAGGCTAGAAAGATGGCCCAGTGGTTAAGAGCACTTGCTGTTCTTGCAGAGGACTGAGTTTGGTTCCCAGCACTCATGTCAAATGGCTTACAACCACCTGCAACTCCAGTTCCAGGGGGTCCGATGCTCCCTTGTGGCCTCTGTGAGTATCTGCTCATGTGCATGTGCGCACACACACAAATTTAAAAGATAAATATTTTTGTTATTGATAATTTTGACTGTCTTGGAACTCACTATGGAGTCCCAGGCTAGCCTTGAACTCACAGAGATCCACCGGCCTCAGAATCCTGAGTGCTGGAATTAAAGGTGTGCACCACTATACCTGACTGTTAAAAAAAAAAATCTTAATAAAAGAAGTTCAAAGTCATCCTCAGCTACACAACTATACTCCAGGCCATCTTGAGGATTCTAGGCAAGTGCTCTACCACAGAGCCATGACCCCTTGCCCATTGGCATTTGAGTTTCTAAAATCTGGGGCACATCGCATGCTTCCTCTGGAGTTCATTTTACAGGTAGGAATAACTGACCCACAGACTAACTTGTAGCTTGTCTGAGGCCACACTGTCAGTCAGTGGCAATGTTGGGATCTGAACATTTCTGAAGTTCCCCTGGCTTGTAGCCCATGATCCTCAGTCTGAGACCTGGGCCCTCCTGCTGCTCACCCATAGACAGGACCTTGGTTGGGGGGGACAGCAATTGGCCCTCAGCAATCCTCAGGTGTCCTTGTACTCTGGGCCAGGTCAGAGCTCCTGGTGGGCAGAGCTCATGATCTCTTCTTCACCCACCCCAGCCCCGGATGGCACATCTGGACAAGCCCCCAAGGCACACTGCTGCAGCCCAAGACACCCCCCACCCCGTCACCCAGGCGAATACTCACATGTGGGCCCCAGGCCGGTCCTCCCTGGTCAGTACTCCCTCCTTCTCCATTAGCATCTGCCGGAAGGTTCCGACCTTCTGCCGGATGTCCTCCTCCGAGTACCTGTGAGGCAGATGGCTGTGAGGGCTTGGCTGCGAACCTTAGGTTCTCCTTCAGCTCACTAGACATGCTCTCCAGCCCTTGGTCACGGTGCTCCCTCTAGTTGGCAAGTACTATTTTGGTAAGAATTTTGTTATTTTCTCTCAATGTACCCTCCCCTCCCCCTCCCAATCCCCTCCCTCCACTTCCCTCCCTCCCCTACCTTCTTCTTTCCTTCAGTCCCTCCTCCCTGCTCCCCTCTATTCTTCCTTCCTCCTTCCCCCTTTTTCTCTTTCCTTTCTTTCCTCTCCCTGCAATCCACCTGCTCTTCCTCCCCTCTCCCTCCATTTCCCTTCCCCTCTTCCTCCCTTCCTCCTCCTCTCTTCTCTCTCTGTATTTTGTATTTCTCTGTCTTGCCCCTTTTCCTGTCTTAATTATGGTTATTAGGCTCATCTAACAAGCATTCCAAAGTTTTGATTATTTATGTACGACTGCTTTGCCCGTATGTACGTCCGTGAACCGCATGCGTGCCTGGTGCCCAAGGAGGCCAGAAGAAGGCGTCAGATCCCTGAAACTGGAGTCACAGATGGTTGTGAACCTCTGTGTGGGTGATAAAAATGAAACACGGGGCCTCTCAAGAACTGCTGGTGCTCTTAACTGCTGAGGGGTCTCTCCAGTCCCTGCTCACCACCACCACCCTTTTTTGTTGTTTTAACAGTCTTGCTATGTAGCCCAGGCTAGCCTCTAACTCACTTGTAATCCAAGCTGGTCTTTATCTATAATACTCCTGCCTCAGCATCTCCATGCTGGCACCGCAGGCTGCCCCTCACGACTGTGCACACAAAGCTCATGCCTGGTGCGGCACTAAAGGTGTCCGTGGCTGTTAGTGAATACACCTTGGGTTGTGACCTCCAGGGTTTTTGTTCTTCAGAATGGAAGATGTGGGTGGTCACAGAATAGAAATGGGGGAGGAGAGGGTCTTATCTTGCTTTGTCCTCTGCTCAGGATCCACTGCCTGTTCCCGCAGCAGGTGCAGCCCTTACCATCCAGCCTGTCCATGGAAATGGTATGCCCTTTGGAGGAGCCCAGAAGATCTTGAGTGAATTCCAGATAATTGGGTAGTGATAATATTTTTCTGCTGTCCAAAGACATTGGGAAACGTTTGATAGATGTTTGGTTTCCTTTGGTCCTTAGCAACCCTCATGATTGTTCCTCTTGTAAATAGTTTTGCTGGGATGGTGCTGTGTTGTAGAGATAAAGCAAACTTTTTGATTGGCTTATACAGAAAAGGGTGATTGTTGTAGAAGTTTATTTTTAGTTACGTATAAAAAAATTTTTGTGCACTGTCGGGTGAGGTGCTGTTTGGGTCTCGGTGTTTTTTGTTTTTGTTTTTTTGTATTGTTTGCAGGTGTTGGATTTATGTGGGGGATGTTTGATTGCTCATGTTCTGCATGTGCTATCAGGAGAATACCTGAGGAGTTCTGAATCAATAAAAACATCTGAGCTGAGGCACTCAGGGTTCCACTGTCCAGGATGGCGCTCCCCTGATGGTGGTTTCCTCTGCCGAGATCTGGCAGAGTAGTTTGCACCTATGAAAAATGTCTCCTTGACTTGTTTGCTGAGGCACCACAGCAGTGTACTACACCAGTGTAGTTAAGAGTGACTCTGAATTCCTGAGCCAGATGCTTCTGCCTCTGCAGTGCTGGGACTGCAGGCAATGCACCATACCACCAGGCTTTATGTGGTGCTGGGAGCAGAACCCAGGGCTTCCTATATGCCAGACAAGCACTCTACCAAAGAAGTCACACCCCCGGCCCAAGGGCTGGGTTTCCTGAGACTTGAAGTGTGTCATATTATAGGGGCCAAGGGCTCTCTTCAGAGCCTGTAGGTTCTAAGCAGGTTTCCATATTCAGGCTCCTGTCTGTTCAGAGTGGGGATGTCTGACTAAACCAACTTGGCACCCTTTAAGCAATCTCAAAGTTTATTTTATTTTACTTATTCAAAAATATTTTTGGTCAGCCATGGCTGCCTTTAATCCCAGTACTCAGAAGGCAGAGTCAGAGGGGTCTCTGTTAGTTTGAGGCCAGTCTAGTCTACATAGCACATGCCAGGTTAGCCAGGGTTATATAGTGAGACCCTGTTTCTAAGTTGTTTATTTGGTGTGTGTGTGTGTGTGTGTGTGTTTGTGTGACTGAGAACAGGGGTGTCTTCTGAGTCCAGCATCATCCATTGCAGTGACTAGTTTAAGGGACCCCACCACCACCACCACTGTTGGCAGTGTTGAAAGTCGTGATAGCTTTGCCGAAGTTTTAAGAAGCCTGAATACTTTAGGGACCCTTGTATTTTCTTGTCTGACTGCCTAGCTTGGCGTCTTTATCCATTTTATAGATTGTGGAAACTAAGTTATCATTTGTTTCTCTATGTCTTTCTGCTTCATGACATTGGATGTGTCTAGGGCATGGAGAATGCGTAGTCTAGAGCTTCAGGGACAGTTTCTGGATGTGCTCATGTCTCCACTTAGCTGGTCCAGACCCTGCTTCCTTGCTGGATTAGGTGGCTGGCTCCTGGTGCTTTTCAGACTCAGCCCCAGGCTCCAACCCAGGCACCCAGGTCTCCCTGAACACCTCCAACCCTGCCCTCGCTCTGCCCCACCTTTTCTGACCCCGCCCACATCAGCGCTGCAGATTAAGATTGACCTTCAATCAGTCTCATCAGGCACTGGGACCTGCCACAAGCCTGATCCCAATCTTGCTTCTAGATCTACTCACCGTGCCAGGCCAAGGCACAGCTACACCACATCCGGGTCAGGTCCCCATCATTAAATCAGCAATGCCGGGCAGGTACTCCTCTCCCCATAACACTCCCTCCCCCCCGCCACCCGAAGTTCTGATGTACAGAACTTCGGGATGCAGTCCAAGCACACGCCCATCCCTGTCCTAGCTCCGCTCCAGCCCTGCTATAGCAAGTCCCAGGGCACAAGTCTACCACTGCCAAGTTCACAATCATACCCTTGTCCTGGCCACACCACACCACACCCCAGCCACAGTCCCTTTCAGATCTCAAAGGAATAGCTGCAGCACTCGGTCCAGGAGCAAAGCGTGATCGTTCCCTGTCTACGCCTCCTGGAGAGTTTGGCCACACCCCTACTCCGCCCTTCCTCACCAAGCTCTGGCGCACAGACCAACCACGCCTCCCTCCCTCCACCACACCCCTGCTCTGGCTTAGTTCTACCTTACCCCAGCCAGATACTCTGCTTAGCCCCTCCCCTCCCTCTGCACCGAGCCTCTGGGCATAGCCCAACCATTCCCTGGTTAGAGCCGCTGCGTAGACTGGCCATGCCCTTAGCAACTACACAACCACCGTACCCTCTATCTAGCCCCGCCCTTGCCCCTTCTCCAAGCCCAGAGTTGATCCCAGCCACGCCCCTACTCTGACTCCTCATCAGGTACTCAATCTCCGGTCCTGCCCCTCCCCACCCTGCTCTGATTCTGCCTACTACATCCAACCACGTCCCCTGTATGACTCTGCCCCGCCTTCCTGCACCAAGCCCGGGAGCATAGAGTAACCGCGACCCTACCCTAGCCCCGCCCCACCACGCCCAGCCCCACCCCTGACTCCATCACCCAGTACGGTACATGGCCTCGCCCCACCCCCATCTCCTCTGGCCCCGCCCCTCCTGCCCCGCCCCACCCCGCTCACCCCTGCTCCTCCATCATCTCCTGAAGCTCCATGCACTTGAGTTCCACGCGCCGCTTGCGTTCGTGGTCCAGGATCTCCCGGTGCGCGCGCTTCACCAACCCCGGCTCAGCTGCTCGCAGCTCCTCCTCCGCGCGCGGCCAGGCCCCGGACGAGGCGCCGGGCTGCGGGAAGCCGTTGGCGGCGTCGGGTGGGGACGGCATGCCGGCAGCCCCGTTGTTCACGGTGGAGGACATGACGGTGGTCCTCGGCGGCCGGCCCTGCGGGACAGACAAAACACGAGGCGGGGTGGTCACCTCTCGGCCATCCGCTAAGCTCTCGCTATGCGACTTAATCCTGGAGGTTTAGGGTCCACTCGTGGTTCTAATCCGCTTGCTCTCACGCTGTAGAGGGAGGGCGGGTGACAGGGTGGCAGTGTCACTTCAGGACGTGAATGTATTCCACGCTGGTCTTTCCCTATCTGTAAAATGGGTGGGTGCAGGCCAGACCTTTGTGTTTTGTTTTTCCTTTTTCTTTTTCTTTTTTCTTAAATAAGGTTTCCTATAGTTCAGCCTGGCCTTCAACTCACTATGTGTGTAGTAATGTGTGATCTTAAACTTCCCATCCTCCTGCCTCAGTCTCCTGAGTGCTGGGCCTTTCCAGACAAGCACCATCACACCTGGTCTATGCGGTGCTGGGGATAGAACCCAGGGCATTGTGCATCCTAGGCAAGCCCTCTACCCACCAAGCTCCAGGCCCTCGGGTCCCAATAGACTTTAAAGAAAATCTTATACACGGAGCCAGAGCCGGTAACATGGCTCAGAGAGTAAAGGCACTTGCCGCCAAGCCTGATGGCCTGAATTCAGAGCTCAGAACACATGATGGAAGGAGAGAACCGACTCCTGCAAATTGCCCTCTGACCACACACACACTGTAGTGTGTGCATATACAACCCAATAAATAAATGGATACAATTTTTTTGTTTTTTGGGTTTTTTTTGGGGGGATGGGGTTTCTCTTGTATAGACCTGGCTGTCCTGGAACTTGCTCTGTAGACCAGGCTGGCACCACACCTAGCTTATGAATACAAAACTTTTTTTGAAAAAAGAGGTTGGAGAGATGGCTAGTTAAGAGCACTGGCTGTTCTTCCAGAGGACCTGGGTTCAAATCCCAGTACCCACTGGTAGCTCACACCTGTAACTCCAGTTTCAGGGGATCTGACATCCTCACACCAATGCACTTACTAAGATTTAAAAACAAAACAACAAAACTTCCTTTAAAAGCTGGGCAGTAGTGGTGCATGCCTTTAATCCCAGTATGTGGGACGATCTCTGTGATTTCGAGGCCAGCCTCACCTACAGAGTGAGTTCTAGGACAGCCAGAGTTACAACAGAGAAACCCTGTATCGAAAAAAACCAAAATATTTTCTGGTACTGGGATCCAACCCAGGACTTTATGAATGACAGGCAAACAGTCTACCACCAAGTTACAGCTTCAGCTTAGGAAAAGAAAAAAAGATTTTGCTGGGCATGTCTAATGCCTTTAGTTCCAGCACTTGGGAGGCAGCACAGGCAGATCTCTGAGTTTGAGCCTGGTCTACAGAGCAAGTTCCAGGACAGTCAGGGCTACACAGAGAAACCGTGTCTCAAAAATAAAATAATAAAATATTAAGACTTATTTTCTTTTACGTGTGAGAGTTTTGCGTGCATATATGCACGTGCACCACATGTGTGCTTGGTGCCTGAGGATATAGAATCCCCTGGAACTGGATTTATGGGGAGTTGCAAACCACCATGTGAAGGCTGGGAATCGAACCTGGGTCCTCATCTTGACCACTGAGCCATCTCCTCAGCCAGATTTCAGCCTTTTTTTGTTCTCTTGCAGCGCTGGCATTCAAACCCAGGACCTGGTACTTGCTAGGAAAGTGCTTAATGTCTGAACAGGCATCGGTTTACATTTGTCATAGCCCGGGGCACTGTTCTGACTTAGTTCCGTGTACTTATAACTTCCGGTCTGCGCATCCACAGCAACCATGTGGAAATGGAGGTTTCTCCAGGTTTTATTCCCTTCCCGCTTCTGGTGCTGTTTTCAGTCTCTGCTACATCTGGCTAACTTTTCCAGAGCTAACACTGCAGGTGGTAGTCTCAATAAGACTACCTCTTCTTTGCTCTGGAAACACTGCCCCCAAGGACTGCGCAAGGTGACACAGAAAATTTGTTTTCCAGGCAGCCATGTCCTCTCCTGTGCTAGGAAGTGGAAGTCCGCATGGTTTGGAGACGATAAGCCTTGACACTGTGCTAGGCCAAAAGTAGAACACACACACACACACACACACACACACACACACACACACACACACACACACACACGACCTCTATCTTAACAGAGGGAACCGCCTCCTAAGCTATTTCCGGGTCCTTTCTCCAAGGCTCTGCTAGTTGCTAAGCAACCGAAGGCCTCATTCTCAGGGTGTGGGATGCGAAGGATAGAGGGAAGGGTTGGGCATGTATAGATTGGAAGCATCTCAGCAACACTTCCCTCTCGCCCCACTGGGGATGGAATTCAGGGCTTTGCACATGCCAGGCAAGCGCTGTACCAACTGAGCTACAACCTCAGCCCAGGTTGGGTTCTTTAAAACTGGCCTGGACATTGCTGGCTGTAAACCTTTAATCCCAACAGAGAAACCCTGTCTGATTCTCCCCCCAACCCCCCCTAAAAAAAAAAGACTTGGAAAACAGATCACTCAGCATTTAGGAGCACTTGCTGCTCTTGTAGAAGACCTAGGTTGAGTTCCCAGCACCCACACTGGGTTGTTCCCAAGTCTGTTAGTATTGTTCCAGAGGATCCAACGCCCCCTTCTGGCCTCTGAGTACACTGCACACACGGTACACAAACATGCAGACATACAGAAATAAGCTTTTGAAAATTCTTAATTTGCTATGCATGGTGGTGCACACGGTTATTCCCAGACTCAGGAAGCACTCAGGAAGCAGAGGCAAGCAGATCTGTATGAGTTGGAGACCACCCTGGCCACATAGCAAGTTCCAAGCCATTTAGAGCTGGATAGTAACAACCCCATTTCAAAAGACCATCACGCCTAGTTCCCAGGATGCTCCTTCACCTTGCAGAAGGTTTCCCTTGCCCTGTGGGCTGCTGCCACCCTCCCCAGTCTCTTGTCACTTGCTGCTGTCACTATGGATTCACAAGTCTAGAGTACTCTTGGAGCTTCTGAATCTTAGTGTCGGTCAAGTGCCTACGTAAGTGGAGTGAGAGGGTGGGACGAATCAAAGACCATTACAAAAGGTGGGTGGGGTGGCAGCACATGGCACACAGCCAGTCCCGCTGCCTCCACACTCTCCCCTTGTTCAGTCCACTGAGCCACGCCCCCAGCCCCTCATTGGGGGATTCTAGGCAGGTGCTCTACCACTGAGCCACGCCCCCAGCCCCTCATTGGGGGATTCTAGGCAGGTGCTCTACCACTGAGCCACGCCCCCAGCCCCTCATTGGGGGATTCTAGGCAGGTGCTCTACCACTGAGTCAGACCCCCAGCCCCCTCACTGGGGGATTCTAGGCAGGTGCTCTACTGCAGAGTCATGCTCCCAGACACTCAAAGGCAGATTGTAGGAAAGCACTCTACCACTGAGCCACACTGCCATCTTGAAACTTCATCTCTTGCCACATTCCATTCTTAACCAGCCTGCAACCCTTCACTCCTCCATCTGGCCTTTGCTCAGGTAGTTCAATCGGGTTAAAATTTCCATTTTCTTCTTCTCTACCCAAGGAGCTTCTATTCCTCCTTGGGAGTCCAGCCCAAATATTACCTGGAAGTCTCACTCTAAGCAAGAGATTTGAATTCCCCTGGCATTTTGGTCCACACCTCTGATATGACATGGAGACTCTGTGTGTGTTTGTGTCTGGCCACCACTCCTGACTATGAGCCCTGTAACTGGGGGGCACTGTCCTAGATTCTCAGAGTGGATCCCACACTCACAATGCGGGTGCAAACCGTAGAGAGAAACTTTTGAGGCTTCAGCCCCTGGAACGTATCTTCACTCTGTGTCTTTTGGGGAGTTGGGATGCTTGAGACAGTCTTGCTCTGTACCCCTAATTGACCTGAAATTCAATATATAATCCAAGTTGGCTAACTTTCACTGGTCTTCCAGTCTGCCTCAGTTTCCCAAGTACTGGGATTATAAGTATGAGTCACCGCACCTGATTAACAGACATATTCATCCCACACCCCTCTGATAGAGTCTCATGTAGCCAAGACTGCCCTTAAATCATATGTAGCTTAGGATAAACGTGAACTTCTGGTTCTCCTTCCTCTGCACCCTGCATGCAGGCATTATGGGTATGTACCGCCATGTATCATGGATGGCATCGTTTAGAAAGTCATGCAAGACCCACAAGGAGAAGGTCACGCTGTGCAGGTGTGAGTTAAAAACACCTTCAACAGTTGTGATCCTAAAATCTAAAACCTGAAACTTTTCATGGAGTCAACACGACCTTTATACCCAGAATCATGTGATGGATTGCAGTGTGAACCCAGAGACGCTAAAATACTGTTTAGAGTCACCTACAGGGCTGGTGAGGTGACTCAGCAGGTAAAAGTGCTTCCTGCCAAGACTGATGATCTGAGCTTGAGCCTTGGACCTGCCTAGTGGAAGTAAAGAGGCTACGATGCCCTCAGATTGTCCTCTGACCTCCACGCGTGCACGGGCGTGTGTACTGGGCACACACATACACAATTTAATTTCAAGTGGAGAGTAACATATGAACGATGTGCACGAGCTATGCATAAAACATAAGAGGTGGGCATAGTGTTACATGTCTGTAATCCCAGCTTGGGAGACTGAGGTAGGAAGGTTGTGAGTTTGAGACCAGTCAGGACTATGTAAGTACATAAGACTACATAGTTTGTCTCAAAAAACCAAAATAGGAGCTTGGGTGGAAACCCAGTGTGAAGAGTGACTGCTTTCTAAGTACAAAGACATCAGTTGGATCCCCAGAAATCACATAAGTGCCCGGTGTATTGGTGCACACTCCGACTCTGGGCAGGTGCGGGGGTGGGGGGGGGAGGTTGGGACAGGTGGATCTCTGGGGTTCACTGGTCTACCTGGTAAGTTTCAGGTCAGTGAGAGACCTTCTCTCAGAAGACAAAAGCAAAACCCAACCAACCAACCAAAAACAAAACAATGCCCTCCCAAATCCAAAGTGGGCAGTGCTTAAGAAATGACACAAAAGACACATGTGGGTTCTATTCCCCACCCCACCCCCACTCCACAAATCTGGGAATGGAGATGTGACTCGGTTGATATAGTCCTTGCCTAGCATGTGTGAAGCCCTGAGTTATCTCTCTAGCACTTCATAAACCAATTTTGGCGGTGCACTTGGGAGGTGGGGGCAGGAAGGTCAGAAGTTCAAGGTCATCCTGGGCTACCTAGTGAGTTCTAGGCCAGCCTAGGAGACACCACTGCCTCAGTAAACAAACCAGCAAACAAATAGGAGGATGGGGTCGGGACATATCTTAGAGGTAGAGTAGGTACCCAGTCTGCATGAGGCCCTGAGTTCAATGCTCACAAACAAAAAAATTCCAAAATCTGCAAAGATACAATTGAAATCGGAAACACTTCTGCTCCCTAGAAGTTTCTATAGAGAATCTATACACTGCCTTTTGCTCTATTAGTATCACTTGGCTCACCTGTGGTCAAAACAGAGGCTAAATAACGTATTGGATGTAGATATCGAGTGGAGGACCACAGTGCTCGGTCCCTTCCCAACATGCTTGCTTAGTGAGTAGACGGAGCACTAATGCCCCGAAGATCAGAATCACCGAGGGAGGACACCGTTTGGAGAATCTCACAGTCACAGTCCAGAATGACTGAACATATGGAAACATGGGAATGAACGTATGAAGGTGGGAAAGGATTGTGAGAAGCAGCACATGTCGAATCTGGGTCCCCCGACTCTCTTTCTAAAATTGGAAAGGGGTAGACCGTGTTTAGAAGTAGTATATCTGACTATACCGCTGAGGGCTTCTCAGTCACCGTGCACTCAATTTAAGTCAACGTGGCGGCAAGGCTGCCAGAAGTCCAGGTATGTCCTTCAGCTGCATCAACACAAATACAACGCCAGGAAGGAGGTGGATTGGAGACACAGGTGGGTAGAATTCCCATCCTCACCTATTTGAGGGATAGTAGAGGATTCAGGTCACACCTGGCTGAGACTTCTGCTAAGAACCCTGAGATGTTGTCAGATCTGGCAAATAAAAACACAGGCTCCCTAGTTAAATGAAATTTGAATTTCATGAAGTTGGTATTTGGGACAGGCTTCTAAAAATTATTCATTGTTTCTCTGAAGTTCAGATCTAATTGGGCGTCCTATATTTTATATGTCAGTCAAGCTATGATGAGTCTCAGATCCAAATCTCTGGAGATGAGATTATTATAGTTCCCTAGGCGATTCTTCTTTTTTTTTTTTCTCTACCCCTTCTATTTCTTTCTTTCTTTTGACAAAGTCTCACTATGTAGCCATGGCCTGAAACTCTCTCTTTTAAGATAAAACAATTTTTTTGAGATAGAGTTTCATGTGCCAGGTTGTCCTTAAACCAACTACTCTATCCAAGGATGACCTTGAACTTTTGGTCCTCCTACCTCCATCTTCCAAGTGCTAGACAGATTTTTCCCCCCCTGGAATTCTTGGTCTTCCTGCCTTAGCCTTCTGATCATTGGGATTACAGGTGCAAACCTCCACTTCTGGCTTTTCCTTCTAAGTTGTGGCCGTGGATGAAGAAGGTTTGGAAAATACCACCTCAGGACCTGATGTACACACAATGTCTTACAAATCGCACTGGCTGTCTTTAATATTAAGTCACTAGTGTTGGTTCTGTTTTGGACATGAAGGGCACGAGGAGCCCCTGGACGTCAAGAGAAGATTGTCTGAAAGCATCAATATTGGCCTCACTTTGGAGCCCCATAACAGGCTGGTAAAACCCCAGAACAAGGGCCGAGGATGTGGCTCCGTTGGTGGAGAGCTTGCTTAGCTCGTGGGAAGCCCTGCTTTTAATTCTCAGCACCATGTAAGCCAACCCAGGCGCCGCACCACTGTTGTGATGCACACCTGTTAGTCCAGCCCTCGGGAGGAGGAAGAGGCGGAAAGATCAGAAGTTCAAGGTCATATTTAGAGGTACAGAGTAAGTTCAAGTGTGTCTGAGCTACATGAGACCCTATCTCAAAACAACACGGGAAAAACAAACAAAACTCAAAACACTGGAGTGAGCAAAATCATTGCGTGTTTTGGGAGAGCATGTGTAGGCAGAGGACAGATCCAAGGCAGGCTAGGCAAACTTTGGAAGACTTTGCAGAGAGTTTCCAGGCTGCATACACCACTCCCTACAACCTCCCTCCACCCCACCCTTTGCTGGTTTTTCTCAGCAAACAACTCTCTCCATCCCGCCTATCACACCACAGACAGCACACACACTGCCAGCCGAGAAGTGGCTTTTGTGCCTAGGACTCAGAAACCTTTCTTGCTTGGCAGGAGCAGAACTCCTTCCCTTGCCTTTCCTGCCTCTTCCTGCTCTACCTTTGCAGTGGGACTCTCAGGAGACCCAGGGCCTCTACACTCTCAAATATATGCATTTTGGTGCTTGTTTCGGCAGCACATATACCAAAATTGGAGCGATATAGAGATTAGCATGGCCCTTTGCCCAAAGATTTTAGCTCAAATTTTTAAAAATTTTTAATTATTTTTGGCAGTGCTGGGGATTGAACTAAGGATTTTACACATGATCATACCCATGAGTCATACCCTAGCCCCTCACTGGGGGATTCTAGGCAGGTGCTCTGCCACTGGCCCATGCCCCTAGCCCCCCACTGGAGGTCTCAATGCAGGTACTTTAATTCCAGGACATGTTCCAGGCACGGCAGACTCAAGCTTGAATTCTTGAATGGCTTATGCCTGGTTGATAGGGGAAGTCATCAAGTTGCCCTGGGCTGTACTTTTCCCATCTGTAGAATGAACCTGGTCCTTGTTACCTTGTAGCCTGGTGGGATCATTCCTTCTTTGATTATTTCAGGGATGAACTTGTGATAGAAGAAGGTACTGATGTCACGCCTCCACCCCTCCTCCTAGTACAATAGCAAAACACCATCCAAGGAGAGCGGATTTTTGTCTGGAATAGTCAGGGAAGGCATTGCCAAAATGATGACATTTGAAACTCCTTGCAAGACAAATATTTAACTAGGTATGGCTGCAATCCCAGAACTCAAGAGGCTGAGAGAGGAGGATCAGAGGTTCAAGGCCAGCCTGGGCTACACAGTGAGATGAAGGAAATCTTGGGCAACTTGGTATGAGACCCTGTCTCAACGACTTAAAAATAAAATGCTTGACAAGATGGCTCATACCTGTAATCCCAGTACTTGGGAGACGGAGGCAGGAGGACCAGAAGTTCAAGGTTACCTTTGACCATACAACACAAGCTAGCTTGAACTACATGAAACCCTGCCTCAAACAAAGGAATAAGCAAGCAAACAAGTTAAAAATGGGGAGGGGCCAATGAGATGGCCCAGCAGATAAAGGAGTAGATTCTACCTAGGAGTAGGTAGAATATATATATAATAGCTATCAGAAACATGCCCGGTGTGTCTGGTAAAATCAAACCAAACAAAAATCCCCTAAAAATCCCCCCAAACAATGTTTTGTCAACATATTTTATCAACCTGGAAAGAAAAGTCACCTCCATCGTGGTCAGGTACGTTACCCCTGGCTTTGAAGTCAGACTGTACTATATAACACTCACACGTTCCTAGGTACGGGGTCCTGTCAACACTTCCCTTGTCCCATGGGGTCCCTTAGCTGGGTCTTCAGCCTGCAAGCATAGGAGAGGCCACAGAGCAGCAACCACAGTGATCTGGTGCCTCCACCAGGTGCCTCCCTGGCCAAAATGGAGGTGTTGGAGGTGATGACCACAGCACCCTGAGCCTTGGTGACTGTCCTTCAGTTACTCACAGGGTGGTTGGTCTAGCGCCCTCTAGAGGAAAAGCAAGGAATGAAGGGTGGAGAGAAGGTGTTTAAAGTGTCGTTTGGGGTGTGTGTGTAGAGGTGAGTTGGAATGAGTGAAAACCAGCATGTTAGTGGAAGGTCTTCCTGGAGAAGTTCTCCCTTTCCCTTTTATTTTTAAATTACATTTATCCTGTGCATGTGCGTGTGCGTGTGTGTGTGTGTGCCCATGCACGTGTTTGCGCCAGGGCAAGACTGTGGAGGCCAGAGAAGAACTTGGGTGTGTGTGTGTGCTTTCCTTCCACCATGTGGGTCCTGGGGACTGAACTCAGGCACTTTGTGGAAAGTGCCCTTACCCACTGAGCCACCCTGCTGACTGATCTCTTTTCTTTATTGACAGGGTCTCATGCAGCTCGGGCTGGCCTCTAACTGGCTATGTAGCCAAGGACAACCTTGAAGTTCTGGCCGTTCTGTCTTCACTTCCCAAGTGCTGGCATCACAGGCGTGCACCACCATGACCAGTTTATGAAGCGCTGGAGATGGAACCCAGGGCTTCACACACGGTCTGCCTTTTCTTTTTCTGAGTTTATTTGCTTTGGGCACAGGGTCTGGCTGTGTATCCCAGGCTGACCTTGGACCTTCAGAGTCCAGAGCACTGGAATTACAGATATGTGTCATCACCCTGCCTCTTCATTTGGGCTTAATATAAGTAGCTCTTCTTAAAGAGGTCGTGAACAGTGAAGAAACTAATATATATGTAATTTCTGTTCCAGCTAGCTAATGGACACTTTAGTCCCAGTACTTCAGAGGCTGAGGCAGTAAGACCATCAGTTCAAGGTCAGCCTGTGCTATTCCAGGACAGACTGGGTGACAGTAAGTGAGTGAGACTTTTCTGCCTCAAAACAAACAAGGAAGGAAGGAAGGAAGCAAACATTGCTGGGGGTGTGGCTCAGTAACACGTATAAAGCCTTGGTTTTGATTCCCTGCACTGCATAAATGGATTGTGGTGTCACAAACCTGTAGTCCCAGCACTCAGCAGGATCAAGTGTTCAATGCCATCCTCAGCTACAGAAGGAGTTTGAAATTACCCTGGGCTACATGAGATCCTGACTTAAGGAGACAGAGAGGAGGAAGAAGAGGAAGAGGAGTGGGAGACCCCACCCTGAGCCCCAAGAGCTAGAAGCTAGGAGGAGCTAGTGTCTCCTGGCAGTGAGAGGGTTACAGATGCTTCCTCTCAGCCTCCTTGGAGTCTCTGGGGAAGAGCTGGAGCTGCTGTGTGTTACCCAACCTTCCAGAAGATGCTGGCGCAGCCGAGAGGAAAAGAGACCAAATGATTCCTTTCAATTATTCAGTGGCTGGAGCTTCCTGGGGCCCCTGCTGGAGGCAGAGGAAGATGCTGGCTGAAGCTTCTTCCACTAGGGCTACCTGATCTGGAGCCAAGGTGGGAGCCTGGAGAAGAGATAGGCTTGTGCAGCGCTGTTACCGCAGTGCCATGGTTTGATAGCATGCCTCGTAGTCCCTTCTCCTGCCCTCCCCTGTTCAGTCTGGAGCTCTATCCAACCACCTGAACCAGGGCTTGGCTTGACCCTTTCTCTGCAGCCTCAGTTGAATAGGTGTAAGATGGGGACCCACGGCAGACAGGCAGTTTGGATAGCACATGGGTTTGGGCAACCTGTCCAGCCTCAGGCTAGCTCGCATCTCTCCTGCTACATGCTGCTCCACTCAGGACACACCAGCCTGTAGTGTTCCTTGTATCTGGAATGCCTTCCTCCTCCGTCCATTCTGCCAGAATGGGCAAACGTCATGTCTTCTGTGCAGCCTCCTGTGACTTCCTAGAATATGTCTTCCTGAGGGACGTGCCTCTAGGGTCATCTTTTCGCTTTTGCTCTTGTTCTGCTATGTTCTGTCTCTGACTGAGTGACAGGAATTTTTTATTTGTTCATTTATTTATTATTTATTGTCTCATGTAGCCCAGGCTGGCCTTGAACTCCTTATGTAGCTAAGGATGACCTTGACTTCTTGATTCTTCTGCCTTTACTTCCTGGGTCCTGGGATCACAAGCATTAATCAACACACCGCCCAGTGTCCGCAGTACTCAAGATCAAACCCAGGGCTTTGTGCACTGTTCCAGCTAAGCCACATCCCCATCCCTGTTTTTGAGATAGTGTCTCACTCGGTAGACCAGGCTGGCCTCGAACTCACAGAGATCGTGCCTCTGCCTCCAAAGTGCTGGGACTACAGGCCTGTGCCACCACTGTCTGGCTGCTATGTGCTTGTTAAGGAGGAACCACCGTCTAGGTCATACAGCCCAGGTGACACCAGTGAGGACCATGGAGGCCCAGAGCTGGGCATACAGAACTTTGTATGGGACAGACTCCACCAAGCCAGAAGTTAAGACAAGCAACATCAACCAAGGGCAGCAGCCACCTCCCACTCTGGGTTTATAGACTCGGGAATAGACCAGAACAGGCAATACGGGCTCTCAAACACCATACAGACCAGCCCAAATCAGTAGACAACCAATGAAACTGCAGCTGAGGGCTTAGGATGTGTCTCGGCTGGTACAGCGCTCACCTAGCCTGCACAAAGCCCTGGGTTCCACCGCCAGCCCTGAGTGATGGTGCACACTGGTAATCCCAGCACTTGGGAGGTGGAGACAGAAGGATCAGAATTCTGAATTCTGATAAGGATGGCCCATGGGGTCATCTTCAGTGGGCAGTCGAGAAGGCTCAGCAGGAAAAGGCTGCTGCCAAGCCTGATGACCTGAGTTTGATTCCCAGAACCCCCATGGTACAAAGGAGAGAAATGACTCTCATTCTCTGACCCCCACGTGTGGGCCGTGCTATGGCATGTGTACATATTCCTATGCACACGTTTGCATGTGCACACATATTTGTATATGCGCACATGCATGCACACACACAATAAAGACACATAAAATAATCTACCATAGAAAGCTCATCTTCAGCTACGTAGTCAGAGCAAGGTCAGCTTTGAAAGATGAGACCCTATCTCACAAAATAAAGGCCTAGAGAGATGGTTTAGTTGGTAAAGTGTGTAGCAGGCAGTAGGGCCAGGGTTCAAGCCTCAGAATGTTCTTTAGAAGTCAGGTGTGGCGCTTCAGTGATGGCCTGGCAGCTAAGAGCACTTCTTGTTATTCTGGAGGGCTCAAGCTCTGTCCCAGCACGTGGTAGGGTGGTACACAACCACCCGTAACTCCAGCACCAGAGTACCAGTGGCTCCAAGTACCCAGTATCTTCTGACCTCCAAGGGCATCCACACAGGTGAACACACGCGTAAATAAGCTCACACAAATAATTTTTTAAAAAAATCTTAAGAAGAGCCAGGAAGTGGTGGCACATGCCTTTAATCCCAGCACTTGGGAGGCAGAAGCGGGTGGATCTCTGAGTTTGAGGCCAGCCTGTCTAGAGAGTGAGTTCTAGGACAGCCAGATTACGACAGAGAAACCCTGTCTCGAAAAACAAACAAAAAAATCTTAAGGAGAAAAGCTATACATGGCTGTCAGGTACGATGGCACAAGCCTTTAATCCCAGTACTTGGGAGGCAGGCTGATCTCTGAGTTCAATGCCAGCCTGGTCTACAAAGTTTGTGGTCTAGCTCCATAAGCAAGTACACAACTGTGCATGTGCGCTCTTGTGAGCATGCGCGCGCGCACACACACACACACACACACACACACACACACACACACACACACACTACCCTCAAATCTGGTAGGGGCCAAAGAGCAGCAACTTAATTGGAGAAAGTATTGCCTCATGGCTCAACTGCCATGAAAGGCTGGCTGTCAGCAGGTCTCTGAGGATCACCCCACACTGGCCTCTGGGGCTGACTGTGGCAGGGAAACCAGAGGAGCCTGCATATGCATCCAGGCTTCCACACCCCACCCCCAGGGTAAGGAGACTCCATGCAGACCTGGAAGCTGGGTTAAGAAGGGAAGAGGAGTTAGAAGCCAGATGTGCAGGACCTTTTCCTTGTAGTCACCAGTTTCCCTCGTGGGTCTACATGGGGTTGGTCTCTTTGTCCCTGGAGAAAAGTCAGACTTGGGAAAGCCTGGACATGCTGGAGACGGAGGCAGAAGGGTCACAAGTTGGATCGCAGCCTGGGCTACTGAAATGGTTTTTATTGTCAATTTGACAAGCTGTAGACTTGTCTTGAAGACAAATCTCTGGACACATCTGGGAGAGAGGTTTCAACATTAAGTTAATAGAGGTAGGACAACCAACCTTAAATGTGTGTGACACCATTCCATGGGCTGGGACCTCCGACTGAATAAAATGGAGAAAGTGAGCTCTGAGCAACAACATCTGAACACGTGTGCATCTGCATACACAGCTATACATACCACATACACACCTGTACATATCACACACACACCTGCACCCACCACCTGCACATACCATACACACCACACACACACCTGCACATACCACACACACCTGCACATACCACACACACCTGCACATACCACACACACACCTGCACATACCACACACACCTGCACATACCACACACACCTGCACATACACACACCCACCTGCACATACCACATACACACCTGTACATATCACACACCCACCTGCACATACCACACACACCTGCACATACCACACACACCTGCACATACCACACCCACCTGCACATACCACACACACCTGCACATACCACACACACCTGCACATACCACACACACACCTGCACATACCACATACACACCTGCACATACCACACCACCTGCACATACCACATACACCTGCACATACCACACACACACCTGCACATACCACACACACCTGCACATACCACACACACACCTGTACATACCACACACACACACACCTGCACATACTACATACACACCTGCACACCACATACACATACACACACACCTGCACATACCACATACACCTGCACATACACACACCCACCTGCACATACACACACACACCTGCACATACCACATACACACCTGCACATACCACACACACACCTGCACATACACACATACACCTGCACATACCACACACACACCTGCACATACCACACACACCTGCACATACCACACACACACACTGAACAAACAAACCACGTTGGGAGGTGATATGAATCAGAAGCTATGGGTAGGAGAGGTGAGTGCTGTCCGGACAGCTGCTTTCTCCCACAGGCAAGAGTATTGATGGAGTCTGGGGCAGATGGCTTCTCTGCCCACATAACGTAACCTCATCATGGAAAATTCCCTTTATTGACTTGGCTCTAATCAGGCAGGCTGCCCTGGGCATCCCCTTCAGGTTCCTGCTGGGCCAGCTGAGATCAAAGACAGAGCCAAAGAGAGTCAGGCTGAGGGCTAGAGCATCGCCTGCCTTTCTCATCGATCCAGATGCGCCTTTTGTTGCTAGGCAACAGCCTCCAGTCTCTCCTGGTCCTTCCCCCCCAAGGGGCTGCAAGATTGGGCAGTAAAGTGAGTGAGACACAGAAAGAGACACCACGTTCATTCCCTATGTCTTTCCTTTCCACACTAAAGAGCTCTGTTATCAAGCTCAGAGTTCCTCTTTCTGCTGGGGAAGTGCTCCTGAAATTGGGAACTCCACCCTCTCACCAAATGGACCCCTTGCCACACATATATATGAGTCTCTAGTATACTAAAAATCTACACATCCACTGCACGAAAGAGGAGTATAGTCTCTTAGGAAGACAGACCAGAGACTCACCATGAAGGTCCAGCGAGGGGGAGAGGAACCACTAAGGGGTCAGTGGAAAAATCAAGGTAAACCTCAAGGCTCAAGCATGGGGTGGCAGCACACATCTATAATTTCAGCACTGGGGAGGTGGAGGCAGGACCATCAAGCTTGAGCTCTCAATAAGGCAAAACCCAAAGGAAACGCACAAAAACAAGACTGCAGACTCCTGACTCCTAGTTCTGCTTTGAACTTGGATTTGATGTAGGAACCATTTGATTTGGGGAGAATGTCTCTGAAGACAAATTCACACATTTTTGAGTGGGTTGGCTTTTTTTTCCCCCTTCTTAAAACGTAGGATGAATGTCATAGTAATTTTTTCTGTTGTTGTTTCAAGTGCTATACTCTAAAATGGTAAGTTGTGTTTTTTCAACAAGCATTGGAATGTACTGCGAGTTCGAGGGGCTGAAATTGACTAAATAACGCAGGTCAGTTTCTTCCATCACTGCTTACTATTTTGCATGTCTCATCAGCCCTGTCATGTTCATCTTTCCTGAGTTTTTATTTTTTATATTTTGGTTTTTCAAGTCAGGGTCTCTACGTAGTCCTGGCTGTCTTGGAACTCGATCTGTAGACCAGGCTGGCCTTGAACTCAGAGTCCAATTGCCTCTGCCTCCCGAGTGCTGGGATTAAAGGCATGTACCATCGGAAGAAGAAGGAGGAGGGGGAGGGGGGGGGGGAGGAGAAGGAGAAGAAGGAGAAGGAGAAGGAGAAGGAGAAGAAGAAGAAGAAGAAGAAGAAGAAGAAGAAGAAGAAGAAGAAGGAGAAGAAAATGATGTTTTGTTTTGGTTTTTGGTTTTCTGTTTGTTTGTTTTTTAATGTTGGCTGTGTAGTCCCACCCCAGCAGTTATTATATGGCGACTTATTTACATTCCAGCATATTTAGAATTAGGTCTCTTCAGGAGCACTTCCCTTGCGGATGGAGGAAGGAAAGTTCTCATCTCTCCCTTGTGCCCTTTTATTTTTCTTCCATGTGTATTTCCAGGTGAAGTTTTGCCAGTGGGAGCCAGAGATCAACCCCAGGCATCATTCCTCAATTAAGCTAGGCTGGCTGGCCAGGGAGCTGAGGGCATCCTCCTGACTCCGCCTTCCCAGCGCTGGCCAGTGAGCTGAGGGCATCCTCCTGACTCCGCCTTCCCAGCGCTGGCCAGGGAGCTGAGGGCTTCCTCCTGACTCCGCCTTCCCAGCGCTGGTTACAAGTGTGCACCACCATGCCCAGCTTTGGACATGAAATTCATCTTCACACATGAAGTAAACACTTTACCAACAGATCATTCCCCTGCCCCTCCCCTTCGATTCCTTTCAACCCCTTTCTTCCTTTGAGGCACATTCTCCCTCTGCAGCCCAGGCTAGCCTCAAACTATGTAGCCCAGGAAGCCATCAAACTTGCGATCCTCCTGCCTCAGCCTCCCGACCACTGAGCCCAGCTGTCAAATCTTTTTTTGTTTTTGTTTTATCTGAAGCGGGAGGGAAATTTCATTACAATTTTGAGAGAACTAAAAAAAAAAAAAAACACACAACCGGGCAGGCAAGCTCACAGCTCAGCGGCTGCTGCGGGGCGGGAGAGGGAGTAAAGACCATGCTCTTTGAGTCAGGGTTCAAGAAAGCAAGCAGCTACAAGGCAGAAGGGGAGGGGGCTTCAGAGAAAGAGTATGCTCAGACTTTGGCCAGTATATTAAAGAAAGAGAGAAAGAATGAAAGGAAAAGTCACACTTTTCTGAGTTAGAACTCAGAAAGAAGGCAGTCTCAGCCACGCTGGGTGGTGGAGGCGCCATACACAGCTGACCCAAACCATTTTAAAATTAAATTGATTGAAAATTTGTGTGTGTGTGTGTGCGTGTGTGTGCGTATATGTGTGTGTGTGTATATGTGTGTGTGTGTGCGTGTGTGTGTATGTGTGTGTGCATGTGTGTGTATGTATGTGTGTATATGTGTATGTGTGTGTGCGTGTGTGTGTATGTGTGTGCATGTGTGTATGTGTATGTATGTGTGTGTATATGTGTGTATATGTGTGTGTGTATGTGAGTATGTATGTGTGTATGTGTACGTGTGTATGCATTTGTGTGTATATGTGTGTGTATGTGTGTGTATATGTGTGTGCATGTGTGTGTATGTGTGTGAATGTGTGTGTGAATGTGTGTGTATGTGTATGTATGTGTGTGTACATGTATGTGTATATATGTGTGTGTATGTTTGTGTGTATGTGTGTGTATGTGTGTGAGTATATGTGTGTGTGTGTATGTGTGTGTGTATGTGTGTGTGTATATATATGTGTGTGTGTGTGTCTCAGGCCTGAGAGCCCCCCTCCCATAGCCTGCCATGCTGTTGCCTCACACGAGCACACCACAGCAAACATGTGATGTCAGTTGACAGCCTGAAAAAGTGAGTTCTGTCTTTTCACTGTGCTGGTTCCAGGGCTTGAACTCAGGCTTTGTCAGGCTTGGTGGCAAGTGCTTTTGCCATCTCAAGACAGCTTGAGCCATCTCACCAGCCCCAGATCTTTGCTCAGCATGCTGGATGGAGAGGCTCAGACCCAGGATGGTTCCTGGAAGGCCCTGTCCTGGCCCCGCCTGCCACCTGCTCCGCCTCAGCTCTATAGCAGGGTAACAGTTCCTTCTGAGTCCTCTGCCCAGTGCCCGAAACACACTTCAACTCTGAGAGGCACGGTATTCTGGGGTCCTTGACAAATGGTAACCAATTAATGTCAATTAATCTGATTATCCTAAATAGTTAATTAAGCAGTTAACAACATCATTGGCAATAACCCACGGATCCCTCAGGGATGGCCAATGGGACTAATAAGGAGGCCCTAGATTCTCTGGGAAGAAAGGGTGAGCCTCTTGGTGTCACGCTGGGAGAGATGGCTACTCATGCCTTTCCCTTGGCCTTTCTTGCTTTGCCGTCGGCACAGAATACTCATCAAAGCTTCAACTCCTGCCATGAGCTCTGCCTAGACCCTGGCCAGGGTGGACCATATGAGCTGGGTCTGTTAGCACAGATTTGTCATTGCCAGAGGACTGATGACTTCAGGCCTGGGCAACTTAGTCAGGCTGTTTCCAAATAAAAGGCAAAAATAGTGTTGGGGGTGGAGCTCAGGGTCAAGCTCTTGCTTAGAATCCCTTAGCGAGGGTCTAGGAATGTCACCCAGAAGGCTATCACTTGCTTAGCAGGCTCAAGGACCTGGGTTCCATCCCCAGGAGAGGAGACATCTGTGCAAGAGGCCAGTAGAGGAAGGGAAATTGAGTCTGTCTGAGAGACTGCTCTGATTCCAGAGCCAATCCTCTCCATCTCCTGCCTTCCCAGAACAAGTGCCTCATAGTTTACGACCTTCTCCAAGGCCATGGACTCCTCAAGTTGTACAGCAGCTCTGGATGGGAACGGCCAGTTTTCAGGTCACTCTGAAGACGAATGAGCATCTCTATGCCAACCTATGCAGCAGGGGGACCTTCGACAACACATGGCACAGGCCCTTGTCCTTAATGGCAACAAGTCTGAGCACCAAGGAACAACGCAGCCCCGCCCAATGCTTGTATTACTTTTGAGCTGAGGTCCATGCTTCGGCTCCCCTCAGCTGGGAACCCCTACTCCATGGGATCCTGTGAAGATGAGAAAGATGCAGGGGCTCAATAGCCTGGAACTTGGGAAATGCCGAATAGAGCTGAGAATAGAGAGTGTCAGGGTCTGAGCAAGAAGGAGCCCCCCCTCTAAGGACACACAGGTGACAGCTTAGCTTGACACACCTCCCAGAAGCTGTCTGAGCAGTGCTGGGGGTGAAGGAAGTGGAGGAGAAGGAAGAAGGGCATTTCAGGCAGAGGGAGTCACACATGCAAGAATGAGACACTGGTCCTCAACTCTAGGCAAAAAGAACTTGCTTTTGCAATTCTGAGGATAGAACCATGGGCCTGGTACATGCTAGGCAGGTGCTCTACCCCTGAGCCACATCCCAGCTCCTCACTGGGGGATTCTAGGCAGGAGCTCTACCACTGAGCCACACCCCCAAGCCCTCACTGGGGGATTCTAGGCAGGTGCTCTACCACTGAGCCACACCCCAGCCCCTCACTGGGGGATTTAATGAGCCACATTGCTAGCTTTTTAATTTTTATTTTAAGACAAGGTCCAGAATGGACTCAAAATCTCCATCCTACTACCTCAATTTCCTAAGTGTTGGAATCATTCTTTTACATTTTTATTCTCTTAGTTTTCTGATGCTGGGAACCCAGGGCCTTGCTACATCAGGTGAGAGCTCCACCGCTGAGCTCCACTCCCAGCCCCTCTATTTCCCAACTTTAGCATGTACAGTCATCCAGGTGCTTTAGTATGGACTCTCAGACCTCACACTCAGATTCCAAGCCCACCATCCAGGTTGGGTCTTGGGAATTTTCTCATCATAGACTCTTCTAGAAACACAGAGGCAGCCATGCTGCATCATCAGATCACTCTGCATTGAATTTGGGTGTCCCGGGTTGGCCCAGGTCATGTGACTCATGTCCTGAAAACGCATCACCACCACCCCCAGTCTCCATCTGTCTAAACCACGCTCGCCCTTCTTCAAACGGTTCTGTCCGGTAGGTCCCCACTGGGGACGTTTGTTCTCTGTGATCTGTGCTGCCTACAGAGAAAGACAGAGCCTCGCACCCTCACCTGGCACTAAACTCCCCTGCTGAGTCCCAAGCTCCTTGCCCCTGGGCTTCTCTCCATCTCTCTCCCTCCTTCAGGAGCGTCCTTCTTTCTGGCAGACCTGCATGGACCCAGTGAGCTCCATCTGTGATGCTGGCTCCAAGGCCACCCAGCCAGGCAGCCCTGTCAGCTTCCCTCAACCACTCCCTCTAAGCCACATCATCTGCAGAAACGTTACCATCTCTAGGCAAAAAGGACATTTTGTTTTTGCGGTGCCTCGGGATGGAGCCTCCGACCTGGTGCGGGCGAGGCAAGCTTTCTACCACTGAGCCATGGCAAGGCACTCACTGGAGGATTTTAGGCTGAGGAAGGGCTTCAGTGCCAAGACGGTTCTTCCAATTCCTTCATCCAGTGCCCAACATGGAGCTGGGGATGGTGCTTACAGAATTTTTTTTTTAATTTACTTTATATGCATTGGTGTTTTGACTACACGTATGTCTGTGTGAGGGAGTTGGATCCCCTGGAACTGGAGTTACAGACAGTTGCGAGCTGCCATGTGAGTGCTGGGAATTGACCTGGGTCCTCTGGAAGAGCAGCTGATGCTTTTAACTGCTGAGCCATCTCTCCAGCCCTAGTTAGGGAACTTCTAAGTGAAGGAGGGCACCAAGCAAAGGTTTGCTAGAGACTGAATGAAGGCAGGGATGAGTATATCTGCCATCTGCTACTCAAGAGGAGGGGATGGAGGAAGAAAGAGTTCAAAAGGCAATGAAGAGCAGGGTGTGTGGCACAATCCTGCGATCCCAGCACTTGGGAGGCAGAGGTAGGGGAATCAGGAGTTCAAGGCCAGCCTTGGCTATGTATCAAATTTAAAGGCAGCCTAGGACATATGAGACCTTGTCATTCAAGCAACAAACAAAACTAGAAACATTAAAAACAAAACAAACAAACAAACAAACAAACAAATAGAAACAGGGCTGGTAACTGGCTCAGTGGGCAAAGGCACTTGCTGCCAAGCCTGGTGACCTGAGCTTGGTGCTCAGAATCCATCTCCTGCGAGTCGTTGCCCTCAGATCTGGGGCACGTGTGTACAAGCACAATAAATGAAAACAAAAATCTAAAAAACAAAAAACAAAAAAAAACCAAACAAAACCCTAAACAAACGAAAAATAGAAACAGAGCAAAAACAGACAACTAGGCTAGAGGAGATGGCCCAGTCAGCAGAGTGCTCGCCAAGCAAGCTGGAGGATCCGAGTTCTATCCACAGAACCCTTTTTTTTTTTTTTCCTAAGACAGCATGCTTATAATCGCAATGCCAGGAAGTAGAGGCGAGCAGATCTCTGGAGCTTCCTATCCAATCAGCCTAGCCCACGTGACCAGTAAGAGACCCTGTCTATAAATAAGTAAATAGACAGATAAATACACAAGACAGCGCTGACATTTCCTCTGCCCTTCACACGTGCATGCGCAGGCAAGCCTGCGCGCGCATGCGCACACACCACGTACTCCCACAGAGCAGAGACTGAGTGGGTGACTAGCTGGTGGGTGGGGGACAAGACTGACCATCAGCAGGGCCAGCTGAGTGTCCCAGCTTCCGTCTCTTCCGGGATACTTCCTTCCGGTGCCTTCCTGGGGCAGCTCAGCCACTCTATTAGTCCTGAAGCCCACTCTGCTAACCAAGGGTCTTTGGCGTGTGCTGTGCATAGGCTGAAGGCTCTGCCCTTGGCTTTCTCCCCTCCCACTGGTCGTCCTTTTTTCTCTAGAAGATTCTAGTCTGGGCACACACACCCACACCCATCCCTGTCGAGTCTCCCAGGGGCTAGCACCTGCCTCTCTTCTGCTGTGAGGTCACTTCCTGCCCTGGTGGACAGTAGCTTCTCCTTCAATGGATGGTAGCTTCTTCTTGGCCTCCGCCCTTAGTGTCCGGTATATTTCTCTTTTCCTTCCCTTCCCCTCCCTGCCCTTCTCTTCCAGCTTTTTGAGAAATAGTCTCTATACACCCAAGGTGGTCTGACACTCTAGATCCTCCTGCCCCCACTGCTGGGATGGCCTACGTGTCCTGCTGCCCCAGCCATGTTATGGCCCTGAATATCACTCCTCTGGAACTTTCTCTACCAATCTTCTGGGCCCAAAGGAAGTGTCATCTCTCCCAGAGGTCTCCTCCCATAGTTCACATCGTTGTGGATAGCTTCTGTCTAGCTGAACCTCAGAGGGAAGTAACTATTAGTTCTTACAACTGCTCTGGGGAATCTTCAAGGTTAAAGTCAGGGTTAGATTGGCCTCTGTGTCCTCCAGTCTCACACGGTGCCCAGAAACAAAGAGACACTCCCTGGGTATGGATCGTATTGAGCCACCCACACAGATGTTGACCGCTGTCTCACCGACACACTGGATTTTATTCTTATCGAATTGCTGTCAAACCCATCACCTATCACCTCTCCTTGTGCACAGGGGGCAGACAGCCACTTTACAGGATGGGGACAGTCCTGAGGCTGGAGGTTGAGCCCAGCTGAAAGCAGAGCCCAGGAGATGGCTATCACCTGATTCTAGCTCTGAGCTCTTTCCTCTTAAGTCCTGCAGGATCCATGATCTCCCCAGGGAATGTGTGACCTATTCAGACTGTTCCCTGCCAGCAGCTTTGGCCACTCCCTCCTGCAGTCCCTGGCAAAGGGCACTGACAAGACAGAGCCCCTCATTTTCAGACTCATCTGTCACAGGCCCTGAAGTCATCCCTTTCAAGGAAAAACAGCCCCCAGACCCTGGGGCTGTGCCTGCCTGAGATGGTCGGGTCAAGCTTCCTCCTCTGCTCTCCTTGGCTTGCTGCAAAGCAGCCTCAGCCACATGCAGTCTTCATACGGCCTCACGGGGGCTCAAGCTCCAGCACTCGGGAGAGGGGGGGGAATAGTATGCTTTTGAACAAACTCAGAAGACAAATGCTCAGGCTAGAGTGTAAAGAAATGGATGCAGACTTCTCCCAGTAGCATAGTCCCAGTGACTTAATTTCATGTAGCTATGCGCTCGTAGGAAGAACCTGCAAGGAGGTAGCACAATCTTAGAGCTTATCTTTGGGTGGTAAGTGTTTATCTTTCTTTTTCTCTTTTTCTTTTCTTTCTTTCTTTCTTTTCTCCTTTCTTTTCTTTCTTTCCCTTTCTTTCTTTCTTTCTTTCTTTCTTTCTTTCTTTCTTTCTTTCTTTCTTTCTTTCTTTCTTTCTTTCTTTCGTGTGTTAGGAATGAATGGAATCCAGAACTTTGTATACTCCCAGCCCCTCGCAAGGGAATCCTAAGCAGATGCTTTACCACTATGCTGTACATCCATCCTCATAAAAAATTTTAAAGTTGCAGGGCAGTGGTGGCACATACCTTTAATCCCAGCACTCAGGAGGCAGAGATAGGTAGATCGTTGAGGTCAAGGCTAGCCTGGTCTATAGGTTGAGTTCCAGGACAGCCAGGGCTACACAGAGAAGCCCTGTCTTGAAAAAAATCAACAACAACAAAATTAAATCAACTTCATTATTAATGCGTGCCTCTCTGCGTGAGAGCACATGGGTGTGCACATATGCACACACCAGTGTGCATTCAAATGACAGAGGAGTCAGTAGTTTTTTAAGGAATCCATTCTTCCCTTCCACCATGTGGGTTCTGGGGATCAAACTCAAGTTGTCAGGCTCGGTGGTGAGTGCCCTTAATCACTGAGCCATCTCACTGGCCCCAGGGATGGGATTTGAGGCAGTTGTTTTTGGTATGTTGTTGTACAATGAACCCCCTTCCCTCCCTCCCTCTTTCTCTCTCTCCCTTTCCTTCTCTCTTTATCCCTTCTTCCCTCTGTGGCTGTTTCTCTCCCTCCCTCCCTCCCTCTCTCTCTCTCTCTCTTTCTGACATGGTCTCACTCTGTAGCCTGTCTGTCTAGAAACTCACTATGTAGCCCAGACTGGCTTTGAACTCCCAGCAGTCCTTCTGGCTCAGCCTTCCAAGTGCTGGGATTACAAGCATGAGTACCAGGTATAACACCATTATCTATCTCTCTATCTCTCTATCTATTTATCTATCTATCATGTTTCTATGAGTCGGGGTCTCACTCTGTAGCTCTGGCTGTCCTGGAACTCACTACGTAGACCAGGCTGGCCTGGCACTCACAGAATCCGCCTGCCTCTCTCTCTCTCCAGTGCTGGGACTAAAGGGGTGTGCCACCACATCTGGCTCTGTCCTTTTCTTATTTCCTCCCTTTCTTCTTTCTAAGAAGTGTCACTGGTGAGAGCACCTGGCAAGATCTCTCACTGAGCTACACTCCCCGAGATTACCAGTGTGCACCTTCGCCTGCTTGAAGACAGGCCATTTGTAAAATCAAAAATCAAAATCAGCACATGCTAGGTGTGGTGGTATTTACCTGTAACCCTAGCACTTGGGGCTGGAGGTCGGAGGATTGCCAAAAGTTTAAGTTCAGCCTAGGCTAGCCTGTGACACATGCCGAGACTCTGCTAAGGATAGAATTCAACACAATTTTTTTTTTTTGTCTGCCTGTCCCTGTCCTGGGTATTTCTGGGAAATAGTGATAAGAAGAGCTCCCCAACCCCCCAATAAAGAAGCTGTCTGTATTCCAGGATTGGGAAGCTTGGTCCAGTCTTCTTATAGCTCTCAGAGGCCCCGGCAAGATGCTGAGGGATCCAGGCTCTGTCTGCCAGCTTCGGCTGGCACAGCAGCCTCTGCAGTGGGCAGGAGGCCAGAGCGAGGGCGGCAGAGGCTGAGGCTAGGCTGCCTGCTGAGGAAGCACCGCTGCAGGCTGATGGGACCCCTAGGGGGTTGGTGGGCTGCTTGTAGACAAGATCTACATGGCCACTGAAGGGCCTCGCTTCAAGTCCAGTGGTCAGCCCAGACCCTGGTCACCTGCCCATATCCCCTGGAGCCCCATTTTGGATGACACAGGGCTGAGAGAGCTGCGGTGCCGGAGGAACTGTCATCTGTGCTCACGACCCAGGAGGGAACGAAGGAGTAAGGGAGCATGGGTGTCACCACGTGACAACCACGGCTGGGCCAGTGATTGTGCAGTGGTGATTGCTGATAATGAATTTCTCCCTATTAAAGGCCTCTCAGTCTGCCTCTACCCTCCACAGCTTCCTGTGTGTATGCATGTGTGTGTACGTGTGTGCCACAGTGCATGCCTGCGGTCAGAGGATAACTTGTGGGTCTTGGTTCTCTCCTTCCATAGGGTCCCAGGGATAGAACTCAGGTGGGTTAGGTTTGGTAGCAAGTGCCTTGACCTACTAAACTACTGAGCCAGCTCTCTCCACCTTGCTTTTTGAGGCAGGGTCTCTCCTTTTGACCTGGGGCTTGCAAATTGGTCTAGGCTGGGCAGAGTCCCAGAGATCTGCCCATCTCTGCCTCCTTAATGTTTAGATTACAAGTGGGCACCACCTGCTTGGTATATATATACACATTTTTTTTTTAATATGGAGGCTAGCAGTTGATTTTGAAATCTCGGCTGCAGCAGCTGATAGATCAAACCTTGAAACACTGGAGGTGACTTTTGCTTCTGTTTGTGGAACCACAGACTTCCTGACATGGTGTGTGTGTGTGTGTGTGTGTGTGTCTATGTGTGTGTAAATTCATGTGTGTCTATATGCATGTGAAGACCAGAGGTTGGTGTCAGGTGTCTTTCTCAATTGCTCTCCACTTTATTTTTTGGAACAATCTCACTAAACCTGGAGACTGCTGATTAGCTAAGTCAGCTGGCCAGTGAGCTCTGGGGATTCACCTCTTCTCACCTCCCTCATGGCCGGATTGTGGGCATATACCACAGCACCCAGCTCCTTATGTGAGGGCTGGGGGTCTGAGCGCAGGTCCTCATGTGTCGATAACAAACAGTTTACTGACTTACTGACTGAGCCATCTCCTCAGCCCCCAGATTGTGTGTGTGTGTGTGTGTGTGTGTGTGTGAGAGAGAGAGAGAGAGAGAGAGAGAGAGAGAGAGAGAGATTTAGAAGGGATTGAACCCTGGTTCATTTGCTTAGCAAAGTAATCTATCACTGAGCTGAGAGAGAGAGAGAGAGAGAGAGAGAGAGAGAGAGAGATTTAGAAGGGATTGAACCCTGGTTCATTTGCTTAGCAAAGTAATCTATCACTGAGCTGCATTCCCAGCCCTCCTTTTACTTTACACAGGATAAGTTGTCCAAGTTTGTCTTGAACTCATTCTGTTGCCCAGACCCACACTGACCTCAAAATCCTCCTACCTCAGCCTCCCAAACAGTTGGGATTACAGGCCTTCACTATCAGACCTGGCTTGACATACAGATTTATAGAGTAGAGAGCTCTTAAAAATCCTGATGCTGGCAGATCTCTGTGAGTTCCAGGACAGCTGGAGTTACAACAGAGAAACTGTCTTGGAAAAAATGAAACAACAACAAAAAGCAAAAAACAATCCTGATGCTGATGGGAACTTGGGTGGCCATCTTGTGAGACTCTGTCACTTTATACACAGGAATACGGGGAGCCAGAGATCCAAAGGGACTGGTTGAAGGTCATACAAGAAGTCAGGATTGGAGCTGGAATCAGAAATACCCTTGGACTCAAGTTCTCAGCCCTGAAGTCTCCTTACCCCACGTTTCCCCTGACTACTGTTAGACCACGGTGCTCTAGGAGATGGTCACTGGAGGGGCATGGGCATGAGGGCAGCACAGTGTTCCGGAAGCCACTCTGGGCCCCGGAGACGGAGGACTTATATTGCACCAAGACTTTGGTAAAACCATATCACACTTCTAGGTCTTGTTTGGATCCTCTGCAAAGGGGAGACAGTAGTACCTCTTGACCAGGTCATGTGGAGATGAGATCAGAGTGTGCACGAAGGGTAACGGTCATGTGAACTATTCAAAGTGTAGGTTAGGGAAGAGATATGGTCCGGGAATGTAGGTCAGTGGTAAAGTGCTAGCTTAGGATGTGTAAGGCCCGCGTTCCACCCCTAGCACTGAAGAAAACAAAAAACAAAAGTGAGCCTGTAATCTCCTCCCTCATCAGCATCCTAACCTGAGTCTGAGATTGGGGAAGCCATGGTGTTGGTCCTGGAACGAATAACATGTGGGCAGAGGAGATGTGGGTAAAAAGAGAGGCTGGCTTCAACAGGGCTGACAGACGCTATGACCGTGGGCTGTGTGAGGGGTGAGCGTTAACCACTCAGAAGGGAATGGGCAGCCACTGGCTTGCTGAGGTCAGCAAGAGCCTGCCCAGTGAAGGAGGCAGGAGAAGGGATGGTAGTGACCAGATCGGACTTTTCCTTCTGGAGATGGGATCATGGTGGGGTGCAGGTTGCAGTAGGGGTTCACAGATGCCAGTTCAGAGTACATTCCTATCATCAAATATCCCAGTGACCTTGGGGTGGTCATCTCCCTATCTCACTGTGATTCTTTGGGCTCCACACTTTTAAGTTGACATCAGGAGTCAAGAAACTGATGCTTAACAGGACCTTGACAGCAAGAGGTTGGGACAGATCATCAGCAATAATTCTGCCCCAGGGAAGGTAGCTTAAGTGGCTTTGTGACCTTGGCAAAGTCAGTCAAACCTTGTTCCTCAGCTCTGAAAAGAGGCCAATGAGGTCTTCCTTGGAAAGCAGTGGTGAGAACTAGCTGAGTCCATTGGAGCCTTAGACCAGAACCCGGCGTGATACCCTCAGCTAACATGGTTCCCAAGGGAGACGTCCTTCAGGAATCCAAAGACATACAAAAGACATACGCCTCTATGATTCTCTGTAAGAAATGTTTACTTATAAACATTCTTCTCGCATCTTATAGTTTACAGTTAATTTGTGGAGGTCAAAGGACAACTTGTGGGATTTGGTTCTCTCCTTCCATAGTGTGAGACCTAGGCATCAAACTTGGATTGTCAGTCTCGGTGGCAGGTGCCTTTGCCCACTGGGCCATCTCACTGGCTCTAACATCTTACTATGTAAACAGCTTCCCATTCATTCTATAGATTATCCCATTAGTTCAGCCACAAAAGATTCTGCCTACTCTCTCAGCAAGTGCTCCAAGTCACTCTCACCAACAAAAGAGACTGTTAACACTCCACCTGTTTATACATCAGGAGGCAAGCTCAGAAAGCTTGGGTGGCTTACCTGAAGTCACACAACCTACACTTGATTCCATGTCTTCTTGGCTTCAGAGTCCACGGCTATCAAACCACCCACCGCTCACCCCTGAAAACCCAATCCACTCTCTTCAGTCACCCTTCAAGAATTCCTCCTCCACCCCACCCAGGAGAGTGGGATCGGATATAAAGTTAAGGAACCCCAAAACTAGTGGTATGTGGGAGTGATTTCCTAGTCAACATAGTTCTATTTCTGGCTTGGGGGGTAGAATCTGGCACCAGCCAAGATCGTGACCTTAAGATGACCCTCTGAGTAGAGGAACCCCTGCTACCCATCAGAGTACCTGCCTTTTACTTTTGATACAGGATAAAAAGACTAGCCCAGGTGTGGTCATGCCAGGAGCAGGGAAGTGGAGAGGTTTGGGGGAACGAGAAGTTATGGCTGGGATAGAGCGCAGACACTGGAGTGCCACGTTTGACCCGAGTGGTAGTTATTCTGGATCTCCCTGATCTGTCCTTACGGGAACTAGCTGTCAGAAACAAGAAACTGCAGGAGGCCTCAATGTCCAGGCAGCAGCCCTTGAAAGAAAGTGGGAGACGCCGGCAAGCGGCTGTGTCTCTCTTCACAGTCCTTTATCAGAAATCTACCACAAGGCTAGACCTACCCTGGGCCTTTAAAATTCTTGCAGAATGTCCTTCCAAACTCCTGTTTTCACGTCTGCAACCCCCTCTCACACACCCGATCTGATTCCCAGAGTGAGAATAAATGCCAGCCTGCCGTGAGAGATCCAGTTCTCACCACCAGCTCCTGCCTCCCTGGGGCATTTGGGTAGCTCGGAAAAAGGCCAGACTGTCCCTTATGCAGGCACCCCCCTGCTGGACAGAGACCCAGCATCCAAGTTGGGGGGGTGCTCTCTCCACCTCTGCAAGTGACGGGTGTCTATAGTGTCTCTGCATCTGGGTCTCCTTTCCCTGGGGAGCAGGTGCTTCTCCTAAGCTGGGGGAAGGGCGACTGGATGATGGCCTTCTTGGCATGCTCATGGGCTGGACCATGGTCAGTGTATGTCCTGGGGAGTCTTCCCCTTGACCCTTGAATTCACACTTTCTCCATCACTCTAAGTGAAAAGAACAGCATTCTTCATCTCCAATTCTACCTCGCCTGACCCCCCGGACAGATAACTCCGGCAATCAACCCCTCAACACGCACCGATCCTCTCCCATCTGGGTCTCCTGGCTGGGGAGGCCTGAGGTCCAACCCAGCTCAGCCCCTCTGGGAAACACCCCCGCCCCATCAGAGGCTCTTACCTTCTCGCTGACCTCTGCAGTCTTCTGGACGCTGGAACCGGGTCTCCGGGTCCCGTTTGTCCCGGGTCTTTTGCTCGGCAAGGCAGCTCTGTGGCCTCCCCACGGCCCCGCACCCCCTTCTTCCCGCGGGCGCCGCTGCCGATTGCTGAAATGCTGGACAGCGCACCACCATCGAGGCGGCCTCCTGGCCCGCTGGATGGCTAGAGCGTCCCAGAGTCCGCGGCTCACAGCGCCCTCGGCAGGCCTGGAGTACCTAATGCTGCGGATACGGAATCCAGCCGGGGGCGGGGCATGCCAATTCCCGAGTGAAGCCTAGGAGTAAAGGTAGTGATTACTTTGGAGCTGGGTATGCTCCTCGGTATCTAGAGTCCTTACTAGGACTTTCATTGACGCCTGGGTGCAGCTAGAGAGCTAGGGGACACCTCCAAAGGTGTCCTGGTGGCTGGACCAGGCAGGCTGTGTAGTGGTGTAGGAATATAACCCACCGGGGAGGGAATTGTTTCTTTTATCCTACTCGCCCCCTCTCCGCTCTCCATTTCTTCTTTTTTTGGTAGGGTCTCACGTACTGGAGTACTCAGATTCACTATGTAACTGAGGATGACCTTGAACTTCTGATCCTCCACCTCCAGAGTGCTGGGATTATGAGAATGCACCAGCTACTACACCTGATTCATACAGGGCTGGGTATGGAACACAGGGCTTTTCTTCCTGAAAATAGACAAGCCCCTCCACCAATCAAGCTTCATCCTCGGCTGTGGTTCTGTGAATCAGGATGCTGCTGTTAAGTCCGCAAAACACACAGCAATCACTATGCCTATGCCTTGGGCTCCCAAGTGCTGGATTGCATGGGCCACCAAGCCTGGCTGGATAACGGAGTTTGAGAATGAGATAACTGGGCCTTTGATGTTTCTAGGCTGGAAGTCGTGGGATCCAGAGTTCAAGTCACTTTTTAGTTACTTTGTGTGTGGCCTTGAGCTGCCTGTCGACAGCAGGAAGAGTCCTATTTTAGTTCTCACACTGAGCATGCTGAATGGGAGAAACTCAGCAGCTGCCAGCCATGAGGGCATCCCAGAGATTGTTCCCTAGTGGAATCCAGGAGTGCTGACTGCCACAGCTTCAGTCCCACGACTGGTTCCCCATAGCTGTCTCCAAATGAGGCGTTGTCAGATGTGCGGAGCAGTCCAGAAGGGGCAGGACTGGAGCGAGGGAAGCCAGAATGTAGAATTTAAGAAAACTTTCAGAGGTTTGGAGAGACGGCTCAGCAATAAAGAGCACTTGTTCCTCTTACAGTGGACCTAGGTTCTGTTTCCACACCTACACGGTAGTTCACAACATCTGTAACTCCAGTTTCAGAGGAACTATTCCCTTCTTTGTATTTTCCTTTCTTTCCCTTTTCTTTTTCTTTTTTTTAATTTTTTGAGACTGGGTTTCACTGTGTAGCCCTGACTGGCCTGGAACTCACTATGTCGACTGGCCTCGAACCCACAGAGATCTGTGCTGGGTTTAAAGGTGTGCACTACCAAACCTGGCTCCCCTCACCCTCTTCCAACCTCCATAGACACACAGACATATATATGGTGCACATATATGCACACAGGCAGCACATACACACAGGCACTCACAAACACACAGGAGAGAAGAGAGAGACGGGGTGGGGGGAGAATGTCTGTGGATCTGTATTTCTTGTGAGCTTGAGTCTGGCATGCAGGTCTGTGAGTATATGCAGCCATCTGTGTCTGCCTGTCTTACTGGAGCCTGTCTGTGTGTGCCTCCTCACCCCTCCTCCTTTCCACAGGTTTCCTTGCCCATGTCTTTGGTATGTGTGTGTGTGTGTGTGTATGTGTGTGTGTGTATGTGGTGCGTGGTGTGTGTGTATGTGGTGTGTGGTGTGTGTGTATGTGTGTGTATGTGTGTGTGTGTGTGTAAGATCCTTACAGAACAAAGGTTGGGAGTGGGTAAGAGGGCAGGATACAGCTATTACTGCCAGCTCTGCCACTCCAGAGCCCCAAGGGTAAGTCCTCAGCCGGTCTTCCACCTTCTGACTAAATTAATATTTCATCAGCTGGGGCTTTGAGCTGGCCAAGCACCAGTCAGACTCCCTCCTTCCAGGGAGAGTCTGCCCTTCTGTCTGTCTGGAGTGGCAGGCAAATCAATGGCTACAGGAATGCCCTCAGAGCGCCTGCAGTCTCTCCTTCTTTGAGGAGTCATAGCTGGCTGAATGGAGACTAGAGGAAGGCTAGAGGAGGTGCAGGGTCCTCCCACCTCAGTGCAAAGCTCAAAGTTCACCCTTAAACAAAGTTGGCTGCATGAAAGCCTGGCCACTGCCACACGGTCCCTGGCCAGCTCTGGCTTCCAGTCTTTTTTTGGAACTTGAGACTGGGAACCCTGCCCTAGCTGAGTGCCCATCCCCCTTCCTTCCTTTGTCCGACTCTGCAGCTCCTGCTTCCTTGACTTTGACGTCGGAGGGGGCCACTTCAGGGGAACGGCAACTTTGGGAGGGAAAAGCTGGCTGCACACAATCTTCCCCAGCTACTCGGAGCCCCTATCCTACCAAGGATGGGGGAGCCCTGGAGCCCTGGCTGTCTCTCTTTAGGCACTCCCCTCCTCTAGAAGTCTCTTTCTGTGTGTCGTCATTTGAATCTGAAGTGCCCCCTCCCCAAGCCTCAAACTTAGAAAGCTTGTTCTCCAGCCAATGCTGCTGTTCTAGAAGATTGTGGAACCTAGGGACTTGGGGAGAAAGCTTGGCCCTTCAATCCTGGAGACTCACATAGAAGAAAACTGATCCTCACAAGTTGTCCTCACATACACACACAAACTATATATATATGCATATATATATATTGAGAGAGAGAGAGAATTTGTTTAAATTCTTTTTTAAAAAATGTCCCAGAGAAGGAATATTAGGAAGCAGAGAACAAGGAGGTCATAATTAAGCTAGGTGTATTGGTGCTTGTTTGTAATCTCAGGCTCATGAGGCTGAGAGGCTGAGGTAGGATCATGAATTCAAGGCCATCTTGAGTTAGAGAGTGAGTTCTAAGGAAGTCTGGGCTATAACAAGATCCTCAGTAAGATAAAAAATAAAATATAATTCAATAAGCAGGGCCAGTGAGATGGTTCAGTGGACAAAGGTATTTGCAACCAAGCCTGACAAACTGAATTTGATCTCCAGGAGGACCTACATGGTGGAAAGAGAAAACTGTCTTCTACAGGTCGTCCTTTGACCTCCACAATGGGTGCAATGGCATGCCTGCACCCCGCCTCCTCACACTCAAAAAAATTAAAAGTAAAATAAAGGGTCTGGGGAAAAGGCTCAGTAAAGGGTAAAGTGCTTGCTGAACAAGTTGTGAGAACCTGAGTTCAAGTCCCCAGCACCTATGTACGCAACTAGGTGTGGCAGTGCATACCTGTAATACTAGTGTTTAGGAGGGGGTTCTCCAAGAATTCCCTGCCAGCCAGTCCAGCCAATCAGTGAGCTCCGGGTTCAGGGAGTGAGCCTGTCTCAAAAACTAAGTTGGAGAAAGATAAACCAACATTCATCTCTGGGCTCTGCATGCACGTCCAGTTACACACACAACACACACACACACACACACAACACACACATGCACACACACACACGCACACACACACAAATACAATCAAATTAAAAGATAAAATGGAAAGACCAGGATGGGCTGGAGAGATGGCTCAGCTGTTAAAGGCATTTTTAGGTCTTACAGAGAGGACCTGAGTTTGGTTCCCAGCACACATGCCAGGAAGCTCACAGCTGCTTGTAACATCAGCTCTAGGGGGAATCAGATGCCCCCTACTGGCCTCCTTGAACACTGCACTCATGTGAACATACCTACATGCACACACAGAGAGAAACATATACACCTACAGGTAAGAAACAATAAATCTTTAGAAAGGAGAGAGAGAGGAGACTAGGGCAAGATGGAAATGAGAGGGCAATGTGGGGCAAAGGGGAGTGAATACAGGGTAGCCAAGTGCTTCATTCATTGCTGTGGCCCCGGGGCCACTTCTTTGCCTGCTTGGCAAGTCCTTACAAACCATCACATACACTCTGCACTCCTTCCACCACACATCGCACCCCTCCTGTGTACACATTACAGGTGCCTAGCATGGGGTTGACTCCTCTGGGGGATGTGCAGTGACCTCTCTCTAAGGCCTGGAGTCCAGGCCGTAGTCCATGCACATCTGGGTCCATGGGTTCCCCCCCACTCCCCCACCCAGGACAGGGCCGGCAGGGAGGTGTGGCGGGAGCAGCTGGGGCTGCCAGGGAGTATGTGACCCAGTTTCATCCCCAGCATCTGTCTGCTGGCAGAACAGATTCCAGTCACCTGAGTTCACGGCAAACTCCCGCACCTGAAGCGAACACGCACGTGACAAACTCACAAGCATCAGACACGTGTCCACATAGCAATGTGGATCTCACACACATGCCCCACCCAGGTCTCCGGGATATACTCTTCCAGAATCCCAATTCCCTTCCTACATTATGTCCGTGAATATATTCAGATCATCTCCTCCTGCGCCAAACTTAAGTCTCAGCTACACACCACATCCTTGTAACCCCTACATACGCGCCCTCCCAGACCTTCATGAAATGGGTACCCACACAGGAGCGCATGCGCCGATCCTCAGCGCGGCGTCGCGGTAGACCGCTGATACACCTTGTCACCAGGTAGGGATATCCTGCAGACAGCGTCTTTTTATTGTTTTCTTTTATTACATTTATTTGTTTGTTGTGTGTGTGGTGGTGATGGCGGTGGTGGGGAGAAGGGATTGAATTCTTCCATCTTATGGGCCCTGGATCAAACTGAAGTCATCAGGCTCAGAGGCAAGCGCCTTTCCCTGCTGAGCCAGCTTGCCGGCCCAGCTCCTCCTATTAAGTTCCTATCAAATGTTGTATATTTTGTTCACCCTTGCAGCCATGCACCTCCGTGTTACTGTGCAGAGTTCAGGTTCCGAGATGGAAAGCGATGTTACCAAAGTTTTCTCTCTCTCTCTCTCTCTCTCTCTCTCTCTCTCTCTCTCTGTGTGTGTGTGTGTGTGTGTACATGTAAGTGCAGATGACTGAGAAGACCAGAATGTGGCACTGGTTCCTCTGGAGCCAGCGTCACGGGCAGTTGAGAGCTGTCCCATTGGGTGCCAGGAACTGAACTTCATCCTCTGAGCAAACACTCTTTCCTGCTGTGCCATATCTTCTCCATCTTGTTTTTGAGCAGGGTCTCACTGAACCTGGAGCTCACACACACGACTAAACTGGCTAGACTGGCTGGCCACGGAACCCCAGGTATCCTCCTGCCTCCGCATTCCCAGTGCTGGGATTAGGTGAGTGCCACCATGCCTGGTGTTTTCTGTGGGTCCTGCGGGTCTGGACTAAGGTCACCATCTTGTGCAGCAAATGCTTTTCCAACTGAGCCCTCTCCTCAGCCCCTACCCATTTTGATGCTGACAACCTTCACATTTCTTTCTCAGGGTGAGTGACACTCCTCAGAGCCCCCCGCCCCCCAACACTGTGGGACAGCAGCAGACAAAGACTCTGCACAACACCACTTCTAGAGTTTATTCTAAAAGGGCAGCAGTCACGGCGTGGAGAGACCCTGATCTTCCTGCTTCCACTTCCCCAGTGTGGGAATTACAGCTGTGAACCACTATGCCTGATTTTACAATCTGCTGGGGATGTAACCAAGGGCTTTGTGAATTCTAGCCAAGCACTACCAACTGAGCCCACCTTTTTTCTTTGTAAGTTAATTATCTCAGGCATTTTGTTATAGTGCTAGAAATTTGCCCCAACACCTTGGTACACAGCACATATATACACATGGGCATCACATGCATACTTCATACAGTACATACACATACACACATCGCACATCAAACACACAGATACACATAGACATACATCACCCATCACACAGACTCTTCTCCAAGCCTGTGAAAAGAGCATCGCCAATCCCCCCTGCCTGGCTCCAGCCAGGCGGCCCCCCTCTAGTTGGAGCTGGAGCAGAGTTAACCTAATTACCATCCTGGGTCTGCCTGGTGCACAACTCAGCTCCCAGCCCGGCTGGGAGCATATTAAAACCAGCAGGAGCTGGGGAGGGAGAAAGCCAGAGGAGAGAAGCTATTTTTAGGTAGCAGGTGGGTTTGTAGCGGGGCTGGCGTTTGAGAGGGGAGGGGGCTGAGCAGGGTGGTGGGGGCTGAGGTCAGGGCACAGGGTAGTCTGAAGGAGCTCTGTTGAAACCAAATGGGGACCAGGCCAGCTACGGATTCCCCAGGGAAGTGGGGAGGAGCCAAAAGTGGGGGAGGCAGACTTGGTCTGGTTCTAAGACAGAGCTGTGCCTGCTGGCCTGCTGGGCCTGCAGGGCTCAGGACAAAGACAAACCACCCACAGGAATCTCTAGGGCAGGGGAGTGTGTGAATGACTCCAAGATGGATGGAGGACCTGAGCTTGATTTGATAACCCACCACCTAACATCAACAGCTACACAGACACACAGACAGGCACACACACACACACACACACACACACACACACACACAGAAACACCTATACACACACAGCACACACAACACACACATGCACACAAGGCAGACACACTTACATACTTACACATATGGGGTAGAGATGCAACATCAGATCCTCAAAGGCTGCTAGGCAGGAGTGTGACCTCCTGGGGCTGACCAGCTACTATGGGAGTAGCTGGTTCCCCTTATCCAGAACCTAATCTGGGGACAACCCATTCCTGTCCCTTATTAACCCCAAGTCCCAGCAAGGGCACAGTGGACTTGATACACAGACACACACACACACACACACACACACACACACACACACACACACACACACGAGGGAACTTGGTTGAATCAGCAACCCCAGAAATTCAAGGGTTTTGTGTTCAAAACCCACACAGTTCAAGGGGTGACCTGGTGATTGAGGGAACAACTGGGAAATTCCCAAGATGCCTAGCATATAACCTTGAACATCCCAAAGCTATGGGGCACCTTGTTGAAGGGGAGAAGGTCCATAAGTGCTGTCCTAGGTTCAAATCTCAGTTCCCTTTACCACTGCATGAATCTGGACTCTGTCTCTCAGGCATGGAGTCCCTTGTCTGGAGAATGGAGCTAACTGTACCTTAGAGAGTTGTGATGAGGGTCAAAAAGAAACCCATCTGGGGCTGGAGAGGTGGCTCAGCCATTAAAAGCACTTGCTGTTCTTCCAAGGATCAGAGTTTAATTCTCAGCACTCATATCAGGTGAGTCATAACTGCCTGTAACTCCAGCACCGGGTTATCTGACGCCCTCTTCTGGCCTCTGAGGGCACTGCACACACAGAGATGCATAGGCAAAAATTAAAAAATAAAAACCTTTGTTAAAAATAAAAACATATCTGATGCCAGACATAGTGGTGTGTACCTTTAATCCCAGCACTCAGGTAGCAGAGGCAGATGGATTTCTGTGAGTCCAAGGTCAGCCTGGTCTCCATAGTGAGTTCCAGGACAGTCAGGACTACATAGTAAGACCCATATAAATGTTATAGCAGTTCCAGAGCCAGGGTGTCTAAAACCAAGGACTTAGCAAGCTTGGCTCTTCCTGGGAACGTCTAACCTTTTTGTTTTTGCTTTTGTTTCTTCCTGTGTAAATGTGTGTGGTGTGCACGCGTGTGTGCAGGTGTCCATACATGTGTGTGTGCCTGAGGTTGACGCTGAGTCCTCCTCCGTCATCTTCACTGAGTCAGACCTTCTTCCCTGAACCCTGACACGGCTTGTCCAGCTAGCCGACTTGTTCCAGGGATACCGCCTCTTGAGTGCTGGAACTAACGGCAGGCCACCATGCCTGCCTCACACTAACGTGGGTATGGGATTGAAACTCAGGTCTTCCTATTTGCATGGCAACTGCTTTATTCACCGGGCCATCCGCCCAGCTTGCTTCTAGCCTTTTCCAGGCTAAGGCTGCCTACTTCCTCTGCTCGGGGCCCCACACTCCGTCTTCAATGACAGCAGGGTAACATTTCCACCTTTCTCCGTCTCTCCCCACTTGGACATTCTCACCTGACTCCTCCTAAGGACCTTTGTGATTCCACTAGGCCGAGGATCAGTTCCCAGCAGCAACACCAGGTGGCTCACAGCCTGCTAGCTCTAGTTCCTCTCCTTGACTCCGGGAGGGCCCCAGACACGCACATGGTACACATACATACATATACATACATGCAGGTGTGCACGTGTACACATAAAATGATAAAAATCAATAAACCATATTTTAAAAGAAGAGATAGTTTAACTTTGGAGCCAAATAAGAGCCAAATGGCCCTAGTAACTCAGATCCAGGTCACTCCAAATACTCCAGGTTCCAATATGGTAATAGACTGAAGGAATTTTTTAGTGACAGAACAAAGAAAGTAATCAGTTGTTGGTATGGTCTCCTGCGCTGTCTCTGCTCTGTCCCAGCCTGCAGCTGGCTGGTTTTGGCCCAGTTCCCTGCAATGGCCAGATGCAGGAAACTCGCGCTGGGGTAGTGGCCGCACCAAGAACAAATGGACGAGACGCAATGAATCAGTCCTGGGAGCCTCTTCTGGTGGAAGCAGAGCTCAGTTTAATGCAGGATGTCTGCTACATATATTCAACAGTGGGGGAGGGTCCTGGGTGCTCAGGGTGGGGGATCTATTGAGCTTAGACAAGGGCATTGGGGTAGCCTTATTTGCATGTGGGGGGGGGCTCTTTTTTACAAGGCATGGTCTCACAGAGACAAAGAGGGAGGTATCCTATCAGCCACAGGGCAGACAAGCACCTAACAAGTCACATTCCTTTTGCTTCTGTGAAACAGGCAATATTTAATATTTAGCTGGGATCTGGCCAGGGCTAAAGGTGAGGAGCAGCTGAGGGCCCAACGCTCTCGCCTTCTGGGATGGGGAGGTGCTCCTAGCTGCTTCAACCCACTCCTCAGCCCCATGGCAGTCCCACGATAAATCAAGACACTTCTAGGATACATCGGTGGAAATGCCAGGTAGGCGGGCTACAGGAAGGGAAGGAGACTGTGCTGTGGGTGTCAGACGCTCTCTGATGTCTTAGCCTTTGCGTTGGTGGAAGCTAAGGGTCTGTTTGTACATTCCAAAGTACTTTCCTAATGGTCAAAAGGCCCTTAGGTCACACGCAGAGGTGGGTAATAAAAGGGGCTGAAGCTAGCCCAAGACGATTTGGCTCTGGGCTTGTAGCATTTCTCTACATTGTTGAGGTTCTAATCAGTCCGGTCATCTTTCCAGGGACTCTCATTTACAAATTGTCCAGAGGAGGTTTTGGGAGAGAGACATCTGTTAATTATAAGCTTTGACCTTGGGGATGTAGTAATTGCTTTTCTAACCACTATAACAAGAGCAGCTTAGGGGAGGAAGGGTTGGTTTTGTCTCAAGCGTGAGTTTATCTGGCAGGGAAGGCATGGAGGCAGGAGCATCAGGCGGCTGGTCACATGGCACCCACCATTAGGAAGCAGAGAGAGGAGGATGCTGGCATGCAGCTTGCCTCCTTTGCCCTTGTCAGACCCCAGCTTGTCAGATGCTGCTGCCTACATTCAAGATGGATCTTCTCCCCTCGATTAAACCTGTCTAGAAACACCCTCACAGACACAGCCAGATTCCAAATTTCATCAACTTAATGGAGATTAGCCACCATGGGGGATGGGAAAATGGGGTGAATGAACTCACTAAAAACCACTTCCAGGTCCTGGATTTGAACCCTCTACAGCAGTGGTTCTCAACCTGTGGGTCACAACCCCTTTGGGGGGTTGGACGACCCTTTCACAGGGGTCGCCTAAGAGCATCTGCATATCAGATACTTACATTATGATTCATCACAGTAGTGAAATTACAGTTATGAAGTAGCAACGAAAATAATTTTATGGTTGGGGGGAGTCCACCATAACATAAAGAACTGTATGAAAGGCTCACAGCATTAGGAAGGCTGAGAACCACTGATCTACTGGAACCGAACTGTAGTTCAGTGAGGGGAACAGCTGTGTGGGTGCCCTGGTGTGGGGTATACACCTTGTTCTCTGGATCCTCAAAGTTCAGCTCGTTTTCAGGAGCAGTGTTGATGCCTGGTGCTATTAAATATTTAACCAAAGAGCTGGAGAGATGACTCACTGGTTAAGAGCACTGGCTGCTCTTATAGAGGACCCAGGTTGGGTTCCCAGAACTGACATGGTAGCTCACAAGCATCTGTTAGTTCAGTTCTAAGGGATCATGTGCCCTCTTCTGCCTCTGTGGCCACCACACACTCATGGTGCACATACACACATGCAGACAAAGCACTCATACACATAAAATAAAAACGAACAGAATCTTTTGAGGAATTTAATAAAGCTGAGTGTGATAGGATACACTTTATACCCCAGCACTCAAGAGACTAAAGTAGAAGGATCATGGTTTCCAGGGTAGCCTGGGCTACGTAGTAAGACCCTGCCTCAAAACTAAAACCAAGGAAGGGAGGCTGGAGAGGTGGCTCAGTGGTTAAGAACACTGATTGCTCTTGCAGAGGATCCAAGTTCAATTCCCAGCACATAACCACCTGTAACTCCAGCTCAGGGGATCTGATGCCCCCTTCTGGACTCCACAGGTACCTGCACTCATGTGCACCCCCCCTCCAACTTACATATGATTACAAATAAAACGAAATAATTTTTAAAAGATGAGTACCAGAATTGCTTGGGCACAGATCAATAGATTTAAGGGCCCTCATGCTGCTGCCAGGAGTCACCCCTTAACTAAAAGGGGTGCCAGAGAGGTCTAAAGGTAGTGGCCTCAGATAGGGCAGCAACAGGTGACTAGTGGATTAGGATATGTCTCTGTCTCACTAGTAGGTCAGCTGTCCTGATGTAACTAGCTTCAAGAGGTCTTAACTTCTGGTATCTGGTCCTGTCGGCCCTATGGTAACCCCCTGAGGTACCATGTGTGCTGGCTGGCTGTTATGTTAACTTGACACACCTAGAAAGGAGGGAACCTCAATTGAGAAAATGCTTCCATAAGATCTGGTTGTAAGGCATTTTGTTAATTAGTGATCGCTGAGGGAGGGCCCAGGTCATTGTGGGTGGTGCCGTCCCTGAGCTGCTGGTCCTGGGTTCTATAAGGGAGCAGGCTGAGAAAGCCATAAGGAGCAAGCCAGTAAGCAGCACCCCTCCACGGCCTCTGCACCAGCTCCTGCCTCCAGGGTCCTGCCCTGTTTGAGTTCCTGTCCTGACTTCCTTCAGTGATACACTATGAGGCAAAAGTGTAAGCCAAATAAACCCTTTCCTCCACAACTTGCTTTTTTAGCTTGATATTTCATCACAGCAATAGAAACTCTAAGATAACATAGAACAAACTGAAGAGGGTGAAGAGGGAATTCTAGCCAACTAGCATTTGGTTAGGTGTTTGTTCTCAAGCAATGGGGTCTCCTGGTGCCAGGACACAGGCAAAGAGAGGAGACAATATCCCCCTTTAAAGAAAAAAGATTCACTTATTATTTTTATGTGTATGTGTGTCTACATGAATTTATGTGCATCACATCAGTGCAGGAGCCCCCAGAGGCGGTAAGAAGGCGTCAGATCCTCTGGGACTAGAGTTAGCCGCAAGCTAAGGTTAGTCTGGCCTCTCCCTCAAACCTTGCTAGAGAAACACAGGGCTTTGCTTTCCTGCCTAAGAGCTTCTTTCCATGGCTCTCCCTGTTGGGGAAGTTTATTTCTAGTTATTTTTATATGTTTAATAATTGTTTTGTACATTGTTGGGGGAAGGGCTGCCTAAGCCTTGGCATTTTGCTTGATCTGCTTGTGTTGGCTTTATGTAAATCTGTGATTAAGATGGTTGCTTTCTCATGATCTGCACCTGCCCACTGTTCCCAGGCAGAACCATTGTGGTTCGCTGAGATCTCCAGGTGAAGAGCAGAGTTTCTGTGGAGGAATTCTTGTAGTCCCTCTCCCACAGTCTCAGGCAACAAGGAGAGAACACTTCCTTAGGCCTCGAGTTTCCCCATGGTAAAGATAACATAGCTCGGCTGCTAAAGGATTGTGGGATGAGACTAAGCTACAGGTTTTCCTTCATTATGCAAATAGGCCTTTGTATAAGGGGACAGATTTTTTGTATCAATAAAACAGCTGAGGAGCTTATGTATTAATAAAAAACCCCTGCGATCAGACGATCAGGATTCTACTGTCCAGTATGGCGCTTGCCGTGACAGATGGTTCCCTCTGCTGAGAGAGTTTGCATCTATGAAAGTGTCTCCTTGTCTTGCTTGCTGAGCTCACACAGCAGCTCTCTGCTACACCTCCCTTTATTGTTTGCTCCTACTCTCCCGCCTGCCCAGATGACAGCGCGGCTAGCCTATTTGGGCCCTGGAATGTTAATCTCGCCGCTGAGTGACCTAACCTTGCCTGGAAGCTGCGCGCAGCATCGGCCTCTTGCTCCCTCTTCTGGCTACAGAGGGAACTGCAGTCTTGGCCTAGAAGCCTGGATTAGGCTCTCCCTGCTTCCCTTCCCAGCCTGTGACTCTTCCTGACCTCAGCAATTTTCTGCAATCCGTTTGTCCTCATCCGGGTGCCCCACGGCCTGGGAGCTGTTAAGAACTAGCTCTCGGCTTGCATGTGCTCATAAATACCCTAATTGCCACCCGTGCCTTCCTGTCTTGGCTGCAGGGGACAGGAGCTGGTCAGGGAGGGGACTAACTGGACATTATGCAAAGGCAGTATATGTTTTTGGCCACTGAGCAATCAATCAAGCCCCCCCCCCCAAACCTGATCTTCCAATGAACCCAGAGCTCCCCAATTGGCTAGCCTGACTGGCCAGAAGTGCCAGGAATCCTCCTGTCTCTGTCCCACCTTCAGTTTCCCCAGTGCTATGGCTACAATGCATTATTGCCACATCTGGCTTTTTATGTGCATAAAAACTTCAAACTCAGCCCTCTGTGCTTATGCAATAGGTGCTTCACCCAGCCCTTCAAGCTCCCTCCCCAGATCAGCTGATAGATTTCTAAGGGAGTAGAAATGGGGTTGGGTGATGTGCTCACCCTTCCCAGGCTGCTCATTGCCACCCCAATGTTGACCCTCTGCCCTTCTGCTGCGTACCCTCGGTGTTCGCACTTGTAGCGTGGCCTTTGGCAGGGAGTCACTTGGGGCTGGCCTTTCTGGAATGCTCTTTTCTAGGCCCACCCAGTCACACCGGCAGGCAAAGATGACCTTCCTTATTGAACTTTAAGACGCTTCGGTCTGGAATCCTGTCACTAAACTGATCAGCCCATTGACAAACTATCTCTTCAGTCTTCAGGATGAGGGCCATGCCCTTCAGCTGGGCATGCCGGTCTCACCAACCTGCCTGTTTCTCTTGTCATGGACTTGAAGCTCCAAGGCATGTGCCCAGGACAGTTATCAACGTGGCCAAAACAAAATTGTGAAGTTATTTTAAACATTGAGTTTTTCTTTTTTTCGCCTGAGACAGGGTTTCCCTGTTGTAACTCTGGCTGTCCTGGAACTCACTCTGTAGACCAGGCTAGCCTCGAACTCACAGAGATCTGCCTGCCTTTGCCTCTCGAGTACTTAAAGTGATTAAAGGTGTGCGCCACCCAGCAAGTTTTTGGTTTTTTTTAAACACCTCTTGTTGAATTTGTATCTGTGTACGTGTGTATACAGGTAAGGCCATCCATGTGTGCACTCACGTGTAGAGGCCAGAGGTTAACTTCAGATGTTCCTCCGAACATCTTGTCTTCCCATCTTCTTTCTGAGACAATTCTCTCATTGGCCTGGAATTCACGGACTTGGCCAGGCTGGCCGGCCAATGAGCCCTGTGCTGCCCCTGCCTGCCGAGTGCTGGGACTACAAGCATACATCACACTTGGATTTTTGTTTTTCGTGTGGCTCAGGGATTGATCGTGTCATCATGATCACACCTCAAACATTTTACTAACAGCGTGTTGGATGGATATCTTTATTGATTGTCGCTATTGTCTTGAGAGGTGGCTCTTACCCAATGAGAAGCTTGCTTTTGGCTAGGCTAACTGGCCTGTAAGATCTCAGGGTTTACAGCTATGCACAGCTTTCTGTATAGGTGCTTCGAACAGGGGATTTGAACTTGGGTCCTCATGCTTGTACAGAACAAGTACTCTCACCCGCGGAACCATTTCCCTCGTTGTGAGGCTTTTTTTGTTACTTGACTGTGGAAGTTTGGAGCATGAACTTTGTAGTCGTGGCAAGGTCATGTCTCAGGTGAGAAGTTTGAACACATTTGGTCCTTTTGTTGCCTAAAATGCTACCTAGTCTGCAGAGCTAACCTGGAGAAGACTCGTAAGACTCTTGCTTGGCCAAGACACCTGCAAGTGTCTTCTCTGGAGCCCTGAGGTCCTGGCCCTTCCCCTATTTCCTAATTCTCTGACAGTTGCAGAGTCATCGCCGCCAGCTGGGCACAGTGGTTCATGCCTGTGATCCCAGCGCTCAGAAAACTGCAGCAGGAGGGTTTTGACATCGACTTGGGTTACATAGTGAGACTGCCAAAAAGCAACCAGCGGGTACGAAGCTGATTGTTTTCCTCGTTCCGAATCCACAGTGGATTCTGTTTGGTGGATACGTGTATAACATGTATTTGAAAGTGTAAAGTGTGATGTGGTGGTGATGCTTCTGTTCTTTTTCTTTTTTTCTTTTCAGTTGAGACAGGGTCTCACTGTGTAGATCTGGCTGTCCTGCCTGGAACTCACTCTGTAGACCAGGCTGGTTTTGAACTCAGAGATCCACCTGCCTCTGCCTCCCAGTGCTGGGATTAAAGGTGTGCATCACCACACCTGACTACAACTTCTGTCTAATGCCAATTCCTTTTTTTTTTTTTTTTAATTTAACGTCCATTTTTGTGTGCGCTGGTATTTTGGTTGCATGTATGTGTGAGAGTGTCGGATCCTGGAAAAGGAGTTACAGAGAGGTGTGAGCTGCCATGTGGGTGCTGAGTATTGAACCCGGGTCCTCTGGAAGAGCAGCCAGTGCTCTTAACCACTGAGCCATATCTCCAGTCCCTCTAGTGCTAATTCTATTGTACATAAGTTTGTTAAGTTACATGGATTTTGGATCTGGTTAATTTTGGTTTGTGATTTTTTTTTTTTCCGAGACAAGGTTTCTCTGTGCAGCCCTGGCTGTCCTGGAACTCCCTTTGTAGACCAGTCTGGTCTCAAATGGAGCTGTCTGCCTCTGCCTCCCAGGTGCTGGGATTAAAGACCTGTGCCACCACCATCCAGTGTGAGTTTTTTTTTTTTTTTTTATAATAAAGCTTATACAAAGAAAAGACTAACCAAGATTAGACAGATGACTCAGTCAGTAAAGTGCTGGCTGCCATGCAAGCATGAAAACCGGAGTTTGATCCACAGAATCTATCTTAAAAGACTATAGGGCCTGGAGATACAGTTCAGTGGGTTAAGAACCCCCAGCTGCCTTTCCAGGGGACCCAGCCATTGCCAGCCTCCACAGGGCAGTCCTGGATTATGAGCAGTGATCATCCACAACCCAGATGTCACTTGGTCTACCTCTTAGATCCAGCCTGTGGGAGGAATGCAAGGATCCTATCAAACAGCATGTCGCCCAAATAGGTCTGCGGTGTGTCACATGCAGTGGTGAGTCAAAAGGACAAAGGTTTGGTTTTCTCTCCTGGAGCAAGATCAAACTATGTAGGTTAGGCTGACGGTGTTGGTGGTGTTGAATCTGTTCCAATTTGTTTTCTGTTGCTGTGACAAACACAACCAAAACCATCTCAGGAAGGAGAGGGTTTATGTGGCTTACACTTCTAGGTCACAGGCCATCATTAAAGGAAGACAAGCAAGAATCTGACAGCAGGCCTGCTTCTTATATCACATAGCATTACCTCAGATCTAGGAACTGGTGCCACAGCCAAAGGCAGAAAATTCACCGTCTCATACTCAGCCAGATTTATACTCTAAAAAATTTGTTGAGACTGGGTCTCAAAATGTAGCTCTGTCTGGCTTGGGACTAGCTATGTAGACCAGGTTGGCCCGCAATTCAGCAATCCACTTACCTTTCTGCCTGAGTGTTGGGATTAAAGGCATGTGCCACCACATCTATTTTATCTTTAATGGTGTCTATGTGGGCACTGTGTCAGCACCCACAGAAGCCAGAGGTATCCTAGGATCCCCTGGAGTTACATGTATGCTTAGAACCGAACTAAGAGGCTCTACAATAGTACAGGCCCTTAATAACAGAATCATCTCTCCACCCCTCCATGAGCCTTCCTACACACCCCAGGGAATGCTTCCACCCACAGTGGGCCGGGCCTCCTACCATTAACAATCAAAACAATTCCCCACAGCCAAGCCTGCAGGTGCATTTTACCTGGGCAATCCTTCAATTGAAAAACCCCCTTTCAGGTGATTTTAGGCTGTATCAAATTGATGGCTGAGCTAAAAAGGACAGAACCTAAAGCCTGGGGCACGCTAGGAGGCATTCGATCCCTAATCCCTCACTGAGGATGTCTGCTGAGCTCCATCACTCAAACATGGAGACAGGGTCCCCTGCAGCTGCCTGGGATGGTCAGAACTCTGTAGTGCAGGCAGGCCTTGAATCTTAGACCTTTCCCGAGTAGCCAGGGTCACAGGCAGGCACTACCAGGCTCAAAGCTTCAGATGTCTCTGCCTAACATGTGAATAGCCTCTAGTTCTTTACTTTTATTTATTTTTTAATTTTGAGAGCAAGTCTCCCTATGTAGCCCATTGGCTTGTAACACAGTATGTAGACCACTCTGGACTTGAAATCAGATCCTCTTGAGAGCCGGGATTAAAGGTGTGCTCCACCACACCTAGCCATAGACTATTTCAGATTCACCGTGCAGTGTAGTGATGAGGCCCTTAGTGAACTGAAAAGTTACCACGGAAAAGAAAATCAGCCTGCTTTATTGTTATTATCAATAGACCAGCCACAGTATGGCAGGGTGCTGATGTACAACACCCACCACTCAAAACAAATCACAGACGACATGATGCTGAATAAGTTAGGGTGATGCTGCTGTCCGAGGCTGGAGCTCTCACTTCATGTTCTTGACGAAGTCCTCACCTTTCTTGATGGAGGCTTTCAGCTCAGGGATGGCCTCAGCAATCATTTTCTCCTCAAAAGGAGTGATCTTGCCAATGCCCAGGTTCTTCTCCACGCCCTTTTTCTGGAAGAGAGAGGGAGGTGGTGACATATAAAACCATGCTTCTAGCTTGGTTTGACTGCACAGGCTGAAATTCGTGCACCTAGGAGGCCCAGGAGGCCGGTGCTCTGCTGCCCAAGCCCCGCCCCTAACCCTCACTGGGGGATTCAAGGCAGAAGCTGCCCGGCTTAGCTGCATCCCAGCCCAGGAGGCCTTTTCTCTCAAGGCTGATCTGGCCTTAGCTGTCACATTCTCCAAACCACACTTGCTCAGCCCTGTGATGCCCCAGCTCTACACTCTGAGGCACAGCCATGCTCGCCCAGACACGTACCCCCAACAGCAAGGGCGTGGAGAAGTAAGTGCACTCCGTTTCTTTGGACTGAACAAAAGAACACTCGACGACTCCTTCCTTCCCATTCATGGCGTCCACAAGGGAGAAGACAAAGCGGGCTCCGGCATAAGCCATGGACAGAGTGGCAGAACCTAGGCGAGAAAGGCGGTCAGCACAGCCGGCACCAGACCCCAGAAACAGAAGTCATCTGTGCTGCCAGGAAAAGCACTGGGATACTGCAGCTCAAGGACAGAATCTGGGTCCATACCTCTGTACCTCACTGTCTCCAGCTCTATAAATTCACCCTCAACCCATGGAAATCTGAGCTGCCTCCTTCTAGAACCTTCCCTCAGGCAAAGGCAGATGCACCTTGGAGAGAAGCACCCGTTCCCCACTCAGGGACAAGAAGTGTACAAGTAACATTCCTGGCCCTCAGTGTTAGTCCCCACCCCCGGGACTCTACCTGCTCCAGCCTTGGCCTTCACGACTTCCGTGCCAGCCTCCTGGATCCTCCCGGTGAGCGTGGCCAGCTGGTCTTGGGGAAAGTCAACCTTGGGGGTACACTGCAGTGCAGGCCAGGGACTGTGTGAGGAACTCCCTGGTGCAAAGGCCCCAGGATTGGCCCAATCCCCTCCAAAGCAGGTTCCACCCCAGCACCACTGAACCCCCAAACAGGCCTTAGTTTCTCTTTTCTTTTTCTTCAAACAGTAGCAGGGATGTAACCCAGGGCCTCAATCATGCCAGACAGGGTCCCCATCACTCAACCAGTGTTTTTTTTTTTTTTTTGGTCAAGACAGTTCTTATGTAGCCAAGGTTGTCTTTGAATTCACTATTCAGCCAAGGATAACTCTGAACTCCTAACCCTCGTTTCCAACTTCTTGTGCAGACTGCCACCATGCCTGGCTTCCCTTCGTGTGTGTCCTCTCCAGCACCAGAACTGCAGTCCCGCACCTGGCCTTTTTCACATGGGTGCTGGGAACCCAACTCAGGTATGCATGCTTGCCTGGCAGGCACCCTACCCTTTGCGGACTGAGCTGTCTCCCTGCCCCTTGCACTGAGCAGCACAACCATGACTATATGTAGTGATGTGGAGCCATCAGATGACCACGCGGGCACTCTATACCTCACTTTGGGACTTCACCGGACTTCTCCCATTTCTCCTTCACTGGCCCCATTTGCAACCAGTTCTTCCATCTTGTGACACTTGTACCTCCCAATGAGCTTGGAGAATCTGTTTTATATTTGTATGCATGCATATATGCATATGTAAACGCTGTACATGTGGAGCTGCCCAGGGAAGCCAGAAGAGGGCATCAGATGCCCTGGAGCTGGAGTTACAGGCATTTGTGAGCTGCCAATGTGAGTGCTGGGAACTGAACTCAGGTCCTCGGCAAGAACAGCAAGCGCTCTTAACCACTGAGCTAGACCTGGGCTTGTAGGATCTTAACCATCAGGATGGGTGCTGTATTTCCTCATGTTCACTTATACAATTATGCATTTTAAGACAAAATTCTATGCAAAAGACCCATAGAAACAACTCATTGGCACGTCATATTCAGGGGCCATGGATATGATTTTAGACTTCATTTCCAATGATGCTAACTTTGTCTCTATTCAATTCAACTTAACTGTGTTTTTGTTTTTTTGGTTTTTTTTTTGCTTCAGGGCTTAATGTAGCTCAGACTGGCCTCAAACTCACTACACAGATGGAGATGACCCTGAATTCCTGATCCTCTTGCCTCTACCTCCCAAGAGTGGGAATTAAGCTGTGTTCCATCACACCTAGCCTCCTACACATACATCTCTGCCTGACTGATCTCATGGGAACTCAGTGATATTTCCCTGTGTGCTGGAGCCAGCTCCACAGGCTGTGGTCAGGAAAACGCTAGACAGCTGAGTTCCAGCCACGGCAGGAATCCCTCCACAACAGGCCAGTTGCACTAATCCCAGAATGTTCTGACAGCTTCAAGGCAGCCCTAAGAGGTATCTGTGATCCAACCATTGGTGCCTGTTTCTCACGCACTCTCCATATTCACTCACATACCTGAGAGATCAAGGGGATGATTGTCTTCCCAGCATGGCCACCGATGACAGGCACATTGACTCGAGCTGGATCCAAACCCTACTCACCAAAACAGGAAGCTTGATTAATTATTAACAAATTCAATGAATAAAAAACAACTCACAGTCACCCAGAATGCTCAGCACTTGGGTCCTATCACATGATCAGTCACTGTGAGCAAGTGCAGGGAGGAACAGCTTATGGCCACCACAAACTCCTGTCACGGGGAGACCGTGTTGCTCACCCCTATGGCCACCTGACATCCTCAGGGAACCAGAGGACAGCAATGCTCCTTCCTAGGGCTGATGTCATTCTTCATGAAAAAGCCCAAACAAGTGTCCCTACATTCTGTCCACACACTGGAGCCGGATGGCAGAACCACAAGGCTAGGGCAGCAGGGCTACGTAGCAAGATGCACGTATCTGCAAGTCAAATGACTGCAGGGCAGGCTGTGAAGGCATCAGGCCAGACACCGGCTGGTATGGCTCAGGGGTTAGAGTGCTTGCTGCTCTTGCAGAGGACCAGATATTGGTTCTCAGCACCCACATTACATGGCTTACAACTGCCTTAACTCTAGCTCCAGAAGGCTCTAATGCCCCTGGACTCCAGGGGCACTGCATACTTCAACACAAAGACCCATATATATACATATAATTATAAGCAAGATAAATTTATATCTATGCATATCTCTCTTCATATTTGAAAGGAGGGGGAAAAAAAAAAGAGCTGGACATAGCCCAAGAGTCAGGCAGCTGGCACGGTGTGAATCCTTCAAGGTAAGCTACTACAGGTAACCCAAGAAAAGGGGGTAGAACTAGGAGCCAAGACAGTTCAGCTATTGTCCTAGGAAGGTCTAGAGCAGACAGCATGCTAAGACAGGCAGTAGCTGGCCAGGCTGAGCCTGTGGAGTCTACTGCCTGGACTCCTATAGAAAACGCTGAAGCCAGCCACAAAGATGGAAACTCCCAGGCCTATGTTCCCCACCATCTTCATTCCTGCCCACAAGCAAGGGTAGCTGAGCAATTCAACAACAGGGAACTGAGAGCAACCCATAGGGCCTGTACCTTTAGCTCTGCCACAAACGTGTTAGCTCTGACGATGTCAAGGGTGGTTACACCAAAGATCTTGTTGGGGTTGTACACGCCATGCTTCTTGAAAACCTCTGCTGTGATGGGGATGGTGGAGTTAACCTGGGAAACCACAGGACAGGTGTCAGCGGAGGGCAGAACCAGCAACCCTGCCAGTGTTTGTAAGCCACTTGCAAGGCAAGGTGGCCATGCCCTATAAACAAAGACACCCTTTACTGCAGGACACTTGTTTCTTGGTAGCCCTTTAGCCATCAACTTGGACACAGGAGGCTGGCTCCTCAGGGTTGCTTCTGCTAGGCTGAGACTGGCTAATAGGAGGCACACCAGTCAGATTCAAGTCCTACCCTTCTGAATCACTGACTTTGGGCCAGTTGCCTGACTCCCCAGAGTCTGGAAAACTAACCTGTATGATGTGGTGGTTTGAATGAGAATGGCCCCCATAGGCCAGTTTTTTGGAACTTTTGGGGAAGGATTAGAGGTGTAGCCTTGGGAGGTCTATCAGCAGGGGTGGACTCTGAAGTTTCAAAACCCCATGGCAGGCCCAGTCTCTTTGCCTGGAGATCAGGGTGTGCATTCTCAGCCGCCACTCCCCCACCACAATGATCAAGGACTAACCTCTGACTGTCAGCACGTCCCCGGTTAAATGCTTCCCTTTGTAAGTTGCCTTGACCATATTGTTTCATCACAGCAACAGAACAGTAACTAAGGAAGATGGAGACCGTGACAACTGCCTCATGAGGTGTGAGGACCGAATGACTTAACACAACAGGGCAAGAGCCTAAGACACCACCCAGGGCACAGCAACCAAACAGAATAAAATGGCAAATTTGTGTCATACACTTAATGTAGCAGAGGAGAGAGTCAAACGCCACCGCAATCATGGCTGAAAGGAGCTACACAGGTAGGCAACCTGGGCAGCAGGGCATGCTGGTGCACCCGTAATCCCTGCATGCCGGCATCTAGGAGGCAGAAGTAGGACTGAGTTGGTGGCCAGCCTGAGCTATAATGAGACTCTGTCCACCTCTCTCCCCACTAAAAAAGGGAGGAGGAAGGGTAAAGAGGAGGAGGAGGAGAGAGAAAAGAGATGATATCCCAAGAGGGGAAAGTAAACAGAGAATGGAGGGGACCTGTCTGAAGCCAGAGTCAGCTGGAAGAATCAAGTTCAAGCTCTGGTTTGGTGGCAAAAGGCAGTTTTAGGAGACTCATTCCAAGACCACCAGCCCTGCCCCCCTGTACTCACTGGGTTGGAAATGATGCAGATCATGGCTTCAGGGCAGTGCTGTGCACAGGCAGCCGTCAAGGTGGCCACAATCGTAGCGTTGGTGTTGAACAGGTCATCACGTGTCATTCCTAGGATGATCCAGGGTGGGAGCGCCACAAAGAACATGAGGGAATTTCAAAAAATACTTACATTTATCTTTTCTCTATGCGTGCATGCACATGTCATGGTGGGGTGTGTGTGCGTAAGGACAACTTGTAGGAGTTGGCTCTCACTTTCCTCCACGTGTGTACCAGGGACTGAACCTGAGTTGTCAGCTTGGTGGCAAGCACCTTTACCTGCTAAGCCATCTTGAAAGTCTACGGACATGGTTTTCGAATAGGTACCAGGTGCTAATTCTAAACTCAGCACAAGCAGGATTGACATTTGAGTACATCTGTCTTACAAAAGAAAACACTCCCCTATGGCAACTGACAGCACAGAGAGGTCACGGGTGTGGGGATGGTAGCAAGTGGCTGACGACCATCAGGGCTTAGCCGGAGTCCCAAATGGAGCTAGGTAGAGGACAGGGCCCTCTAAGCACAGTGACATTTGCTGTCAACTTCAAGTTTTGTACATAGCACCAGAGGCAGCACACACATGTAGGCTTAATTTGGCAGGAAGACAGGTGACCTTTACTCTTTGGAGATCTTTGTACTGGGAGAGGGAGTCACATTTCACATAATCCACATATTTCAAGACTTTATTTATATGTGCTTATGTCTGTATGTGGTAGGCCTACAGAGCTAGAGGTGGGTGTTGGAGTCCTTGTAGAATTACAGGCATTTGTAAGCTGTTTGATGTAGGCGCTGAGCTCTGAAATCAGGTCCTCTGAAACTGCAGTAAGTGCCCTTAACTGCTGAGTCCCCTCTATTCTCCACCCCACCCCTCATCAGGAGGCTTCCATACACACACCAGAGACCAGACAGCCCGATAAAACCAAACACTACTGGTCTACTAGTCTTTATGAGGAAAAAAAAAATAATAAAATGACTCCTAATGATACTCTGCTATACCCATAGATCAGTCATCATCAGAGAGCCTTCCTCTAGCAGCAGATGGAACAGACATGTGGAGAGAGCCCAAATGGAGGTCTCCAACAAATCTCTCCCCTCAGAGCTCAGAGGATCCCTCAGAAGAGGAGTAGAAGGAAAAGGAAAGAGCGTAAGAGGCAGCAGGGAGGAGAACAAGCCCTCTGAATCAATTAAGCAAGGCGCACATGAGCTCTAAAACTGAAGCAGCAAGCACAGAACCTACATGCGTCTGCACTAGGTCCTCTGGGATTGCACTATAGCTATCAGCTTAGTATTTTAGGGGGCTCCTGGGTGTGAGAATGAGTTGGTCTCTGACTCTTGTTCCAGCTCTTGGGACTCTCTTCCTCCTGTTGGGTTGCTGTAACCAACTTTGATATGACAGATATAATGTCTGTATGTGGTAGGCCTACAGAGCTAGAAGTGAGGGTTGGATCTTGTGGAGCTGGAGTTATAGGCATTTGTGAGATGCCAAAGTGGGTGCTGGGATCTGAAATACGGCCCTCTGCTACCATAGTAAGTGCCTGTTGAGCCAATCCCTCTCTCTAACCTCCACCCCAGAAGGCTCCCACACACACCTGGCTTCCTGGGCACTCCGGCTGGGATCACCACCACATCACAACCTTTTAGGCAGTCTGGCAGCTGCTCAGGGCCGAGGTAGCCTGAAAGAACACCCTGTTATAGCAGTGTCACCTTTATGAGACCAGGGAAGCCACCACATCTGAGAGCACACAGAGCTGGGGGTCCCATCTGTGAAATGACACATACTGTCTAAGGGGAAAAAGTCCCCTCTGGAGTGGACTAGTTCTACAGGAACTAGTGGGGATCCTGCCTCTACCTCTCACCTACACCATTGCACCCCATTACTCTTATTATCTGGGGGGAGAGGAGAGTCTATTTCCAAGGATTTCAGGTCTGTGGCTAGGTCCAGAATTTGCCTTTTTTTAATTATTATTTTTTCACTATGTAGCCCAGGACAGCCTTAACTCCTGATTTTCCCATTTCCATCTCCTGAGTGGTGGAGACTGAACCAGGGCTTCGTGCATGCCAAACAGGCACTGTACCGACTGAGCCACCTGAGATCTTTTTACAAGGTCTATTTAGCACAGGTTGACCTTAAACCCATGACCTTTAACCCTCAAGCGCTGGAGTGACAGGTGTGTATCACCATGCCTTGCTTCACACTTCCCAAACCAACTATTTATCATTATGGGGTATGTGTGTGTTCAACCACAGCACACATGGAGGACAACTCTATAACTGGTTCTCTCCTTCCACCTCACGTAGGTTCTGGGGAATGAACTCTGCAGAGGCTCACACAGTAAGGGCCTGCCCACTGAGCCATCCTGCCAGTCTAGGCTTCCCAAAAGACACCACTGCTTACGTATTTGTAGACCCAAGTCCAAAACAGTGCAGTCACTTGGTCGTTTGTGAAATCCGCTCTACAACGAGCGCACAGCTCTCAAGTCTATAACCATCTAGGCTTATCTATGACCCCGCTCTAGAACTCAGACCCTGGCCTATGGCAGGGAACATGGTGGTATCTCCAGGGCAGCCGCACCCAGTACCTTTCAGGTTTGCTCTGGTCTCGATATGACTCAGATCCGCTGCCACGCCGGGCGTGTGAGCGATGTCGTAGAGGGTCAGGCGGCTCACGAGGGGGCTGTTCTTCAGGAGGAGCGAGAGGGGCTGCCCGATGCCCCCCGATGCTCCCAGCACGGCTACTTTAGCATTGTTCTAGAAAGCAGAGAGAGGACACTTAGGGCAGAACTGACAAGGTACTCCGCAAAATATGACACGGGACTTCTCTAGTTGACACGATGCCAAAAAAGATCCTGTGGCCATTATCGACCAGCTCCACTGTGGCAGAACTCTGGACCTTCACCCCAAACATCTAGGCTCAAGTGGAGAGAACACAAGGCCAGAGACGGCAGGAGCCGGGGTTACACTCTAAATGTCCTACCTGATAAGGAGGCAGCTCCACCCAGGCAGCAAACTGGGCGATAACAGCCGCCTCACCTGTGATCTGTAGTTTCAGAGCTGAGCAGCAGCCCACCGAGCAGCCCCTCAACATTCTAGGAGCACTTGGGGTGTGTGGGGGTGGGACAAGAAAAATACTCCTGTCACCATGGGAGCTTGTTCCAGGATCCCTCACCACAGGGCCAAAGCCTCGAGTACCCAGTAGCACCGTATATTACTGACACACACCCTCCCCTGTTCTTCCTTTCCCCCTCCCATTCCCTCCACATTGCCGCTTCTGAGGTGCTGAACAGGAGCTCTGCTCCAGTTAGGCAAGTGTTCTGCTACTGAGCCCCATCTCCCAGCCGCTCTTACTCTACACCATCTCAAGATTACCTGCGGGCGGGCAGGGTGACTCAGCAAGTAAGGTGTTTGCTGGCAAGCCTGAGGACCTGAGTTCAATCCTCAGGACCCACATAGTGGGGGAAGAGAATCAACTCCAGAAAGCTGTTCTCTGACCTTCATGAATACCCACATGTAACAATATTTAAAAACAAAAAGATTATTTGTAACATTTAATACAATGTAAACACGCAGACAGCTGTGAAGAGAGCACTGTTTAGGGAATAATGGCAAGGAAAGTCTGCACATTTTCAGCATGTGAATAATGTATTTTTGAAAGATTTTTATTCATGTCTGTATGTGTGAGTATGTGTGTGTGCATATGTATGTCTGCACGAATGTATGCCGTGTGTGTGTTCATGGAGGCCAGGAGAGGGTGTCAGGTCCTCTGGAACTAGAGTTACAGACAGTTGTGAGCTGCCCAGCATGGGTGCTGGGAACTGAATTCAGGTCCTCTCCAAGATCAGCAACTGCTCTTAACCTGAGTCATCTCTTCATTCCCCATTTTTTCCTTTTTGAACATTATCAGTCCAAGGGTGGCTGGACCTGTGGGTGGAGGCCACATGGATACCCACCAGGAAGTGAATACAGGGCAGTAATTAATGCTGTAACAAATAATAATGGGCTTTAGTTATCAAAAAACCAAAGCCCAAGGTTGGGGTGTGGTTCAGTGATAAAGTGCCTACCAAGCACGTACAAGAGACCCTGGGTTCCAGCCCCAGCACTGGAAGAAAAAAGACGGGCGTGTTGATTGCGCAACTGTATCCCAGCACTCAGGGAAGCTGAGGCAGGAGAATCCCAAGTTAGAGAAGAGCCTGGGAGGTCCTGTCTCAAACAAACCTACCAAGGAACCAGGACATGAAGAACTTGGCCTCTCCGGCCCTGCCTGCCCCAATCTGCTCCTGTTTCATTGTCTCCCACCCCCCACTCAGGCCCCTCTGAGTTGTCGTCTGTAAGCAAACCTCTCGGGAAGCTCCTGGTGCCTTAAGACTGACAGGGCAGTAGTGGTTCCACCGAAGCAAGCACAAGGAAACACAAGTGGGAAATGGAAGACAACCACCTGCCCAATTTCTGTTTACTCCGTCACTGTGAGACAGGGCCTGTGGAACAGCGCAGAGGAACTGGCCTGGTCTCACAGGCCTCCACCATGATATCTAGCTTAAAATTTGTTGTTTCTTCTAACAAGTAAAAATCTAAAATGCTACCAAAACAGTAAGAGCTTAGTGCCATGCTGGGTGATATGTGCCTTTAAATCCCAACACTCAGGAGGCAGAGGTAGGTAGATCTCTGTGAGTTTGAGGCCAGCCTGGGCTGTTACACAGAAAAACCCTGTCAAAAAAAGAAAAAAAGAAAAAGAGAAAAAAAAAAACAAAAAAAAAACCAACAACAGCAACAACAGCAAACCAAACAAAAAAGCTAGTGCCCACCCTAGGGTCTTTAAGTGGGCCTGCTCTGTACAATACCCATGGGAACCCAGTGTGGGGGAAGGAGTAGGAGAGAGGCTTTTCTCACTTGGTTCTATGCTGTGCACTGAGGTACAGTAATGTTTGTACAGATACTAGCAACTTTCTAATATACACCAAAACCTCAAGAAATATCTTTAAATTTTTTTTTAAACATTTGGCATTATTATCACAATGGTTCCTTCCAACCCACTGACCTTTCCTGAGAGCCCAGTCCATTGCTCTGCAACTATTCTGAAGATGGACAGATTGTAACACATTTCATTCACAACTTTTTAAGACTGTGCTTCTTTGTTTCAAAATGTCTACTTTCTACTATATGTATGAAGTAATAGATACACGGGGGTACACTGAGGCCCTTGGCTACGTTTACCATTGAGATAGAGGATTCAAAGCATAGAGACCCAATAGGCTTGGTTCCAGTGCCTTTGGACTTTCCCACTGCTTTCTCAAGAGCTACTTGGATGCCCAACTGGAATTTTCTTTTTGTTTTTTGAGTTTAGTTTTTCTAAATCCATCCAAAGCTGAGCTACTGACTTCCACGACCCCAAACTTGCTCTTTCCCAAGTCTTTATACTCTACCACTGAGCCACACCCCCAGCCCCTCACTGGGGGATTCTAGGCAGGTGCTCTACCACTGAGCCACACCCTCAGTCCCCCTCCCGCTCTTCCCCCCTACAAAAAATAAAACATCAACTTCCTTCCCTGTCAGCCCTTTCTCCACTTACTTGTTCCCTCTCAGGCTCACTACTAAAATACTTTATAACAAGGGAGAAACAATAACGTATCTAAACTGTAGCATTCTGGGGCTAATGAGATGGCTCAGCCAGGAAAGAAGCTTGCAGCCAAGCTTGATGACCTGAGTTCAAGCCACAGGATCTACATGGTAGAAAGTAAAAACCAATTCTTGCAACTTGCCCTGACCTTCACATGCAAAACATGGCACACACACAAACATCCACTAATAAATTTTAATTTTTTTAAATCAAAATACAGAATTCTGTGCTTTGTTCAGGGCATGGATGCAACCATCAAAGTTCAAATGGAGGCCAGGCATAGTGGCGCATGTCTTTAATCCCAGCACTCAGGACATGTGGAGGAAGGCGGATCACTAGGAGTTTGAGGCTAGTCAGGTCTACATGGATTCAGGCCAGCCAAGGTTACATAGTGAGATTCTTTCTAAAAAAACAAAGCCAACTGAGCTGAACCTGGGTATACAGCGCAGTGGTTCAGCACTATCTTAGCACACACAAGGCCCAGAATTCAACCCTTGCTGCCACAAACACAGACCAACACTCAGCCATGTTTTCTACTATTGTACCTCAATATGTGCTGAGCTGACCTTCCTCTACTACTCAGGATCTGCTGTCATCTCCACCTCCTCCAAACTAACTTCTTTCTGGCCACCTCACTTCTCATTCATCTTGGTCTCTCTGAGCACACAGGGCCCTGAATATGCCTAGCAAGTGCCTACCACTGAACTATGTCCCTAGCACTTTGTTTTACTTTGAGTCAGAGGCCAACTAAGTTACCCAAGCAGGTCTCAAACTTTCAATTTTCCTGTCTCTAACTCCTGAGTAGCTCGCACTACAAGTGTGCACCACCATTCCCAGTGTGTAACTACTTTTATTACTTATTTATTGACTTGTGTAACTTGTAAATTTCATTCATTATTGGTGTGCGTGTCTATGTGCAGGTTCCCAAGGAGGTCAAAAAATCATCGGGAGCTGGAGTTATATAGGTGGTTGTGAGCCAACCTACCTTGGGTGCTGGGAACCAAACTCTCTGCAAGATCAGTAAGCACTTTTAACCACTAAGCCATCTCTCTCAGTCCCCTGGATCTTTGTTTTTCAATGAATTGATTGAACGGGAAACAGAAAGACATGATCTAAATGAGCAGAAATTTGGAGTGCTGTCAAATTATCACTTCCCTTTTTGGGCACGGTATTTATTTCTCGAGTCTTCAATATGTGGGATTCGCTAGAGATGGGACTCCTTTCTTTATTGATTCTGACATGCACTAGTTAAAGAACCGCAGTCCCAGTAAATGACTAAAAATAGCTTAGTCTTAAGAGGTCCCAGGCCAAGTCTACCCAAAGCAGAGATGATCCTCCAAGAATAATTTGTAAGAGAAAGCAAGCTCCAGAGGAAGAGATGGCTCAGCGGTAAAAGCCTAAGGACCTGAGTTCAAATACCCAGCCTGGCAGGCTCAGTCAAAAGCATCAGTCAAAGAAACCGGGTCTACAGTGATGGAGAAAGGTACCCAATATCCTTCGGTAGACTTCACACAGGTGCATACACCACATACACCACACACAAAACGGTTCTTTAAAAAAAAACAAAAACGAGGCGTGATGGTGCTCGCCTTTAATCCCAGCACCCTCGGAAAGGCAGAGGAGGATCTCTCAGAGTCCGAGGCCAGCTGATATACACGTACAGAACGACAGTGGTCAGGAGCGCCGGATTTCGATCCATTCTGTCAAACCACTGCAACCCTGACGCAGTTTCCTGCCCTCAGAGCCTTAGGCTGCCTGCACTGCAGTTAGCGCTTCGCGCTATCCCTCCTACCCGTGCATAACTCACATGGACGCTGCGAGGAGAAAATCAGTTCTGTCAAAGCAACGCAACGCTGCCTGTAATGCAGACCGGGAGCCTTGGCTTCTGCACCTACAGGGAGCGCACACTCTCTGGGGAAGCCTGGACTGGAATTGCCCTTCTCCCGGGTTGTCTACGCAGGATGTCGGTCGGAACCCGAGCCGGGCGGCCCAGCTGAGCCTGTGGAGAGTTCCAGGGATGCAAGTGCCATCTCCGGAGTTCCCCGCTATGCAGGCAGCCCCCCTCGCCCTCGTACCTGGGCGGAAGTGCTGAAGCTGCGGCGGAGAGCGGCGCCGGCAGGCCGGGCGAGAGCGGACAGCATGGCTGGGGAAGGCGGGACACGGGCCGACAGGAGCAAGAGCTAAACGCACACGAGTGACTCCAACGACCTCCACTCTACGCAGTGCACGCCCGGCCCAGATCTTCCTAATCTCGCGAGAGAAACCAAAGAAACCCGGCTCCGCTTCACCAAATCTCGCGAGACAGAGTCAGCTCCTGGCTGCCTAGTTCTGCACAAAAGACCCGGCCCCCTTTTGAGATCTCGCGAGAGAAGCCTGACGTCACTCCTCCCCCCGCCCCCGACCCCGGTCGCTCGAAAGAAACCCACTCTGGGCGCCTCCGACTTCTGAGATATCGCGATAAAAGCTCAATACCACTCCGTCGAACCTGCTCTCACAAGACGGGCTGGGCTTTCGGTCCCGCCTACTTCCGAGATCTCGCGAGAGAGGCTTGGCGAAGGTTAGTCTCGTTTTGTGGCTCCTAACCCAGCTTCCGCCCACTTTCGGGATCTCGCGATAGGACGGTCCCGTGGATTAGGCGGAATCCTGGGGACGCCCTTAGTTACCGAGTACTTGGAGGACTTTGGGGAGCGCGCCCTGAGGGTTTCGAGAGGACTGCCGCTAGGCTGGAAGCGCCTGACGGGAACCGTTTCCCAGGTCGGGCCCCAGACAGACGTCCTGCCGGGGAGCCCCAGCGAAGTCGCGCAGCAGGTCGGCCCCGAGCCCCTGACCTCAGCCGGGCCCCGCCTTCTGCCCCTGGAGCGAGGCTGGCGAGGGTCCCGGGGAGCCGAGGGAAGACGGAGTCCGGGGCGGGGTGGGCAGCGTTTCCGCGCTGCGCCCGTCGGTGCCGTCACCCCAGGTTTCACGGAGGGAGCCGGGCTGAGTTTCCAGGCTTTGCACACGCCCTGCTGGTAGTAGCGAGCACTAGCACTGACTGAGCGCCCGGCGACGTGCAGGGCCCCGGCAGGGAGACTCTCCACCCCTCGAAGTCACCAGCCGTGCCGGGAGCACGGTTCCACAGCTCTTGTCTTTCTGCTCTTCTTCCCGCTCCTGCTTTTTCTCCGTTTCCTAAAAGTTGAGGATCAGGGAAGGAGGGATGACTCTGGTGGAGAGCTCTTGCTGCTCTTGGCAGAGCTCAGATCACAGCACCCTACTGCCAAGGTGGCTCATAGCCTCCTGTGACTAACTCCAGGGGTAGCCATCACCTCTGCCCTCAGCGGGCATCTACCCTGACGTGCACATGCGCACAGAGACGCATAGGAATAAACGTAATTAAAAAATAATAAAAATGTAGAACTAATTAACAGGAGACAACCCTTGAAGAATGACAGCCAAGGTTGACCTCTGGCCTCATACACATACACGCGTGCACATGCAGACACATGTGCACATGCAGACACATGAACACATGCGACACACTTAAGATGTTGATCATAGCGGGGTATGACACGGTTCAAGTCTGTAATCCTAACATTCAGGAGGCTGAAGCAGGACGATTGGTGTGAGTTTGAGGCCAGCATGAAACTGCTCAAAGTAACAGCACAGAAAAGTTCAGGAGCTGGGAATAGGCAAGGAACCAGAAGGGAGTGTGTGGGGGTGATTTTAATCAAAATACTTTATAGGTAAGTGAACTTCACAACAAAATACAGTTCAGTATCCTAGCTCTGCTTTAGCAGGCGTATAGTCCTGGTTCGTGGAGGCTGAAGCAGAATGGTAGCAAGTTCAAAGCCTGCCTGGGCCAAGTAGTGAGATTTTGCCTCAAAATAGGAAATAAAGAGAAGCTAGGATGTAGCTCGGTGGTAGAGCGCTTGCCGGGCATTCTGTCCCCAGTCATGTAGACACACAAAGCAGTTCAGATTTGAGAGACAGATTGTTGTGCCTTGGTAGAAGTCTAACACATCAGTGACTAACTCTGGCTGGGGACAGTGACAAAGCAATAGTGGAAGTGTCAAATGGCATGAGGTCTAAGCAACACAGAGTTCACAATGTGAACTTACTCTTCTCTGGCCTTCACTACTTTCCTGGATTGCTAAGGGGTGCTACCAGCTCAATCTTGGAATGGTTATGCGTCTTCTGGATGTTTCCTGTGTTTGGGGAACTGAGTCTATACTGGGCATCTGGGCAACAATTGGCGAATCAGTGCACGCTCTTCTGTGGGAACCTGGGAAAATGGGTTTGGAACGGAGGTCATGTTAAAGGGTCTTCCAGAAGATGAGCCACCTAAGCTGAGACCTGCCAGAAAGATGGGTGGGTCTCACTCGGACCCCAGGAGGAGGTAGGTGTCTTTTGTCTGGACACTTGCCCAGGACTGGTGGGCTGATGAGATGGCTCAATGGGTAAAGAAGCTTGCTGCCAGTCCCCAGGACCCACGTAGTAGGAGAGAACCAAAATGCTGTTGATTCTTCAATAGTAGGAAGTATGTAGGCAAGGGAATGGAGACAGGAAAACCTAGGCCTGTATTCAGGGAGACACGTTATTTCTTTTGGGGTGGAGACATTTGGACAAGCACTGCCCTTGATCTTGTCTCCTGAGTATGTGCTCTGATAAGCGTCAGACAGACAGACAAGACACTGAGAGGACTGGAGTCAGCACAGAACACACCCAGACACCAGATTCTTAGCAAAAAGGAGATGCATTTGCCTCAGAGGGACAAAGGGCAGGGGAAGGGGGATGGTGTTAAGGGATATTTGCCCTGGAAGGACAGCAGGCTGACCCTGGACGGTAGAGACAGATGTGGCCCACAGGCAAATGACCCTTTTAAAGGGTCCTAGGCGGGAAGGGAGGTATACTTGGAGAAGGGTTGGGGTAGCTGTCTCCAACTGACTGGGAGAACAGGGGAGGAGTGGTAGACTTTTGGGAGAGAGGCTGGCACTTATTTCTGGCTGTCTTTTTGTGACCAGTCGCCATTTGGGGGCTATGTGGGGGCTGTACAAACAGACACCAGAGCTGAAGTCATCCCTCTAAAAAGGAGAGTTGGGGCTGGGAATGTGCTCAGCTGGTGGAGTGCTTGTCCAGTGTGCATAAAGCCTTGGGTTCCATTCCCAGCACCACTTTCTTAGGGTTCCTATTGTTGTAGTAGAACACTATGACCAAATGCATCTGGGGAGAAAAGAGTTTATTCCATCTCACAGTGTGTAGTCATCTTCCAGGGAAATCAGAGCAGGAATCTGGAGGGAAGAATTGATGCAGAGGCAGTGGAAAAGTGATGCTTAGGCTTGCTCCTCACAACTTACTCAGCCTGCTTTCTTATAGACCACCAATCCAAGGGTGGCACCACTTACAGTGAGCTTGGACCTCCCACCCATATCAGTCAAGAAAATTCACTACAGGCTTGCCCACAGACCAATCTGGAGGGAACATTTGCTCAATTGAAGTTCCTGCTTCCAAAATACTCTTCAAGTTGACATAAAACTAGCCAGCACAATTACCTAAACAGGGCGTAATAGTGCATAAACACTGTAGACCAGCACTCAGGTCCGAGATGGCTTCAGAAGCATCAGAAGTTCAAGATCATCCTCTGCCCGCCTGAAGGAAAGAGCAGAAGACCTGAGAAACTGCAGCTGTAGACTCTCAGGGTTACTCCTGCACCTCAGCTCCCTCCCCTCTGTGTCTTTGCTACTCTTGGAATCCAGGGAGGAGTATCTTACTACCTCCTTTACCTAGCCCATCTGAAATGATTTCATTGTCAAAAAACAATTCTGCATTCTGAGTCTGTCTTCCCTCCAAACACTAAGGTTATTGTTCTGATTTTGCATCAAGCTATGGTTCCATGATAGACTCTGTGCTCAGTGCTTTAACCCTAAGTATAACTCATGTTGAGTGAGCAGGGCCACCCCAAGCCACCCCAGCACTCAGAAAACTCAGGCAAGATGATCTTGAATTCAAGATGAGCTACAGAGTGAGGCCCAGCTCAAAAAAAGGAAAACAAAGTAGTACAACTGTAACGTCGACTTGGATACAAACCGACCCTACATTATGATTTATGTTGCGTGCATGTGTGTGTGGGCATCGCATATCATGTGCATGTGTGGAGGTTGGCAGTTGGGAATGTTTTTTCCTGAGAAATATTTTTAAAATTTGCCTTTACAAATCAAACTTCCACCCAGCCTGTAACCAAGTTAGTATTGTGCTTTGAGATCGTTTATGACTACTCATTCTGCTTATGAACCTGATCAGGATCAGCTGACCCCTAAGAAAAACGTTGTAATCCGTCTTCCTTTGCTTTGGACTTCTAATATATTCCACTCCCACAAGCTCAGCTGAGTGAACAGCCTCAACTGACCACACTTCCTGTTTCTCCTTTGTGACTCTTTCATGCACCTGATGCAGAGCAGCGCCTGTGTATATGAGATGTGACGACCAGGTCTATGACCAAGCGCTGGAAGCAGCGAGGCATTGAAAGCAAGGCCCCCACCCCAACCTCAGTATGTTGGAACATGTGGTTGTAGAGTAATCATTCTGCCTGTGCCTTGTGTGCTGTTCTGTGTCAGGCCAGGAGAAAGTTTTCTCCCTCATGAGCCCCCAGTAAAATAGGCTCATTCCTTTTCCTTACCACATGTGTTGTTAATGCCATAAAGAGGGTGCCTTGTTCAGGACCACTCTCTTAGGCTTAGAACAGGAGAAACCAACACTCTTCCGAATAGAGCAGGCCAGAAGCACCTTCTCCCTTTATGCAGCATCACCACCTGGGGAGTTCATTCTCTTTTTCCACTATGTGGATCCTGGGAATTGAACTCGGGTCATGAGGGTTGGTGGCAGGCACTTTTACCCACTGAGCCATCTCACCATTTAAATCTACAGCTTTTGGACTGTCCCTGGACACCGGGTTTATCGCAGCAGCCTAGCATCCTGCCTGCTGAGTTAATAAACCCTGGAGTTAGTTCAACTTTAAGGCTCTGTCACCGTGCCCCTCAGCTCTCCTGTTTTCTGTAAGAGCCTGCATTTCGGGACTAGAGGGTCTGGCTTCCCTGTTTCTTCTCCCTTCCTCGATCCTCTTTCCCACCTGAGGTGAACTGTGGAGTGGGGTTAAAAGTAGAGATGGGGTAAGAAAGTTCCCATGGGGAGTGTGGGCTGACTCGCTTCCCCACACAGTGCTTTTGTATTTCCTGCCTGCAGTTCCCCTGGCTGAGCATGGTTGCAACACAGTCTTCCTGTTTTCAAAGCCATAGCCCATGGTTCTCAGTCTTCCACCAGTGATGTTTGGTCCATTTAGGTAGTCTCTAGGCTAAACCTGTGTGCGTGCGTGTGCGTGTGCGCACATTCACGTGTATGCATGAATGTAGAGGCTAGAGGGCATCGTCACTTGTCATTCTCAGTCTCCACTTTCATTTTTTTAAAGATTTTTTTAAAATTTATTTTTATAAGCATTGGTGTTTTGCCTGCATTTACGTTTGTGTGAGGGTGTTAGATCCCCTGGAACTGAAGCTACTCAAAGCTGTGAGCTGCCATGTGGGTGCTGGGAATTGAACTTGGGTCCTCTGGAAGAGCAGCCAGTGCTCTTAACCTCAGAGCCATCTCTATAGCCCCTCATTTTGTTTTTTGAGACAGGGTCTTACTGTGTAGCCCTGGAAGGCCTGAACTCACTATGTAGACAAGGAGGCTCTGTCTCCTTAAGATTCCAAAATAGTGCCACTAGCTGGGGACCAAGTATTCAGATTTCTGGGCCTGTGGGGATCCAGAACACACCAGAGCACAATAACAAGACAGAAGAGCAGGAAGCAAGAAGCCCTGCTGGGCAGCGATTAAATCAGTACCCCTAATGGTATTCTGGACTCAGGTGGTAGCTCTAGAGACAGATCTGGCCATCTTGGACTCCATCAGGAGGTGGAATTTATAACTAGCATGGAAGGGAGTAGGAGGGGGAACGAGGACTTTAGCAGGTGGGCTGCAGTGATTGGCCAGATAGTGGTACTGCTTCTAGAACCTGGGAAGACTTAAAATGGCCAGGTATTGGAGGTGCAGGCATATATGTGCTAAAAGTTTTGGCCTGGGCAAGTTGGGTGGGGATGGGGAGATGGACAAAGTGCTTGCTACCAAGTCTAGATACCTGAGTTTGTTTTCTAGCACTCAGGTAAAAAGCCAGGTGATACATGCACACACACACACTCAAAATCTAAGAAAAAGAAAAGCCAAGTGTTTAATCCTAACTTTAGGGAGGCAGAGACAGGAGGATTCTGGGGCTGGCTGGCCAGCTAGTCTGTCTAAATTGATGAACTCCAGGTTCAGTGAATGATGCTGTCTCAGGAAACAAGGTATAAAAACATCTGAAGGAGACACCTGACAGTAGCGTCTGACTTACACACGTGCACAGACACACACACATACCACATATCCACACATAAACATATAAACACAAACACACAAAAAAGATTTTGCATAGTTGAGTGTGATGACTCATTCTTGTGATCCCAGCACTTCAGAGGTACAGGCAGGGGGATTTAGAATTTGAGGCCAGCCTTGGCTTTGTAGCAAAACCCTGGCTCAAAACAAAAATGTTTGGCCATGTTTGAGACATCCATATGGCATGTAAATGGAGTATAGAGTCTAGAGGCCAAGGCTTGATAGCATGTGAGAGTTGAGGGAATGTAAGTGACACCCCACTTACATTCGAAGGAGCAGATGGATCACTGAGTTCCTGGGTCTCACACTGATGAATCTGAATCTGAACTCAATGTTTATTTTATTTTATTTTATTTTATTTTATTTTATTTTATTTTGAGATAAGGTTTCATGCATCCCAGGTTGGTCTTGAACTTGCTTAGTAGCTGAGAATTACCTTGAACTTCTAGATCTCCTGGTTGTGCCTCCTGGAGGTCACAGGTGTGCAGCATCATACCGGCTTTGGAACAGTGTTACTGCCACATTGTGGAGGTAGACACTGTGGCACAGAGAAGTTAATTGTGCCCCCAAGATGATACAGCCAAGAGCAAGTGGCAGAGCCCAGAGTCAGCCTAAGAGCCTGACATTGGAGATGAGAAAGAGGAGGCAGTGAAAAGAATTCACACCCTTGCCTGAAAGAATGGAACAGACCAGGGGCTGGGGAGATGGCCTCGCTGGCAAAAGCACTTGCCTCACAAGCAGGAGGATATGAGTTTGGATGCCTTGAACCCAAGTAAGAGGCTAAGCACAGTGGCATAGGCCTGGAATGCAGGGAAGGTGAGATGGGAAGTGGAGACAGGCAGCTCCCTGGAAGCCACTGGCCAGCTAGCCTGGCCTAGACAGGCGGGTAGCCTGCCCTAATGGTGACTCTGCAGACCAAGGAGAGAGCCTGTGTCAAAGGTGGAAGGAACCTGAAGAGTAACATCCCAGGATGTCCTTTGTCATCCACATGTGTGAGAAGCACGTGCATATACAGAGGGCAGGGGAAGGGAAGCAAGGAAGGAGAGTGAGACAGGCAGGCACAAGAGTACGGCTGTGTGCTCAGGAAGGGCCCACTGCAGATGAGATGCTGGAGCTGGGGGAGCTGGGAACCTTTGATGAAGACCACTTTCTAGATTTGGCTTGTAGGAGTGTTCTGCCTGCATGTATGTATGTGCACCACATGTGTGCCTGGTACCAATGGAGGTTGGAAGGCACTGGATCCGCCATAACTGGAGTCACAGGTAGTTGTGAGCCACTGTGTGGATGCTGGGAACTGAACATGGGTCATATGTAAGAGCAACAAGTGCTATTAGCTGCTAAGCCATCTCTCCAGCCCCAAATATTGGCTTTTCTCAGAGCATTGTATCAATGACTCAAGAATAGTCTGTTTTGAGCAAGGTTACTCCCCTGGTCTCAACCACCTTACCCTGCTGGTCTCCTTGATGAACCCTTCTAGACAGTAGCTTCCCCACAGGAAGCTACCAGAAACAGTGTGTCCGGGACTCAGTGTCCCCAAAGCAGCTTTCCCTCCAGGAGCCAGAGCCAGCTCTGTACACAGCCCACAATGCTGTTCAGTAGCCCTGTGTTCCTCTCCAGCTGCAGCTGCACCAGGCTGCTCCTAACCCTCCTGTGCACCCAGCTCGCTCCTGCTCCCACAAAGATAATGTTCTTCTCTCTTTCACCCTTCCTCCTCCATCTTGTCCAGCCTCCTAGGTCTCAGTTTAGCTGCCACATCTGTCAATAGCCTCTGACCAGTTCTCCAGCTGGGGAAGGAGTATTGAAAACATGAGCCCATGGAAAGACATCTTAGATTCAAACAATATTATAATGTTTCAAAGACTTACTTTGTTTTAAACTGTATGTATGCATGTGTGTCTGCATGTGGGTATATGCTCATGTAAATGCAGGTGCCAGTGTGGCCATAAGAGGGCGTTGGATCCCATGAAGCTAGAGTTACAGGCATTGTGAGATGCCTGATGTGGGAATTAGGATATGAGCTCAGATATTCTGTAAGAGCACTACACTTTCTTTACCACAGAGCCATCTCTCCAGCCCCTATTTTTTTGTTAAGAATTATTAGCTCAGTGGCTAAGGTCATTTGTTATTCTTACAAGAGGTTCTTAACACCCACATGATGGCTCACAACCATCCATAATTCCAGTTGCAAGGGTTCTGACACCCTCTTCAAACCTCCACAAGCACAGGCACCCATGTGGTATACATACAAACAGGCAGGCAAAACACTCATAAAATAAAAGATTGGGGGGGCATAACATGAGATCACAGGACAACATCTGGGAGTCTATTCTCTCCTCCTGCTGTGGGTTCCAGCGATCAAACTTGAGACATCGGGCTCACCCCAGTACTTTTATGCACTGAACCATCCTGTCCACCGAATAACAGTCTTTTATAGTAACATAACCTAGTTATGTTTCTGTGTGGTAATATCTGCATTCCCTGCTAGACTGAAACCTCCATAAGGTTGTCTTCTTTGCCTTGGTTATTTCTAAGGCTTGGCATATAGTAGGCGCTCATAAATTGCTTGCTAATACAAAAAATGAGAGCTGGAGATACAGCTCAGAGGCAGGACACTTGCTTAGCAGGTGGGGACCCTAGGTTCAATTTCCAGTGCACACACACACACACAGACAGAGAAAGAGAGAAGGAGAGGGAAGAGAGGGAGAGAACAAATGAAATAGAAGCTGTTTATAAACTACTTGGTATTATATGGCTACGTTTGTAACACGTCTACATATTCACGTATGTAGCCTATATTTACATATTCATACATTGTGATTTACATGTGCTAGGCAAACATTCTGTCAATTGAAGTACAACCCTAGCCCCTCACTTCCAATTTTTGAAGTGTTTAATTCGAGTATCTCATTTTCTGGTCATTTGTCTTAAGTAGAGAGATGTGTGTTAAACTTGTACATTGTTGATTCTTCCCAGTAGGATGGCTGAGTTGCTTTTGTGTGAGCCAACAGAACTCTATAACATCTTGAATCAGGTCTCAAAGCTGTCCAGACTAGCTGAGCCCAACTACCTCTGTCTACTGGGTAAGTAGAAAACAACACCACACCAGCACCAACAGACACACAGAACACGCAAACATCAGCACATAGTTAACCAACAGGTGTGCTGAGAACAGTGGCCTGCAAACCTTTCTTTGAAGGTTAGCACAATTTCGGGAGGGGAAAATGAACAAGATTATTGTGGAGGGATCCAGCCTTTTCCACAAATGGGTTCACAGAAACTCTACACAGGTGGGAGTACAAGTGCCGGAAAATGAGGAATGGCAAACGAACAGAGTAGTTCGTTCTTTTATGCCACCCAAAGAAGTGGCACGCACAATCGCACTTTGAAATGACTCGTGGAACATGCTTTAAAAGTAAAACGCAAGAGCAGTTTTAATAGGAGAATTAACAGTATACATACATATTAAGAAAAGAGAGAAGGAGAGAGAGAGATAGATAGACAGACAGACTGAGACTGACAATGTACAATCCCAGGGGAGAACCACACCAGAAAAGGAGAGAGAACTGCTCTGGCAAAAAACTTTAAAAAGCCAAGTGCAGTTTTTTTTGGTATGCAGATGTAGTCACTGGTAGAAGTCCTTAACGCCCAGGGAGGAAACGAGTGTCCGTCCTCCTGCGACTTACAACCTTAAGCTTATCTTGTTTACTAAGAAAGAACATTTGACTCAATAACCCATAATTGGTTGAATGTTACTGTTAGCTGAATAATATCTCCATCTGCCTAAACAGAGCAGGGTGCCATGCACCAAAGAAGGTTTTGTTTTTTTTTGTTTTTTTATGGTTTTAGCTAAAAACCATAAAACTTGGTGCATATTTATTGTTTCTCTATCTAGGCTCTTTTGCTTCTGTCTGTTAAAGGCTTGTCTCTTCCTGGGAGGACCAAGGCCCACCCCAGGAATAACCTGACAATGTACTATCTCTATGCATAGATAGCTCTACACATGCCAGGACTTAGAAGCCAGCAATGTATTTTACAATAGCAATTACTTTTGAGTAAGACAGCTATGTCCTGTCTCAGCCAACAACAGTTAGCTCAGGTCTTACTAGGCCATGCAGACATTATTATTATTGATGAAAGGCTTTTTGGCGCCATTAGAGCAAAGAGGAGAAGGGGGAAAGTGGCTGGTGAGCTGAAATTCCCCAGCCAGGGAGCCTAGAACCTTGTCATGTAGACTTCATTCATGTTACCAGGGTATTGGGACTCACAGCAGATTATAAAGTTATTGTGTTGGTTGGTTCATGCTGATGCATGTGGTTAGACTGGGGAGGTGGTTCAGTGGGTAAAGTACTCGGCATTCAATGGTGAACACCAGATTTTGGTCCCAAGCACCCTTATAAATGTCAGGTGGTTTGGCAGCCTGCCTGTAATCCCTGAACTCAGGTCATGGAGATGGGATACACCAGGCAAGCTGGCTCTGGGTTCAGTGAGGGACCAGCCTTAGAAGATGGGGTGGAGAGTGATTGAGGAAGACACATAGGCATGTGCACACACATATACATGCACCTCCAGACATCCTTATGCACATGCTTATATACATACACCACACACATGCATATGCAAACAAAGGGAAACAATGCTGCTATCAAATGTTATACTACTTGAAAGACAATTCAAGATTAAATCAAGGAAAGCTCTGCATAACACCATGGCACAGGCCTGTGGTCCCAGGACCAAGGCTTTCAGGCTGCCTGGGTCACACAGTGAGACTCTGTCTCAAAGAAATGAAGAGGTCACCTGGGCGGTGGTGGTACACACCTTTAATCCCAGCACTCAGGAGGCAGAGGCAGGCAGATTTCTGAGTTCGAAGATAGCCTGGTCTACAGAGTGAGTTCCAGGACCGCCAGAGTTAACACAGATAAACCTTGTCTCAAAAAAAGAAAGAAACAGGGGGTCAGAGGTGGTGGAGTTAGAGGTCTCTTTGTTTTGTTTTGTTTTGTTTTGTTTTAAGACAGAGTCTAGGGGCTGGAGAGGCAGCTCTGTGGGTAAAAGGTTTGCTGTCAAGGCTGATTACCTGAGTCCAGTCCCTGGAACCCACATGGTGGAAAGAGACAACTGACTTCCACAGGTTATCCTTTGACCTCCATTCATGTGTGACATGTGAGCACCCCCCACACACACAAATACAGAAATTATTTATTTGAAGACAAGAGTCTTACTATGTAGCTCTGGCTGACTTGAAACTCACACTCTTCCTGCCTCCACCCCACACCCCACATGCACACTAGGTACTGAGATCACAGCTGTGTTTTGAGTGGATGATTTCTCACCCACCAGTGTTTTTTTTCTGTTCTCTTACAATTCCAGTTCTGAGTTCAACTCTTTTCTTTCCCAGATGTTCGACCCAAAAAGCAGTATGATGAGAGTCACGTGATTACCGCTATTAGAGTGAAGAAGGTATCAGGCTGAGTCAGAGTCAGCCAGGCTGGGGACCTTGCAGGAGGGTGGAAAGGAGAGGGAGGTTTTGTCCTGGGTCCAGGGGGTGGCATCGGCCGTGAGGGACAGAGTGGAGGGGATGGTGCATGTCCCATGAGTCCCTCCCATGGTCCCCAGAGTTCCTCCTGGTAGACACTCCCTGTTCCTGCCATTATTAAGTAAGCAGCACATCTTCCAGTCAGTAGTGTCTGTGAACTGGGAAGTAAGGCCCCTGCAGCCTCTGTACACACTGCTCTCTTAGTCCCTAGGACTAGGCTGTGAGCTTAGTGTGGGTCTACTTTGCTTGTCTAGTCTCGGGCATCTGGTAGGTGGTCAGTTTCGATTGTTGGTGGCAAATACTAGTAACCTGTCAGGACCGTCCTGACAAGTCAGAAAGTGCCTGAATGGGGGGTGGGACTGAAGGGCCTTATGAGGAGAGGGGAGAAGGGATTCGAAGGGAAGGGAATAGACCAGAGACACACACAGTATCATTGAGCTCAGATGGAATGGAGCTAATGTTTAATTTTTCTCTCAATTCTTATATCCCTTCCCTCAAGGGGCTATGAGCAGCTACAGCAGTTACAAAGACAATGATCACAAAGAACTCAGCGTATCAGTCGCTGGGTAAAACAATACATGAGTAAAACATCTCATTCTCTAGTTAATCCTAAACTTTGAAACTTCCCTTTTCTCTGCTGGAGCTGGATGTTTATCCTGGGAGGTAACCTGTCTCAGGGAAGCTAATTGTTTACCCAGGGAAGTAGCTTCTCTAGGTGGGGTTAGATGCCCATCTAGGACAATAGTCTCACATGATGAAGCTAAATGTTCAGCCGGAGAAGGGACACTCTTTTAGATAACCTTGACTTCCCCGAAACCAGCCTCTCTCGGGCAGTTAGAATATTTTGTGATTTAGTTATGCTCAGATCTCCCAATAAATGGAATAGGCAATTTTAGCCAGAGGCACACAGCAGAGTCTAGGCCCAGAGTCTGAGGGGCTCACCACAGTAACCACAGAGAAGCATTCCCTTTGCCCAGAACACTTCCCAACCTTTGTTTACCTTTGTGTATGGGTAATCCTTTGTGATCATGAGCGTGTGTGTTATGTGATTCTGTGTATATTATGTGATCGTGTATGTGTATTATGTGATCGTGTATATGTATTATATGATCGTGTGTATTATTATGTGATCATGTGTGTTATGTGACCATGTGTGTAGTATGTGATCATATATTTGTTGTACCATGTGATAGTGTGTGTATGTGTGCTATGTGATCATGTTGGTACACGTAAGCCAAGGGATGATAGTTATCTTCTTCTATCACTTTCCACCTATGTTTTTAAAAAAAATTTTATTACATTATGATTTTTAAAAATTTTATGTGTGTGTGTACATGTGTACATGTGAGATTAGGTGCCTTCAGAATCCAGAAGAGGACCCTGGATCCACTGCATTTCTAGAGCTAGAGTTACAGGCAGACGTGAGCCGTGAGCCACCCAGGGTAGACGCTGGGAACCAAACTAAGCCTTCTGCAAGAATAGCAAGTGCTCTTAACTGCTGAGTCATCTCTCCAACTCCCTTTATTATTACCCCCCCTCTGTGTCTGGGCATGGTCAGGCCATGTCATACATACGGAGATCAGACGATAACCTCTTCATGAAGGAACTGAACTCAATCCTTCAGCTGGTAGGCAAGCACCTTTACCTGCTGAGCCATCTCACTGGCCCTTATTCTTACTTATTCTTAGCCAAAGTCTTGGTATATAGCCTAAGCGGTCCTGGATCTCAAGATCCTCATGCCTCAGCCTTCTCACACTGGGGTGATATGTGGTCTACCACCTGGCAACAGGCACCTTCCTGAATGTTCTCTTGAGCTTCTAGATAAATGTGATTTGTCTCCTTTGAGTTCCAGAGAGCCCTGTTAGTCTGGACTTCTGTGGCCCTTGTCTTCCTTCCTTGACACTACTCTGTAAAACAGAATGTGCAGGCACTTGTCATAGCCTCCTGCACGTCCTCTGTTGGGACTTCTGCATCAGATAAGCCAGGTTGTAACGACAGCATTGGGATCTTGTTCCCCTAGTGATGGGGGCTCAGAGGGGACATGGGGAGCAAGTGAAGGCCACATTCTGAGCTGTCATCCAGTCAGGACTCCTTGAGTCCTGGAACATTTATATACATCTATTCTTGTATGAGTCTAGTACTGTTAGACCACAACCCCTCCCCAGGTCAGCACACCCCTTCCCCAGGTCAGCTCACCCCCTCCCCAGGTCAGCTCACCCCTCCCCAGGTCAGCTCACCCCCTCCCCAGGTCAGCTCACCCCTCCCCAGGTCAGCTCACCCCTCCCCAGGTCAGCACACCCCTTCCCCAGGTCAGCTCACCCCTCCCCAGGTCAGCTCACCCCTCCCCAGGTCAGCACACCCCTTCCCCAGGTCAGCTCACCCCCCCCAGGTCAGCTCACCCCCTCCCCAGGTCAGCACACCCCTTCCCCAGGTCAGCTCACCCCCTCCCCACGTCATCTCACCCCTCCCCAGGTCAGCACACCCCTTCCCCAGGTCAGCTCACCCCTCCCTAGGTCAGCTCACCCCCTCCCCAGGTCAGCACACCCCCTCCACAGGTCAGCACACTCCTTCCCCAGGTCAGCTCACCCCCTCCCCAGGTCAGCACACCCCTTCCCCAGGTCAGCTCACCCCCTCCCCAGGTCAGCTCACCCCTCCCCAGGTCAGCACACCCCTTCCCCAGGTCAGCTCACCCCTCCCTAGGTCAGCTCACCCCCTCCCCAGGTCAGCACACCCCCTCCCCAGGTCAGCACACTCCTTCCCCAGGTCAGCTCACCCCCTCCCCAGGTCAGCACACCCCTTCCCCAGGTCAGCTCACCCCTCCCTAGGTCAGCTCACCCCCTCCCCAGGTCAGCACACCCCCTCCACAGGTCAGCACACTCCTTCCCCAGGTCAGCTCACCCCCTCCCCAGGTCAGCACACCCCTTCCCCAGGTCAGCTCACCCCCTCCCCAGGTCAGCTCACCCCTCCCCAGGTCAGCACACCCCTTCCCCAGGTCAGCTCACCCCTCCCTAGGTCAGCTCACCCCCTCCCCAGGTCAGCACACCCCTCCCCAGGTCAGCACACTCCTTCCCCAGGTCAGCTCACCCCCTCCCCAGGTCAGCACACCCCCTCCCCAGGTCAGCTCACCCCCTTCCCCAGGTCAGCACACCCCTTCCCCAGGTCAGCTCACCCCCTCCCCAGGTCAGCTCACCCCTCCCCAGGTGACTTCATCATCTCAGGTCAGCTCAGCACTAGACATCTTTATTAGTTACTTTTCTCATTCGTTAGTGTGACAAAATACTTGACAATTACAGGAAGGAGGGCGGGAGGGGTGTATTTAGCTCACAGCTTGAGGGATATGGTCTTTTCTTGGTGGGGAAGGCACGGTGGTAGGCATGTGAGCCAACAGGTCCCATTCTTACGTAGTCAGGAAGCAGAGAGTGAACTAGAAATGAGGCTGGACTGTAAAATCTCAGGACTCATCCCCTGCAACCCACTTTCTCTAGCAAGGCTTCACCTGCTGAAGGTTCCACAACTGCCCCAAATAGTGTCATCCTCTGGGGGACGCTTGTGTCTGTGAGAGACATTTCATACTAAAAAAAATAATCATCTTTTGTTTCCGTTCTTGGGACCCACGTTATGGTGACCCAGCCACCCATGTATCTCCTGACTCACCAGTTCTACCTCATGGCTTCTGCTTGCCTTTCACCCATTTATATGAAACATATTTGAGGCCTGCCACATGCTAGGGATGTCCTAGAGCTAAAAGCTCAAGATACATTAGTGTAATGGTTAATATTGCCAGGTTGGTAGAAGCTAGAACCATCTTGGAGACAAAACTTTGGGCATGTCTGTAAGCAAGTTTCTAGAATGGGTTAAATGAAGTGAGGACACTCACCTTGAATGTGGGCATCAGTATCCCCTGGGATGGGTACAGAGCAAATGAAAAGGAGAGAGTGAGCTGAGCACCAGCAGTCTCTCTGCTTCCTGGCTGTGGTCACAATGTGACCAGCCGCCTCAGGCTCCTGCAGCTACACCATGTCCACCACAACTGACTTCCTCAAACTGTGAGCCAAAGTGAACCCTTCCTCCCATAAGTTGTTCTTGTCAGGAATTCTGTCACAGCAGAGAGAATAGTAATACAACTCGGGACTAAACAAAAGACCCAAGTCCCTGCTGTCCCATAGCCTGCATTTGCTCTCAGTTTTCCTGGTGACATTAGCTCACTCAGGACTTCTCCTTCAAGACCCAAATCTTCTCCTCCTCTTCATGAGTGGTTTTGGGTTTGGGTCTACTGCCAGTATCTCTCAGCCAGCCACAGCCACTCTGCTAGGCTGTGAGCCCAGTAATGGACCAGCCACTTTCCAGCCAGGCCATCTCTAGTCTGGTCACCTACTGCTGTCCTTCCAAGTGGTGGGTAGGGACAGTCCCTCTGAGATTCAAGAGATTCTGCCATCCATTAACGATGTTTCCAGCTCATGAGTCATCAAAGAAGGAGGAGAGAACCCTCAACCCCTGCCTCAAGCTTCTCTGGGATGTTGGGATGTTGTGCAGGGACAGTGTACCCAGGTGAGTTCCCCAGCAACATGTCTATGTGATTTCCCCAGAAAGACAATCAGTACCTCATCCCGCCGTCCGTGGATCTGGAGTGTGTGAGACACTGCATAGTGTATGACAGCAACACCACCTCCCTGGAGCTGCGGATACGGCGCCATGAGGAGCAGGAGGAGGAGGTGGAGGAGGAGGAGGAGGAGGAGGAGGAGGAGGATGAGGATGATGATGAGGAAGTGGAAGAAGGAGAAGAAGAAGGAGAAGAAGAAGGAGAAGAAGAAGGAGAAGAAGAGAAAAAAAAGGACGGTGGTGACGGCAACGAGAACTTTGGTAACCACACCCCAAGGGCGTTCTGTTTGGTCTTTCTGTCTTTTTGTGGTGTTGTTTGAGACAGGTCTCTATTACGTAGCCCTGGCTGTCCTGGAACTCACTATGTAGACTAGGCTGGCCTCAAGCCCACAGAGATCCACCTGCCTCATGTTTGGATCATGTGGATCATGCCATTCTGAGAATGGAACCCAGGGCCTTGGGCATGCTAGACAAGTACTCTACCAACATCCCCAGCCTTCCCAGGTAGTTTTTACAACAAGAGTAACAGTGGACAGTGACTGTACTCCTTATTTTTATGTGGTTATGACCACATTACTCAGTGTCCTGAATGACAAATGTTCATTATCATGACTTTGGGTCTAGAATTCAGGAGCCACTCAGCCAGGAGACCCAGTGTTTCTCCAGAGGTTATAATCAAAGTGTCGGATGGGGCCAGATGTAGTAGCACATGGGTATAATCCCAGCACTGGGGAGGCTGAAGCGGGAGGATTGCCCTGAGTTTCAGGACAGCCTGGGCTGCAGAGTCAGACATGTTTCAGTTGAAAACAAAACAAACAAAAAACTGGGCTAGGGCTATAAGTTAGTACAGTGCTCACCTAGCGTCCTTAGGTCTACCCCAGTACCACATAAGCAGGGCGTGGTGGCACACACTTGGGATCCCAGCACTTGGGATGTGGAGGCAGGAGAAGCAGAAGCTTCTCAAGGTGGTTAACAGCTGCATGATGAGTTGTAGGCCAGGCTGGGATGTATAGTAAAACCTTATCTCAGTAAACAAATAAATAAAATCAGACTGGGGCTATAGCTCAGCGCTAGAACACTTGCCTCCTGGGAATAAGGCTCAAGATCCAGTCCTCACTATTACACACAAAAAAAGATCAAGTAAGATGGCTCAGCAGGCAAATGCTTGCCACTCAGTATAACAACCTGAGTTTGATCATTAACTCCTACAAGTTGTCCTCTGACCTCCACATGTGCATGGTGGCACACAGGCACACACATGTACACACACAAATAGAAATTAATGAAAAATTAAAAGGCCCTCAAAACATGTAGTCAGTTCCAAGATACTTAAAAATTTGAAGCCGATGTATTCTTTTTTCAGCCCAGTTTTGGGATGACTGTCCCGTGCTGATGGGATGAGGTGGCCATTGCTACTCCCTGCCACTGAGTGGCGATAAGGTTCCACCTTTAACAACCCTGCCATTGAGACTCTTCCCAAGTGGTCTTTGGCTTGGAAGTTCCTTCTTCCCTGTGTCATTTCCTTTGGGCTACTGTTTGTAGGTATCTGCTAGAATTGAGTCAGTCTCATGTAGCCCAGGCTGGTCTTCAACTCACATATAGCTGAGGATGACCTTGAATTTCTGACCCTCCTCCCTCCACCTTCTGAGTGATTACAGGCATGTGCTGCCATGTCGTATGCAGTGCTAGGGATGAACTCAGAGCCTTGGGTGTGTGAGGCGAGCTCTCTGCCAGCTGAGCTATATCTCTAACCTTTTTTGTCTGTCTGTACATCTGGGGCTGGAGATATGGCTCAGCAGTTAAGGGCATATACTGCTCCTGCTGAGGACCTGAGTTGGAGTCCCCGCATTTATGTGGGTGGCTTACCACTGCCTGTAACTACAGCTTCAGGGTGTTTGAAGGCACTTGCATCCCACATCCCTCACCCCAGACACACATAATTAAAACTTTCTGAAAATTATTTTATATGTATGTATGTGTGTGATGTGTGCGTGACACATGCCACAACACATGTGGATTCTGCCATGTAAGTCCTAGAAATCAAACTAGGGTGGTCAGGCTTGGTAGCAAGTAGACTCTGAACCATTTCTCTTTTCCCACCTCTTTTTGAGACAGGGTCTCATGTAGCCTGGCCTCAACATCGCTGTAGCTTGAACTTTTGACCTTCCTGCCTCGACCTCCCCAATGCTGCAATTGCTGGTGTGTACCACATGCTCAGGCTGTTCACAGTCTCAGGATTACAAGCTGGACCCTGGAGCCTTAAGAACTGGGGCTGGTGAGATGTCTCAGTGTTAAAAGTGGTTGACACTAAGTCTGACAGCCTGAATTCAATCTCTGAGACCCATATGGAAAGAGAGAACCAGCTTCCACAATTAGTTTTCTGTCCTCCATATACATGTCGTGTCAGATGTACCCCCAAAAATAAATAATAGATAGATACGTGTAATTTAAAAGTTCTGTAAGGGTGGCATTGTGCTATTGAGTTTCCTACTCAGATTACAATCCCATGTAACATTTCCGTTCTAGGCAACTTTCCTTACTTAGAATAATATCTTTTTGGTTGGGCCTGGTGGTACTTGCCTTTAATCCCAGCACTCAGGAAACAGAGACAGGCAGATCTCTAAAAGAAAAGGAAAAAGAAAGAAACAAAGCAAAAGGATTTCTTTGTGAAGATGCCTTTGTGTGCTAGGATGATATCTCTCCATCAGGTGTGATAGTGCATACCTGCAGTCCCACCACTGGTAAGGCTAAGCCTAAGGGATCAGGATCCCAAATCTGTCACCCTCCTGCCTCAGATCCCCAAGTGCCTGGATTGTAGGTGTGCAGCAACCCGCCCAGCTACTGTTCTTGATGAATGGCTCTTTCTGAAACAGTAACTGTGATAGCTCATAAAACTGCCTGGCAGGGTGGCCAGGTTCTGATGGAGTCTCCCACTGTCTCTTAATGTTGACCCTGTGGTTGTGGACTGTAAGTCTCTAACAGTGGAGAGGCAGATATCTAGGCTAAAGGTAACTGTATCGATGGGGCCTGCATTTCTATCCCAACTCCCCTGTGACCTCTGACCCACTAATCTCTTGCTCAAAAGAGATATAACTGATACCCTATAACTGTCTGTCTGGATTCTGGGACCTCAGAGCCAGGCCCCATGGGGAAGAGGGGAGTGACTTCTGCCTGGACACCTGCAAGTTCTCTTCCACCATGGTTTGCAGACCCAGGCTCTTCCTCCAGACAGTCTCCACCACTTATGTGCTGAGTAGTCCCTCTTGAAGTGTCCTTGTCTTGAACAGGTGTTGATCCTCAGGTGCTGTTCTCCTTCTAAAGAGTTCTTAAAACTACATTTTTTTTATTTGTCGGGGTTGGAGGTGTCACAGAGCTTATGAGGAGGTCAGTGGGAGTCAGTTCTCACCTTCCACCAGGTAGGTCCTGGAATCGAAGTCTGGTCATATGACTTCGTGGCAGGCACCTTTACACACTGAACTGTCTTCCTGGCCCCACCTTTTTTTCTGTGATGCTCTCATTATGTATATATAGTTCACTGGTTGAGCTGGACTGGCCAACCTTGGAGCCCCAGGGATCTGTGAAGTCCAGACAGCCAGATATTGAACATTAGCTATTATATAGCAGAATTATGATTTATGAAGCTGTTTAAGGTTTAAATTTATATCAAAGCATAAAAAGAGGGTCAGTGAGATGATCCTGGGACCCATGTGGAAGAAGAAAATGGACTAATGCAATGTGACTGATTTCCACACGTGTCATGGTATGGGTGACATTTACAGTCTCTCACATTCACACACACACACACACACACAGCATTCAAGCACAATGATACATGCCTCTAATTCCTATACTCAGGAGGATAGTGGGATCCAAGCTAGACTGTGCTATATAGCTCTTGTCTCAGAAACAAGATCAAATTACGAGGAGATAGCACATTATACCCACTAAGATGGACAAGATAAAAAAGATAGATAATAACAAGTATTGGCAGCTGGGCGGTGGTGGCGCACGCCTTTAATCCCAGCACTCAGGAGGCAGAGGCAGGAGGATCTCTGAGTTTGAGGCCAGCCTGGTCTACAGAGTAAGTTCCAGGACAGCCAGAGCAACACAAACTGTCTTTAAAAACCAAATCCCAGCTAACCAAATAAGTGTTGGCAAGAATGTGGAGACCCTGGAACTTTAGCACATCACTGAACACAGAGAGGGGCCTGTGCGTGGTGGCTCTCAACTGTGATCCCAGCATTGGAGAGACCGAGGCTGGAGGATTGCCACAATTTCAGAGGCAGTCTGGGCTACAGAGTGAATTCTAGGCAGGATTCTGCTACAGAGTGAGACCCTGACTCAAAAAAACAAAATAAAACCAGAGTCAATAAAATGGTAGAAAGCACCTATGAACAGACCCCACAACCTGAGTTCCATCCCTGAATCCCAAAACAGGGCAGGAGAGAATCAATTCCTGAGGGCTGGCCTCTCATCTCCATATGTGTATTGTGGCACATTTGTGTGCCTGCACACACAGACACAGAGAGAGAGAGAGAGATGTAAACATTTAAAAACAGGCTGGAGAAGTGGCTCAGCAGTTAAGAGCATGCACTGATCTTGCAGAAGACCAGAATTAGGTTCCCAGAACCCATGTAGGGTGGCTTGCGAACATCTCTAACTCCAGCTCCAGGTGATCTGGCACCTTCGTCTGGACTCCATAGTTACCTAAACTCACATGTGCATGTCCACAAATGTATACGTGCGTACACACGTGCGCGTGCGTGCACACACACACACACACACACACAAGATAAAATATACTTTTTAAAAGAGAGACTTGGGCCAGGCTGTGGTGGCACATGTCTTTAATCCCAGCACTTGGGAGGCAGAGGCAGGAGGATCTCTGTGAGTTTGAGGCCAGCCTGGTCTACAGAGTGAGTTCCAGGACAGCTAGAGTTAGAACAGAGAAACCCTGTCTCGAAAAAAAAAAAAAAATCTTATAAAAATTAACCAACTTAAACAAAACACAACTGTAAGAACAGAATATAAAATGGTCTAGTGGAAAGAAAGCAATGATGATTCCTCAAAGGGTTAAGGTATTTACCCCCAACAAAATGAGACGTGTCATGTAAAAATATATACCTTGTTCATTAAGAGCCACAGTGGAAACAGCACAGATGTCTGAGTAAGCCAGCAAATGGATGAAACAATGCAGTACACCCACAGAATGGAATATTATTCAGCCATAACAAGGCTGAGAGATGGCTCAGCGGTTAGACACACGTACTGCTTTTGTAGAGGACCTGAGTTCAGTTCGTAGCACCCATTTCAGGTGGCTCACAACCACCTGTAACTCCAGCTCCTGGGGATCTGATGTCCTGTACTGGCCTCCATGGGCACTTGCACTGATGTGCACAAACTCACAAAGACACACAGACAATTAAAAATGATAAAATCTGGGACCTGAAGAGATAGCTGAGTGATTAAGAATACTGGTTGCTCTTCCAGAGGACCTGGGTTTGATTCCCAGCACCCAAACAGTTGCTCACAACTGTCTATAACTCCAGTTCCAGGGTATCTGTTGCTCTTTCCTGGCCTCTGCAGGCACTGCACACATGTGGTACACAAACATACATGCAGATGAAACAGCCATACACATTTAAAAAAATTAAAAACAAGGTTTCACTTGTAACATTGTTCTCTATCCTTGACTCAGACTTTTCCCCTATTTTTACTTTATTTACCCCTTGACTTGGGTTTCTAAAAAATTGTTTTCAGAAGGAAGTGTCCATCCATTCTAACACCAGGCAAATGCTAAACACACGGTTCACCTCTTTGGTCTCCACCATAGAACTCTTACCTGGACCTGCTGTTGAATTTGGACAGATCCTCACCCACTTCACCCGTCAACCCGTCTATGTCCTCAGAGGGGGCTATGAGCATTTCTCTGGCTTGTACCATTTCTTCCGGACCCAGAAGATCATTTGGATGCCCCAGGTGAGGCAGGAAGATGGGCACAGGCTACTAGGAAGTGAGTCTTCCTCGTAGGAGACCGACTGGTAAGTGGAGGTAAAGAAGGAGAAGGTTAGAGGACATAGGGAAACAGGGATGGAGGACTGAGCCCAGAACAACTGGGGGGGTTTGGTTCATAATGACAAATTCCTAGCTGACTCAGTATGAGGAGGACAAACATGAGAATCTAGAGGGGCTGTGGATTCTGTGTGGGGACAGCATGCTAAGTCAGATAGTGCTACCGTTTGACTCTGAAATGTACGCTCCTCCCCCGCCAGCGCCACATAAGTGTATGCTCTGAACACTTGTTCCCCAGCCAGAGTCCTTCCTTAGATGTCAACACAGCCTTTAGGAGGTGGGACCTGGCTGGTAGTAGATCCTAGGAGTGGTCCTTAAACACTATACTCAACCCTGGTTCTGGCCTGCTAGCCCTGCTTCCTGGTCTGTGCCATACAACTTTCCCTCTCTGCCACGGACAGGACCTCACCCACCACCACACCTTCCCCACCATGATGTCTTTCTGAGACTGAGAGCCAAAATAAACCTTTTCTTTTCCAGTGTTTTGTACCAAGAATGTTGCCATGATTACACTGACTTGTGATATGTGCACGTATGTGTGGGTGTGTGTGTGTGTGCATATGCCATGACGCATATATGGAAGTTAGAATCTTTTCCACCATATGGGTCCCAGGAATGGAATTCAAGTTGCTTGGCAGCAAGCAACCTCAACTGGACAAGTTTGGGGCCACAGATTGTCGATTCCAGCCTTTGTGTGCATGGCCAGGTACAAACAGGTGCTACAGAGGGAAGGGGACGTCAGGATGGAGACCCGTTCATGTATGTGATGCTGTGGGTCAGTCCTTGTTTACACCCAGGCCTCCAACTTCTCATGTGGAACTCAAGCTCTCAGTCTCCTTCACTGTCTTGGGATTGCTCTTCTGAGTTTACCTTTAGAGCCACACCTCCAGAGATACCACCATCACCACCTGCCACACACACTTCCTTCTCTGTGGTGCATACCCACAGCAGCATTCTCTTCATCCCAGGAACTGGATGCCTTCCTGCCATACCCAATTGAGATACTTCCAGGCAGGGTCTTCCTGGGCAAATTCAGTCAAGCCTGCAACCCCAAGATTCACAAGGATTTGAAAATTAAAGCACATGTCAATATTTCCATGGAGTCAACACCCTAGTAAGTAAAGTGATATTAATGATGTGTGTGCATGTGTGTGTGCGTCTGCATGCATGCAAGTGCTTATGCATATGGAAGCCATATGTTGATGTTGGATGTCTTCCTCTGTCATTCTCCATTGTATTTTTTGAGACAGGATCACGTTGCCTATTGCCATAGTTTGTTGTGGCTGTTTTTTTCCTTCAGTACTAGGGATTAAACCCAGGTCTCTCACACACTGACCAAATGCTCTTCTTCTGAGCCATGCCCTATTCCTTCACTGGAGGATTCCAGAGGAGTGCTTGACTGCTGAGCTGCACCTCCAGCTACCCCTGAGCCACATCCCCATTTACTTCTAGGTGGATGTCTTGTGTCAGGTATTCTCTGTGTGTATAAGCATGTGTGTGACTGTATGTGCAGTGTCATTCCTCAGGAGCTGTGTATAGTTTTAAAAGACAGGACCTCCCACTGGTCTAGAATTCACCAAGTAGGCTAGATTGGCCAGTGAGGCCAGGTATCCATCCGCCTCCACTTTCCAGTGCTGGGATTGCAAGTGCAGGCCACCAAGCCTGATTCTCTGGGTGTGTGGGGGAGCGGGAGCATGCTGTACATCAAACACAGGTCCTGATGCTTGCCTGCCTTGCACTATATCAGCTAGACCATCTCCCCAAACCCCAGGCACTATCCTCCTGATGTCAGCCCCTAATCATTCCCTTTTGGTTTCCGTGTTTTGGACAAGGAGCATCCCAGTGAGGCTGGCTGATCACCTGTGTGTTGTGTGGCTTTTCCTAGGGAGATGTGAACAAATGCCTATTAACCCCAAATGGGACACTGATGACAGACTAAAAGTAAGGACCATAGAGAACCAATGAGTTTACTGTGGTTACTTAATAGGTGTTGGTGGGTAGGACGAGTTTACTGACAAGAACATAGATGAATCACAGGCGGCTGAGTCAGGATTCATGATAGCTGTGACCCTGGAGCTCCCTGCATGACTCACAGACAGCTTGTCAGATCAAGCTTGGGTAGGGGCCTTGTGAATCTTAAAGTTTCAGGAACTTCCTGGGGCTTGCAAGTTGCTCACTTCTGAGCCTTGGCAATTTTTTTTTGTTTGTTTGTTTACTTTCTTGAGTCTTAGGAAGCTTCCCTCCTGGAGGAATATTCCAATAAAGAGAAAATGGATACTCAGCACCATGTTCAACAAACTTCCTTCAGTTTTATAGATGATCCAGACAGGCTCTTGCATGTCAAGATCGAGGATTCTTCAGATGCCAACCTTTTCTCCTCTTTCCGCCACATCTGTCACTTCATAGGTAAGGAGAATTCCCAAATGGAGGAGCACCCTTCCTGTGCTCACAAGTCTCTCCCTGCCTGAGACCCCCTTGGGAAAGAAAGTACAAGCACATGCAGGTGCTCAGGAGCTCTCAGCCATATGTACGAGAGCAACTTGGGAGGAATGGAGCCCCTTGACCGCACCATGATGGCCCTGTTCTCACCTTAGCTAGATGGCCATGCCCTTCTGAGCCAGTCATACAGTGACGACACTGGCCCAACTGGTTACACTGTGTTTTGGTGCCTGCTCCTCTGGAGTGTGGGTCCTCAGAAATGTTTCTAACTCAGTAGAGGGGGATGAGGGAAGGAAGGTACCCCTAAACTCATCCAGGTCTGATTCCCATCATGCTTCGTGTGCCTACTTGGCTCTGCTCTAGCCTCCCACTTTGCATAGTAATGCCCATTAGCTCAACAATGGTAGGTCGTCCAGTCAGTCCCAGGGCTCAGAACTGACCAGGGAAAACTAGATTCCTGGGTAGAGCTAGGCTGAGTCAGGAGTCAGGGGTCTCAGCAGCCATCCTGGTACCCAACCCAAGCTGCTGCATGGATGCTGGGAGTGGGGTAGTAGCCTCCAAGCCCCTTATTTGCCCAGTAATTCATCACTCTCACTTTAATTTTTTTTTTTAACTTGAGGGATACAACCAGGGTGTAACACATGCTAGGCAAACACAGTACCTGTAAACCACGCCCCCATCCCCTCACTGGGGCACTCTAGGCAGGTGCTCTACCTCCAAGCCACGCCTCAGCCCCCACTGGGAGATTCTAGCACTCCCAGATCAGTCCTCTTTTGATTATTTTGACAGCATCTCCTTGGGTTGCCTAATCTGACCTTGAGCTTTAAGTGCTTCTGCCTCTTAGCCTTTGGACGTCTAGGATTACAGGCAAGGCTGTTCTCCTGATGGCCACTCAGGTCCCCAGGGAAGAGTGCCATGTACAGCCCCACTTGCTTCCTTCCTTTTGCAGAAATTCACCTCAGGCCCCGCTCTACCTCCGTCATCCTGGTCTTCTCCACGAGGGGCATCAGCCGCAGCAGCGCAGCTGTGGTGGCCTTCCTCATGCACCACAACGAGGAAACCTTGCAGGTGTGTGGGTGAGATGCTGCTTTGCCTCTGCTGGCAGAGTGTCCACCTAGCTTGCAGAAGGCTCTGTGTTCAAGCCAGGCATGGTAGTTTATATCTTTAATCCCAGCACTCAGGAAGCAGAGCAGGTGGATCTCTGAGTTCGAGGCCAGCATGGTCTACAAAGTAAGTTCCAGGACAGCCAGGGCTACAGAGAGAAACTCTTTCTCAAAACAAACAAAATCACAGGAAGTACGCTCCCCAACATTACAAATACAGGTTAGATTTGTATTATATTATTTAAGTAAATTTAAAGAAATATGTATTCTCTGGGCCAGAACTGGACCATGACCACCCCTAGGATGGAGAGTCAGAGCCGGATCTGGGCACCCTCAGGTCTACAGTACTGCCAGAGGGTCTTAGTTTGGGGATGGAATGGAGAAGAATCAGTGAGAGCTCCAAAGTTTGGATATCACCCAGCCTACAGCACTCAAGAGTAAGGTCTCTTTGCTTAGACCAGCAGCTTTAGGCCGGCAGGGTCTCTCCGGGCTGAGCTCTGGATGGCAGTCCACATGTGTGGCCCTTACTGAAGTTTTCTCTGCCTCTGTGTCTGTGTACAACATGTGTGCTGTGCCCCCAGATGTCAGAAGAGGGAGTCAGATCCTCTGGAACTAGAGTTACACCCACTTGGGAGCTACCATGTGTGTGCTGGGAATTGAACCTGGGTCTTCTGGAAGAGCAGCAATTGTTCTTAACCTTGGAGCCATCTCTCCAGCCTCTATTAGTGATTTTTGTTTTATTGTTTGATAGGGTTCACTATGTTGAATAGATTTTGCTATATAGTTCATGGTGTCGTGGAACACCCTATATAACCTAGGCCCATCTGCAATTAACTATATAACTCAGGCTTACAGGAAACTCAAGATGTAACGCCAGACTGGAACTCACAATCCTTCCTGCTTCAGCCTCCTGAGTGAAGACCTATGCCAGTATGTCTAGTTTTGTTGTAAAAGAGTTATTATTGTTGTTGTTATTATGTATGTGTATGCACACACACATATGCAGGTGCGCAGGCCTGCCAGTAGAAAGCGTTGGATTCCCTGGAGGTAGAGTTACAGATGGTTGTGAGCCACCCAAGGTGAGTTCTGGGAACTGAACTCTGATCCTCTGCAAGAGCACCAAGCATCCTTTACTCCTAAGTCATTTCTCTAGTATTCACGCCCCGTTTTATATAGTTCTGGGAGTCAAACCCAGGGCTCTATGCCAGTAGACAAGCACCCACCAACTGAACCACACTCTATCCTTCCTAATGGCTTTAAACATCTACTGTAGTGGTAAGTGCATTCCAGTTGTGAAACCCAGCTCATAAACTTTTGAGTCTTGCAAGACTGAAGTTCTGCAGCTAGTGATTGATAGCCTCCTATGCTCGCCTAACCCCAGCCTCTGGCAACCACCACTGTACTACTGGGTCTCCGTTTGTCTACACGCAATGCCTTGCACAATTTATAATTTCCCGTGTGTGTGCACGCACACGTGTGTAGGTGCATTTGAGGATGTGTGTGTGTAAGTTGGAGGACAGCTTCCAGTATTACTCCTCAGGTATCATGTACCTTGAGTGTTTTTGAGACAAGTTCTCACTGGCCTGGAGCCCCAGGGATCCACCCGTCTCCAACTCCCCAATTCTGAGAATAAACATGGTTTCTGGGGATTGAACTCAGGTCTGCATGCTGTTAATGCAGACACTTTACTGACTGAGCATTCCTTCGTCTTCTCTGTCTCTCTGTCTCTGTCTCTCTCTCTCTGTGTCTATGTCTGTGCCCGTATGTATCTATGTTTATCATGTGTGTGCAGGTGCTTGTGGAGGCCAAAAGCATCTGATCTGAAGGAACTGTTGTTGCAGGCATTTGGGAGCCAGCTGTGTGGTGCTAGGACCTGATCCTGGGTCCTCTGGAAGAGCAGCAAGTGCTGTTAATTGCTGAACCATCTCTCCAGGCCCTTGAGTCTTAATTTTTTAATTATTTATCCTCGTCTTCCTCCTTTTTCTTCCTCCTCCTCTTCTTCCTCCCTGCTTCTTTCTCTTCCTCCTCCTCCTCTTTTTGGATTGTTCATCATTAGCACATAAAAACACAACTTAGAGTTATGCATTGAATTTATTATCCTGCAGTTTTACTATTTATTAGCTTATGTGTGTGTGTGTATGTGTGTGTGTGTGTGTGTGTGTGTACAGGGGTGTGCGTGTTGTTGTGTACACATGACTGCAGTTGTCCTCAGAACCCAGGAGAATTCATTAATCTTCTGGAGCTGGACTTGAAGGAGGTGAGTTGCCTGACATGGGTGCTGGGAACCAAGGTCAGGTCCTCTGCAAGAGAAGTACATGCTCTTACCTCTGAGACATCACTCTAGCCACTAAGGTACCATTTTGCCTTTCCCCTCTTGCTGTCTAAAACCCAGATGAAGGCCAGCCGCATACCTTTCATATACTGACTCTTCTGCACTCTCTCACAGATGCAACACTTGGAAGAAGGCAGCTTTGCCTTTCCTTCTTCCAAGAACTCGCTCGTGGTTCTTGTGCTCTCTCCAGTGACTCAGCCTGTCTCAATGCAAACCTTTGTTGAGGCTACTGTGTGCCCCAGGCTCAGCCTGGTGTTTTCCTGCCCACAGGAGTTTGCATGCATGTTGTCTCAGACTTCACATGAGCCATGTGAAACAGAACCGAAGCCTGTGCCCCCAGTCAGAAGCAGATGAGCTTGCTAATGGCTGTGTCCAGGGCTCCTTGCCCTGATGAGCTCGCCCCAGGCTGCTGTTCTGTCTGCGCTTAAATTCATTTTCCTCTGTTCCTTTGGATGTGTGTTCATGTACGTGTGTGTGTGTGTATGTGTGTGTGTGTATGTGTGTGTGTGTGTGTGTGTGTGTGTGTGTGTATGTATGCACGTGGCACATGTGTAGAACTCAGTCTTCTTGCTCCTTTGGGGCACTAGGGTTAAACTCAGATCATGAGGCTTGGGGCCCCATCTGTCTGTCTGTCTTCCTTTCTTTTCTTCCTTTCTTCTTTTTCTTTTCCAGACATGGCCTGGGACTCCACAGTTAAGCTAGGCTAGCTGGACAATGAGCCTCAGGAACCCCTACTTCCACTTCCCCAGCACTAGGATCATAACTGTGCAGCCACAAGCAGCCACAAGCACATGGGTCCTGGGGACTGACTTATCTTCTCATACTTGCTCTGAAAGTACACTACCAGATGACCCACTACCCCAGCCCCTGTCTCTACCTCTAATTATTAAGCCATCATGTGGTCTTCTGGGTAGGTGCCTCCCGTCCCCACTAAGCTGGCTGTGGTCTAGTCTGGAAGGGACCTACCGCCTCTCCTGAAGTTTTCCTCTCCTCTGCATTCACAGAGGTCCTGGGCCCACGTGAAGAAATGCCAAAACAACATGCGTCCAAATCGGGGCTTGGTGGCTCAGCTGCTGGAGTGGGAGAAAGCCATCCACGGAGATTATATCACAGACATCACCCAGCCTATCTACTGACCTTTGCTTGTTCCACAGCCATGGCGCTGAAGAGCTTTGTTTGGGACTTTTGGGGGCGGAGGCGGAGGACACACAGTTGGAGTGGTTCAGAAGAAGGCCTTTGCTGCCTGAAGTTTCATGTCTGTGTCTTAAGGCTGATTCTTCCCCCTCCCCCAATATGGGAGATTGAACCTAGAGCCTCACACATGTTAGGCAAGCCCTCTATCATTGAGCTATACCCTCAGCCTTTTTTTTCCTGAGACAAGGTTTCATGTAGACTAGGATGGCCCCAAACTCTGTGTAGCCGAAGAGGACCTTGAACCCATGCTTCTCCTGTCCCTACCTCTTGAGTGCTGAGATTACAGTGTGCATCACTGCTTTGGTTTATGTAGGGCTGAGGATGGACCAGGGCTACCTGCAGAAGTCAGAAAGGGGCATTGCATTCCTTGGAACTGGAGACACAGATGGTATAAGCCACCATGTGGGTACTGGGAACCAAACCTGGGTCCCCTGGAAAAGCAGCCAATGCTCTTAACCACTGAGCCATCTCTCCACCTTTAAGAGCTGAGGTCTCATTATGTACCCCTGGGTGCTCAGCCTTGCCATTTTCCTGCCTCCATCTCCTGAGTGCTGGGATTACAGGAGTGTCCCACCATGACTGGCCTTTTTAGGCCCTAGTTCATTCAACAGAGCAGATGCACTTTTCCTTCTGGCTCCTCAGGAACTCCCACATCTGGAGGCAAACTACATCACCCCAGTTGTACTCCTGGGGCTGCCTCTGGCTGCAGGAGCAGCTGTTGAACACACTGATGCCTGGATTCTTTGGAGGTTACCTGGGGGCAGGGGTGCTTAGTCCATCCAGAGAGTATCACAGTGTCCACCCTAAGGTGGACGGAGATTCTCCAGTTCAGCCTTGGGGTGCTGAGGGTGACATTGAACTTCTGATTCTTTTGCCTCTTCCAAGTGCTGGGAATACAACCCTACACCTCTACAGTCAAGTTTGTGGTTCTGGGAATCACAACAGGGCTTCCTGCATGCAGGCGTTCTGTTGACTGAGCCACACCCCCAGACAATTCCACAAGTCTTCACAAATTTTTTATTACACCTTATTTTTTTATTTTTGCATTTTATGTGCATCTTTTGCCTGCATGTATGTCTTTGTACCACATATGTGGTTGGTGCCTGTGGAGGCCATAAGGGGGTTGGATCCCCGGGACTAGAGTTACAGACAGTTGTGAACTACCATGTGAATGCTGGACACTGAACCTGAGTCCTCTGGAAGAGCTGACAGTGCTCTTCACCACTGAGTCATCGCTCCAGCCCCGTACTCTTTGTTTTATGTGTTTATGTAGGTGTGCCATGGTACATGTGTGGAGGTCAGAGGACAAGTTGGGGAAATTGAGTCTTTCTACCGTGTGGGTCCTGGGATTGAGCTGAGGTCATCAGGCTTGGCCACAGGCACCCTCCCTCACCTGTTGGCCATCCTACAGGCTCAAATTCCAAAAGTTGTAAAGGGAGTTGTCCTAATGCACTTCTCAAGACTCACAGAACAACTCTGGGCAGGATGCTTACAAAGAGACTGATAGGTAATGTAGAGTGTCGGTCATTTAGAAGAAAACATCCCCAGCCACCACCTGCCTCCTAGAACTTTCCATGGAGAGATATGGGTGGTAGGGTGGGTGTCCCCTGATGAGGATGACCTGGAACTTCTGATCCTCCTGCCTGCACCTCCCAAGTGCTGGAATCACAGGCGTGTGCCCCGGCATCTGGTTTATTATTTGGTGATGGGGACTGAACTCAGTGCTTCCTGCGTGGCAGGCAAACACTCTACCGCTACATCTCTAGCTCCACTGAAGTCTTGAGCGGGGACACGGTGCGTAGGTCTTGTATTTTAGGAGAGGCAGCCTACAGGCTGTGTAAAGCGTTGGTGAGCACGGAGGACTCGGCCAGGAAAGGGGTAGCAGTAAAAAGCGGCGACACAAGGGCTGTCCCTAGAGAGGCCAAGCTTTTCAAGGACAAAAGTGTGTGAAGCGCAGGGCGTGGTGGCGCACGCCTTTAGTCCTCGCAGGAGGGAAGCAGAGGCAGGGGGATCTCTCTCAGTTTCAGACCAGCCAGGGCTACATAGTGAGACCCTAACAAAAAAAAAAAAAAAATATATATTGGAAGCACGTGTCGTCTTAGTTTGATTTGAGAAAGTGCACCACGTGGGTAGAATCGCCGGGCACCGGGGTCGGGTCACAGAGCCCGGAGACGCCCTGCGGGCACGTGGCCCCGCCCAGTCCCCGACCCGGGCCTCGATTGGCTGCTCCTGGGGGCGGGGCCCGCGCGCGGATTACGCCGGACCTTTTCCCGTTGGCAGCCGCGGCAGCGCGAGCCCGGAAGCGGACGGGGGCGGTGGCGGAGGCGCCTCCGGCCCGCCGGGGTTGCAGCTCCGTCCTCCCCACTCGCGCTCCTCGAGGCCCGTGGCGTGGACAAAGACATGCAGTCCCCGCCCCCAGACCCGCTGGGCGACTGCCTGCGCAACTGGGAGGATCTGCAGCAGGACTTCCAAGGTATCCAGGTGAGCTTCTCTGCGGCCATCATGTCCCGAGCCACGTCTCTCTGTCTCGGGGACAAGGGTCGGGCAGCCCCAGGTCAGACCTAGGGTAGCTCGGAGGGGTCAGGGGTCGAGGCCCTCCCCTCCTTTCCCTCTTAAATGTCCAATGGGAGTCCCGATTCCCCGCGCATTCCCAGCGTGCCTGGGCGGGATCCCTCTGTACCGGGCCATCTTGACTTTGTGCAAAGGCCTTAAAGACAGGTCAGGACTCCTTTGTTGCCCCTCCCTCTGCACCGCCACCCTAACTGGGACCCTGTCCTCTTCCCGGAGAGCAGTCACCCGAGTCAGAGCCCAGCCGGCCCCAGCCTTTTGGGACAGTCACCCTGCAAACGTGCAGTCTTCCCTGCCCTTGGCCAACTACTTGCTGAGCGCTGCAGGGAAGCAAGTGTTGGTAAAATCCAGGCCCGGGTGGGGATCCCAGCCACCTGAGACAGAGGAACATCGCCCACCCAGGGACAGGAAGATGCTAGACTCAGTTCTTGTGGCTCTTTCTTGTAGGGAGAGGTGGGCGGGGCAGACTGTACTGGGCCCTCCTGGCTTGGCAGAGTCTGTCTGAGACCATTGGAAGACCTCCCAGTCCCAGGATGGGGTTGTTTGTGGTCACTCTGTCCCCATACCAGACAGCAGGAAGCCACTGCTTCCAGGAAGGCTGTCACTGGGCATAGGTGGCTCGTGTTAGACCTGAGGAGGATGTAGCAGCCTGTCTTGGCGTGAGAGACAGACCCAAGTAGTGGAGCCTGGCCAACTGGAGACTAGGTTAGACCTTCGCCTCTGCTGGACTGTGCCCAGTCTGGTGTCTCCACCACAGCCGCCAACCCTTCCCAGCCTGTCGGCACTAGAACTCTCTCTGGAGGCCTAGGCAGCCCCAAGTCTTCCAGTTTTTCCATGACTACGATGGCCTCAGCCCCTGCCTTGATTTCCCCACACTGCCCCTTGCCCTGTCTTGAGGCTGCAACTTGCAGTGTTCACCCACCAGGGCAAAGTGCTTGGGGACGCTTTGGGCCAAAGGTGCTTGCAGGAGGGGAGTGAATGGGAGGGACTGGACTTAGGGTGGAAGCCTGATGACCTTTAACCTGAGAGGAAACATCAGGAATGCCTGGGTGGAAGGCATCGTGGACAACCCTGGATTCCATTCTTTCAGGCTGGATAGGTAAGAGTCAGAAGGTAAGGGGTGGGTTCAGGCAGCGCCTCTGGTCTAGAGGGTACACTTATGCCAGACTCAGCACAAAGAACCCAGGCAGAGCTGGGGACAACTGACCTGTTGTTGAGGACACGTATCACAGAGGGTCTGAGTTTACAGGAAGAGAAACCCAGCTCCTGGCTCGCCTCTGGGGCAGGGGATACTCTGGGAGGTCCCCAGACAGGCACAGGAAGTTTTACCTCCAGGAAAGCTGGTTCCCTGCCCAGGAGGCTCCCCAGTCAAGCCGATGCCTTCTCCTCCTGCTAGGAAACACACCGCCTGTACCGCCTGAAGCTAGAGGAGCTGACCAAACTCCAGGATAACTGTATCAACTCCATCACACGCCAGAAGAAGCGGCTCCAGGAGCTGGCCTTGGTGCTGAAAAAGTGAGGGTGGGGTGACTTCCCGGGGGTGGGGAGGGGGGTTGCTTCTGGCCTCACCCTGGCACGGCTCTTCTACTCTTCCTCTCCCCGGGCTTTGTTCCTTTCTCTGTCCCAAAGGGCTCCCACAGGGGTTCCTGCAGGACGTGGGCTTCCCCACCCGCTCTGACTCCCGCCATACTCCCAGATGCAGGCTCCCTCCCCCATCCGAGACCATGGAGGCCTCGCAGGCGCTGGAAAACCAGATGAAGGAGCTGGAAAACCAGATTAAGGAGCGCCAAGGCCTCTTCTTTGACATGGAAGCCTACCTGCCTAAAAAAAACGGGTGAGTCTTTCTCACGGCGCCCCTGGCTTGACGCCCTGGCCCGTCTCTGGGTCAGTGAAGGAGGCCACACTCACAGCCCAGCTGTCTGGCAGCTCACTGTAAGGGGAAAAGTTCAGGGAACTGCAGCCTCAGCAATGGACATCTTACCTCACAAGGTCAGGCCCAGCTTCCTGGTGTAGGGAGGCCCAAGTTATCTTCAGAGGTGAAGAATGAGCTAGCACGTGCTTGTGGTCACAACACTCGGGAAGCTGAGGCAGGGGGATAGAGAGTCCAAGGTCCTCTTTGACTACACAGTGAATTCAAAGTTAGCCTGGTCAACACAGTGTGTTTCAGGCCAGCCAGGGCTACATATCACTATGTCTCAGACCATCCCTCAAAAAAAAAAAAAAAAAAAAAAGCCAAAACAACAACAAAAAACCCAACCAACCAAACAGAACAAAACAGAGGGGCTGGAGAGATGTTTTAGTAGTTAAGAGCGAGCACTAGCTGCTACTCCGGGGGCCCAGGGTTCAGTCCCCAACATTTACCTGGTAGCTTCCGGCTGTCTGTAATTCCAGTTCCAAGGAATCCTTGCAGCCTCCGTGGGCACCAGGCACACACATGGTACACATATATACGTGCAGGCAAAAACACCACACACAAAGAAAAAGAAATACACCAAAGGCGGGGGGCGAGGGGGGGGAATGGGATGGTCACGTGGTAGCGTACTTGCAAAGCATGACAGATGCCTGGGTGGTGAGGCCACCTCCGTGCTGGGCGATGGCTGGCATCCTGGCTAGTCTTACGTCAACTTGACACAGGCACAGTGTCATCCTAGAGGAGGGAACCTCAATTGAGAAAATGCCTCCATAAGATCCAGCTGTAAAGCCTGTAGGGCGTTTTCTTGATTAGTGATTGGTGGGGGAGGGCCCAGCCCATCGTGGGTGGTGCCATCCTGGCCTCCTGGTCCCTGGTTCTATAAGAAAGCAGGCTGAGCACAGCCTGAGGAGCGAGCCAGTAAGCAGCACCCCTCCACGGCCTCTGCATCAGCTCCTGCCTCCAGGTTCCCACCAGGTTTGAGTTCCTGTCTTGGCTTCCCCAGGTTGCTTTGGTCATGGTGTTTCATCACAGCTTTAGTAACCCTAAGACAGACATCGGTTCAAGGATAGTGGGGTACTGCTGTGATTACAGGTGTGAGTTCTTATGTGGTACTGGTGATTGAACCCAGGGCCTAGTGCACGCCAGGTAGGCGCTCCACCAGCTGAGCCATCTTCTCCACCTGGAGTTTCGAAGGGAGGCCATTGAGATGGGAACAGGATCCGATGTGTGGCTGTGTATGGGAAGCACTGAAGGGGACTCAGGACTTAGTTTCTAGGAGCTGAAAAAGCAAAAGAATTATGGGCTAGCAACAGGAGATGACTACCTGCCCAGGTGCCAACTCCCATGCCCAGACCTGAGGAGTGGTCTCAGGTGTGGGGTGATTTCCTATGGACTAGAACAGCCAGGCTCTCGAGGGGCTGAGGTGGGCAGATCCCAGGCAAAACACCCCAGGCTGTAGGCACTGTTCACCCCAAGGACAGGAGGATGGAGCAGGCAGGGAGAGAGGTGGGGTGCTGTGTGTGGTTGGTCAGTGGCTCCCCCTAAGTTTAGAACGGTGCACCAAGGCCACAGGGCAGGCACAGGCTCTGGACTGTGGTGTTGGTTTCTCTGTCACGCAGGCCTTCTTCTGTCCCTTAGGTTGTATCTGAGTCTGGTTCTGGGGAACGTCAACGTGACACTTCTGAGCAAACAGGCTAAGTATGTGGTCGTTGTTGTCCAGGGTTGGGTCTCACCCAGGGTTCTCCACCCACCTTTGCCCTGACTTTGGTTGGTGTGGTCTTGGGGTTCTGGGCTGACTTCTCCAGGCTGGCTGTGACCTCTGGGCATGGTGGAGAAGGAAGCCCCTCCCCCTCCCAGATGGCTTGCCCATGAGTTTGAATGGCTGTCTTCCCGCCAGGTTCGCGTACAAAGACGAGTATGAGAAATTCAAGCTCTACCTCACCATCATCCTCATTGTCATCTCCTTCACCTGCCGCTTCCTGCTCAACTCCAGGTGAGCCTGCTGGTCTGGGTGGGGACAGGGTCAGGGGACTGGGCTCCGGCATCAACTCTTTTCACCCCACTCCCCAGGGTGACAGACGCTGCCTTCAACTTCCTGCTGGTCTGGTATTACTGCACACTGACCATCCGGGAGAGCATTCTCATCAATAACGGCTCCAGGTGTGTGCCTAAGCGGCGGGACGGGGAACGGGGAACGGGTGCTTTGTATCCAAGGGAGCCGCGCCATGCCGCAGGCATAACTGGTGGCCCCCTTACAGGATCAAAGGCTGGTGGGTTTTCCATCACTATGTGTCCACGTTCCTGTCGGGAGTCATGCTGACCTGGTGAGTGACCAAGACCTCAGCTGGCAGGGGGATGGGGCAAGGCGGAAGACCCAGGCTCTTGTAACTCCCCTCCCTTGGCTCGGCTTTCCCCCTAAATTTAGGCCGGATGGTCTCATGTACCAGAAGTTCCGGAACCAGTTTCTGTCTTTCTCCATGTACCAGAGTGAGTTTCCTGGCTAGGGACAGGGTGGCGGAGGGGAAGGGGAGGGAGAGCCTGTGGCCCAGAGGGCGCCTAACATGCCCACCTGCCTGGCCACCCAGGTTTCGTGCAGTTTCTGCAGTATTACTACCAGAGCGGGTGCCTGTACCGCCTGCGCGCCCTGGGCGAACGACACACTATGGATCTCACTGTAGGTGAGTGGCCTGGCCCTGCCCTTCAGCCCTGAGGCCCCTGGGAGCAGTGGGGGGGGGGGCTCCTGAATGAAGGTATGTCCCTTCCAGCCTGGTCACCACCTCAGCTTTTTCCTACCCCCCAACAGAGGGCTTTCAGTCGTGGATGTGGAGAGGGCTCACCTTCCTGCTTCCTTTCCTCTTCTTCGGACACGTGAGTCACACCCTGGTGTCCCCCACCCACCCTCTGGGTGCCCACCTGTGGCTCTGAGCCCCAGCCAACACCACAGTTACCCAACAAGCCCCCTCCCCAATCTTTTCAGTTCTGGCAGCTTTTTAACGCGTTGACATTGTTCAACTTGGCCCGAGACCCTGAGTGCAAGGAGTGGCAGGTGAGCCAGGGGTCTGGGCAGACGTGTCAGGGATCCTGTCTAGACACGGCCTATCCTGACCCTGGCTTTCCCCGACCCCGCAGGTGCTCATGTGCGGCTTCCCCTTCCTCCTCCTCTTCCTCGGCAATTTCTTCACCACCCTCCGCGTGGTGCATCAGAAGTTCCACAGCCAGCAGCACAGGAGCAAGAAGGATTAGGCTATATCCGATGGCCAGCCCCAAAGGGGCTTCTGACCTGTGTGCCAGGTGGGGTGGCAGGTTGGGGCACCTCTGTATGTATGGGGGTTCCCTTCTGTGCCCCCTGGGCTTCGTGGGCTCTGTGGGCCCTGAGGAAGGCCTGGGCCTGGAGCCCAGCTTCCAGGATTTGGGCTCTGGGCCTCAATAAAGGAAGAGAGGCATGAAGATGCCTGGTGGATTGTGGGTGTGTTCTCCCAGGGGAGACAGGGCTTGGGACTCCTGGTCTGGGGAGGCGGGGGGGTGTCTAACTGAAGCGGATCCAGAGATAGACCCCCCACGTCAGCTCAAGCAACACCAGGCAAATACAGAAAACAACTTTATTCCAAGGGCCAGGTTATTTAAAATTATTTACACTCATTCAAAATCACATGGTGGGGCTGCACCCCAGCTCAGTGGAGAGAAGAGCCCCTTCTGTACAGCTGCCGAGGGCCTAAGGCACCCATCACCCAAAGGTGGGCCTGGTCCCTCTTGCCATGTGTCCAGGGCTGGGCTGCCTGGCTCGGTGGACCAGGCTCAGCCTCGGGGCCCAGGAGGGCATCACTCGGGTTGGGAGGAGTCAGTCCCAGGCCTCCCTGTGTTGAGGCCAGGCAGGAACCACCAGAGGTGGCGGTCGGCAGAAGGGAGTCAGGGCGGTGATTACAGGGAGCACGGGGTGGGAGGGTGGCAGCTCCTAGCTCCACACGTCCAGCGAGTAGCGGCCCTTGGTCATCAGCTTCTTAACATAGTCCACAGCCTGGGTGTGTTCCATGGGCCCAAACTCGGCCACAATGTCGTAGAAGGTGTTCTGCACATCTTTGGCCATATTTCGAGCATCCCTGGGTGGAGAACAGAGGGCAGGAGGGTGTGACGGGACTTGGCTGAAGCTACCCTGTAGGCCAGCAGTCCTCAACCTTCCTAACGCACTGCGGCCCTTTAATACAGTTCCTCATGTGCTGACTCCCCGCCGTAAAATTATTTTCGCTGCTACTTCCTAACTGTAATTTTGCTGATGTTATGAATCGTAATGTAAATATCTGATATGCAGATGGTCTTTCATGCCTTTCACGCGACCCCTGTGAAAGGGTTGTTCGACCCCCAGGTTGAGAAGTGCTGCTATAGGCGAGGTCCTTTCTGCCCACTCACCCACAGACGTAGATGTGGGCACCGCCTTCGTGGATCAGCTTCCACAGGTGCTCTTTGTCCCTCTTCAGCAGGTGTTGGACGTAGACCTGGGCGAGGGAGGGGCGGGGGGGGGGGGAGGCGGTGAGCAGGGTCCAGACCCCACAGCACCACCCCTTCATAGGGCGCCAGCCAGCCCAGCCGTGCATCCACCCTCTCACCTTATGGGCCTGCTCCCGGGAGAAGGCCACGTTGAGCTGCGTGAGGGCGCCGTCCTTTTGGAAGCGGGCCAGCTCTTCACGGTACAGATAGTCCTCATCCGAGCGCCGGCAGCCATAGTAGAGCACTGTCTCTCCAACCTCCTTGCCTGCGCAGGGGTGAGGCTGTGATGAAGGGGAGCTCTCTGGCCTGGCCCTGGCTGACCACAAAACTGGAGCCCCATGGCCTACCTTGCTCCTGAAGCCAGGCTCGCTCCTGGATGAAGCCCATGAAGGGGGCAATCCCGGTGCCAGGGCCCACCATGATGACAGGGGTGGTGGACTTGAAAGGCAGGCGGAACTGAGATTTGCGCACAAACATGGGCACCAGGGCCCGGTGGCCGTTCTCTCCTGCCGGTTCCTTGGCCCGAAGCCAGCTGGTGGCCACCCCTTTGTTCACTCGGCCAGACTTGGCTTCATACTCCACAGCCACGGCGCAGATGTGCACGGAGTTGGGGTGGACCTGAAGGAAGGACTGGTGTGAGCCTGGCTTCACCCCTAGAGTCCCTTCCTCAGCGGCTTTCCCTGCCCGGGGCAGAGCCGGTGCCCTTCACCTTAGAGGACGAGGCGATGGAGTAGTAGCGGGCCTGCAGCCGAGGCAGCAGCTCGCACAGGTGGTCGATGGGCGGCCGCAGTGACGGGTAGTCCTGGAGAATGGCTAAGATGTGCCTCCGGGCCTCCACCACCCAGCTCAGGTACAGCTCCTGAGGGGACACAGAAGGAAGGTATGGGCAGTCTGGGATGTGTGGGTGGAGGGGGTGGGGCATAGAGGCAGAGGGTGCATAGGTTCACCTTGCCCTCGCCTGAGGACGACGCCATCTTGTGCAGGTGTTCCTGTTCCGAGGGCTCTGAGGCGTACTGCGCCAGCTCGTAGAGCACGTTGGTACGCGGCGGGTTGGTGATGTCCAGGTAGTAGGTGAGGGCCGTGCGGTAGGTGGTGGGGCAGGGGAATGGATGCTTCTTGTTGGACTCCTCTGCAGCAGGGAAGACAGGACTGAGGTGAAGGGTCACCCCCCTGGGCATGGTGGGGTGTCATGGAGGGTGGGGGGCCTGCAGGCCTTTATAGCAGGAAGCAGACACATCTGCCTGCTCTCTATTGCCTCCTTGACTCTGTGACAAGGCTCAAGCTTTCTGCCAGGCTTGAACTTGAGGTCAGGCAGGAAGTGCCCATTGGAGGCTGCCAGACCTTAGAGGAAGCGCAGTGTGTGTGTGTGTGTAGCCAGGACTCGGGTGGCTACTGGGTGCCTGCATCCACAGTGGAAGGCCCTGGGATAGCATCATCTGCACATGTGCACCATGAAGGAACCTACTGGGCACTGAGGACTGCTGACCCCAGTCCTTGATTTTACCAATGAAGATGGAGGCCCAGGAGCAGGGAGCCAGCAGCCCACTGCCACTGAGGTAGTTGTGGAGCCCAGGTGTAGGACCTAAGGCTCAGTTCGGCAGCCCTGGTCCAGGGATTTTGTGGCTGAGTGGCTTCCCTAGCTGCCTCTTGTGTAACTATGACAGTGATGACCTCTACACACACAGATGGTGTCTTGGCATGGGGCCTTTAGCACCTGGGCCGTAGGCCAGAGCAGAAGCTCAACCTTCAGGCCTAGACAAGGCCCTCCCCTCCAGAACTCACCATCGAGATTGTTTAGAGACATAATGACATCCAGGTCAGCCCCCAGGATCTCCCCAATCTGGTTGACCAGGGTTGAGTCGTTGGCTGGGTACACAGCCACGTGATCTCCAGATTCATACCTAGACAGAGACGCAAGGTTCAGGAGGGAGCGAGCGGATGACTCAGGGCCAGGCTTGCCCAGGGGAGATGGGAGGCGGCAGGTACCTGATCTTGGAGTCTGAGATGTCCAATTCCAGGTGCATGAGATGCCGCTCAGTGCCCTGATTCAGCTTCCGGTTGGTGGTTACCGCAGCCAGGAATGGATTCTTGGCATCAAAGGGGCTGATGGGAAAAAAGGAGGTCAGGGATTGGCTGGGGGACCTGCTTATACTAAACACTGGGAACAGGAGCTGGCCTGGGACCTCTGGGCCTTCAAGGGACATGGGGGAGCCAAATTGAATATGGCAAGGGACCAAAAGTGCAATGAAGTGGGCAGAGCAAATGGACACAGGCAGGAAAAAAGGCTGGCCCCCCAGAAACTTGTGAGACCCTGAGCCAGGGGGCGGAGCCACCGGGGAAGCTACCTAGGTCCTGAGATCTGCCTGGCACCTGGCTTTCACACACAGAGACCACAGTGTGGCTAGCAGTGACAGATGTTAGGCTGTACCCCAGCAGGGCGGCTGGTGTGACTCAGTGTGACCAGCACAACTTTTTTTTTTTGGACAAGGTTTCACGTATCCCAGGCTTGCCTTGGCTGGTTGTGCAGCGGAGGATAACTGGGTTTGGGCCTCCTTGTCCTGATCCTGTGTGCTGAGGGCTTGCAGTGTGCACTGCCATGCCCAGTTTTGCAGAAATGGATCCCAGGGCCTCACACGTGTTAGGGAAGCACTACCAACTGAGCTACATGTCCAGTAATGGTGGATTCCGGGGAAAGGGGTTTTCTTGCCCAAGTTGGACCTGCCAGAGCTGGTCAGTGAGGCCTCTGTGGGGAGTAGCACCTGTGCCTTGGGCAACTTGTTTCCTTCCAGATAGTGGCCATGCGAGTGTGGTATCCCCACTGTGCTCACTCATGACTCTGAAGGGACACACATCTGTCTGGGATATGGGGACACTCGGGGCCCCGGGACAGTCAGCCCCATCTTCCTCTACTTACGGTTTCTGGTTCTCATAGCTCTTCAGACGGCCCATCTCACCCGTGTAAACCTTGGCAGTATCGATGTCTTCGTGGACCACGAGCTCATACTGGCGAATGCTGGGAAGGGAAAACCAAGGCTGGGGTCAGGGCTGGAGGGAGGGAGGCTGCACGGTCAGCCCAGAGAAAGGGCCTGAGCTACAGAGGGACATGGGTGGAGGCATACAACAGCAGAAGGCAGGAGAAGGGCCGAAGTTGACCACCGAAAGACCTAGCTGGCCATGAAGCACGCGGGGACGGAAGCCAGCGTCCCGGCAATACCACAGGACAGTAAGGAGACCCCACTCAACCCACCTCACCTTCAGGGAGCCTCTTCACCTGGAACAAGGACCTCCCAGATCCTATGAGGAGTCCTTGCCACTCCCTCCTGGGTCTCAGGGCCGCCCAGCCCAGGCCCCAGCTGCAGCCTTCTACTTACCTCGACTCCTCTCCAGTGGCTTCCACCCCGAAGAACTCGCACACAGCTGGCCAGAACTGTTCCCTCCATGTGATGAAATCCTCTTCCAAGCTGGAGAGAGGAGGAGGTGAGCCAGGCCAGCAGCCTGCTCCCTTGCCCTGTGGCTCCCAACCCTGCTAGGGGAAGGAAGGTGGCCCACACAGCAGGCTGGTGCACATGCAACTGGGGCGTGGCACTTACTTCCCATCGTCGTCACCAAGGCCCAATTCAAAGATGCGCTGGCCACCGAGCTGCTCCAGCCGCTGGTCCACATACTTGCCCATGGCGTTGAAATGCTCGTAGGTCTTGTTCCCAAGGCCGAACACCTGTGCAGACAGCAGGGGAGGCTGTGAGGCCAGGAATCCAGCCCGCCTGGTGGGATCTGATGTCCTTGGGGCAGACAGTACCCTGCACTGGGAGCCTCGGGCACTGAGAAGACTACTGGGTGGCTTTGTTTAGGTGACCTGCAGCCCACCGGTAGTTCCTTTTATGACCAGCCTTGATGCCTGAAACCCAAGTGGCTAGCTTAGCTGGAGGCTCCAGTCCTCCTTGATTGGCCAAATCCCAGCAATCCAATATACTGTTTTGGCCTTTCGTCACCAGTAACCAGTGTTCCCTGGGGTCAGCTGGCAACATGGAGGAGGCAACATGCCCTCTGTGGAGGAATAGATGGGGCAGCTTGCACAGGAGGGTCCTAGCGTTCTGGGAAGCTGCCACAGGCCTGCATGTGCCCACAGGCTTCTGTGGAGACTCACAGCAAACTTGACCCCTGTGAGGTCCACGTCAGTCTCCTGCAGCCAGTCATAGAAGTCCTGGGCGTTGTCGGTGGGGTCGCCCTCGCCATAAGTGGCCATGCAGAAGACCACCAGGGACTTGTCGATCTCAGGCAGGCTGCTCAGGTCGGCCTAGAGAGACACAGGGGTGTCACCACAGTGGCATGAGCCCACAGCTGACGAACAGAGCAGCAGGAAGGTCCAGGCAGCCCCTCGTGCATTCCTGATTAATTTGAAAGGAAGTCTGGAGATGGAAGATGTCTGAGGCAGGAGGCTGGAGTGGGTGGAAGGGAAGGAGGGACATTCAGGGAAGGGAGGCGCTGAGAGAAGGTGCACCTTACGGGGATGTCTCTTTAGTTGATGGAGTGGAGTGTGCGGGGGTAGGGGGGGTGGGGGGTGGGGGGTGCTGCTGCCAATGACCACATACGGGAAGACACAGGACAGCTGGTGCTGGGGTTCGCTCACCAAGTCATACTCTTCGGGGTCTGCAGACATGCCCCGCATCCCGTAGCGGTGCGCATCCTTGGACAGTCGGTTAGCGAACTCCTCGGCGGTTCCCGTCTGGGAGCCATAGAATACGATAATGTTCCTTCCCTAAGGAGGTAAACATCGGGTCAGTAAGGCCCAGGACAGAGCAGGGGACATGAGCAGGCCTGGCCAGGGGAGCCCTCTTAAGCATCCGTTCTCTCCTAGCCTCAGTTCTCATCTGAGTCACTTGGGCTGACGTCTGGCTGCTGCAGACACTGTGATGGCAGGAGACAGCCATCACCCCAGGGCTCCAGCTGGGGTCATCAAAGTAATCTCACACACATCACTCAAGATCATACTCTGACACTGGAAAGACGCACCCTAAATTGAGTATAAAAAAGGAAGGTGACCCCCATCTTGCTTTATATGACAGACAGTGGTTATGATCCTTTGGCATTTGTGGGGGTTCAGGGTTCCCACTCACACACGGGATAACTCATTGGTTAAGAGGACTTGCTGCTCTCGCAGAAGACCCAAGTTCAGGTCCCTGCACCTACACAGGTGGCTCACGACCACCTGTGATTCCAGCTGCAGGGATCCAATCCTCTCTAGCCCCAGTGGATACTTGCACTCCTGTGCACAACCCCACCCCACATACATAACTAAAAGCAATAAAAACAGGCAATGGGCACAGGAGCTACGTATCTCTCTTATACTTTTCAGTTCTTAAAATGCTTATATGCATGTATGTGTGCATCGTGTGTATTCAGGAGCTGTTGGAGGCCAGAGGCATCTGATCCCCCAGAACCGGAGTTACAGGTAGCTGTGAGCCACCATGTGGGTGTGGGAATGGAATCCCCGTCCTCTGCAAGAGCAGTAAGCTTTCTTAATCACTAAGCTATCTCTGACCCTCTTTTCAAAATTTCTAGACAGGGCGTTACTATGGTAGCCTGGGTTGGCATCAACTTTTGATCTTCTCGCCTCAGTCTTCCTAGTGCTGGGATTACAGGTGTATATCACCATACCTGGCAGCTAAGAGTGCGCGTGCGCAAGTGCCCGTGAGGCCTGAGAACCTCGCTGGGTGTCGTTCCTCAGGTGCCGTCACTTTTCTGGTTTTGAGACAGGGTTCCTCACTGGTCTGAAGCCCACTAATTAGGCTGTGCTTGTTGACCAGTGAGCCCCAGTGAGCACTGGGATTACAGTATGTGCTACCATATGTAGCTTCCTATGTGGGTTCTGGGGAATGGACTCAACATTGTAAAGTTGGATAATAAGGAGGGTGTGTTCTGACACTGTAGTTTATCCAAGAAAAGCAGAGCTAAGCCCTTTATGCTCTGGAAAGATGAAGGTGCCCTTAGCACACATGCCCACTCAGTTCCCACAGTCGGCCCTCTCTGGGGCCCTCTCAGTGCCCACCAAGAACAGAAACAGGAATCTCACCGTTTTCTTCATTTTCTCCACGAAGCTGCTCTCTTTGACGGAAGAGGTCCTGAAAAACAAGACAATCTGATGGGAACAGGTGCAGATGGTAACAGGACAGGTGTGGCACCTTGGCATCCTGTGGCAGTGTGTCAGGGAACATTCCGTCTGTGCTAGCCGCTAGTGATGAAACAGCTGGGCCAGTCACCCCTTTGCGTGCCTCGAATTCATCAATAAGCTTACAGAGGTCAGTTGGGTCCGACCTAGTCCCCTGCCCATGCTCCCCTTCCCAGTGTCTGGCTCCTCCCTCCCCTTCTCCTACCCCAAATATATATAATTTAAAACACAAGGTCAATGGTACTTGAGGTGACTTCTGGCCTTCAGCATAACCTGTGCCATCATGCACACGAGCATGAACACCCAACCTCATACAGACACGCACACAAACCCGTAAGAAAATGAGGACAGTTAAAAGCGGGAAACCCTGAGTAGAGACTGCTGTGAGAGGTGTTCTAGAAGGAAACCCCAGCTCTTGCTTCTCTGGCCAGGTCACTGAGAGTGGACACATGGATTTGATGCCCCTTGGATTTAGCCTGGCCTTCTCTGACCCCCTCCCACCAACCCTCACTGACCTTCAACACAGAATCTGAGCTTCCTCAGAGCAACCTTCCCTCTCCAGAACATCAAAGTCACCATCCTTAAGCGGACACATGCACCATGGAGCAGTACCCACCACATGTTCAAATGGCTTCCTTTGAGGACTGGCTTTAATAACTTGGGAGGCGTCTGTGTGTCTGCCAATGATCAGTGCAGTGCCTGGCACTCGGCACACAACTCATGGCTTTCCTGGATGGTTGGTCCTGGTCTCCCACCCAGCATCTGGCAGGCAGAGGTAGACAGAGGCCTCTGGAGACATTTCCCACTCCCTAGCCCCTCTGGGCTGAGAAGCTACTAGCTCCTGGTTCTTCTCAAAAGACAGATGTTTCCATAGAAGTCCCATCTCCAGCCTGCCCAGGCAGGGCGGGAATGGGCACCATGCCAGGTGCTGAGGGCGGAGACTAGAACATGTCATCTCTGTCTTCCAAGGATCTGTCCTATCCCTGAACTGGAGCCCAGGGGAATCGCAGCAGAAGAGAAGCCACGTCAGGGGCAGGGATGGCTGCAAATCTAGGTCCTGTCACCACATAGGCATGTGACACACAAGCTCTATTCTCTGAAGGGCTCAGCTACTTACTGAATTTGACTTCCAGACTGTCTCCTGAGCCCTGCTAGGCACCTGGAACTTGGGTGACACTCAAGGGGACGAAGGTCTTCTTGGAAAGTGAACAGCTCTCTGGACTAGTCTGTGATTTCAGACACCTAGCAGCATGAGGTGACACGGGGCCACAAAGGTGCTGGTGCTCAGTGCCAGAGAGACAGGAAAGGCTGTGCTCCATTCCTAGTGACAGCAAGTGGCTCTAAACAGATAGAGCAACAGGCTCCCAAGAGTACACAGGCTAGGGAGCACATTGCCAGGAGTGAGCTGGACAGGGCCTGAGGCTACTCTCCTGCTGCAGGTGAAAGGAGCCAAACTCCTGGCCAGCTGGCTCTGGCCATGGCAAAAACGAGGGTCCTGGATAGGTTCACCTGGAGACATTCTCCTTGACCCTGGGGGCAAAGACCACACCCAGCACTTGTGTGTGTGTGTGTGTGTGTGTGTGTGTGTGTCTGGGGGTTGGGGGGTGAGGGTTGACCTCAGGGGTTGTCTCCAGAGCTGTCCACTTTGTTCAGACAGGGTCGGTCGATCTCTCACTTGCCTGGAGCTCACCAGGCTGGTTAGGCTGGCTGGATGGCAAGCTCCAGGGATCTGCCTGCATCTTGCCTTCCCAGAGCCAGGATTACAAGCCTGCCTCCGTGCCTAGCTTTTTTACGTAGGTCCTGGGGATCAAACTCAGATCCTCATGCTTGCATAGCAAGCACTTTACTAAGCCGTCTCCCACCCACAGGAGGTCACTTTTGAGCCCCCACACCCCTCCCTTCATTAGCGTCACTTTGGCCCCGGGGGCCAAACTCCTCACCTGTTCCCCTCACTCATTCTGGTTGCCTTCTAGGGATCCAGGAGGGGCAGTGGCCACTGGGCACAAATGAGTTGGAGGACCCTGTGCTGCACAACCCTACTAACTCCCTGCCCTTCTTGCCGAGGAGCGGCTCCCAGCCAGCTCAAGGGAGCAGACCCAGTAGCACCCACCCGGAGGTCAACTCCTAGCAGGCCCGAGCCCAGGAAGCTGCCTCTTCCTTTGGCAAGGGGTGGCAGCCACAGCCGCCTGCCCATTGGCTACCCAAACATCTACACTAGGATTGGAACTGACCTTCTTAGGGTGGGCTCGTCCGGTGGAGATGAGTATGTACATCCCATGGTGCCCTGTTCCCAAAAGGGATTAAGAAAAGAGGAGGGTCCCACACTGAGCTCTGATGTAGCTGGCTGGGAGCCGACAGAAAGGAAGTTCAGCTCTGTGCATTCTCAGTGTGGTGGGGTAGGCTGCTTGGGCCCAAGGACTCTGAAAGTGCAACCAGACACCCCGGAAGTCCTCTCAGAATCCTTCGGCACCACTGCCTGCTTCTGTCCCCCTGAGCCTGTGAACTCTGCAACATCTGGCAGCTCTAGCGGGACTCGGGACTGAGACTGCAGCCTCCCATGATCCCCTGCGGCTGGGGTAACACCCCCCCCCCCTTCTGTATGAACTGAGGGAAGGAGCGAACCTTTCCACACCCCCCCAGTCTCCTTGGTAACTGTTTATATCAGAGCCCTGTTCCTCACACCCTCCCCCTTTCCCATTAGGAGGGAAAAGAAAGATGGAGAACAAAGCTGTCCCAGCCCTGATGCAGAGGCTTGTGCAGGTTGCAACACTAAGAACCAGGCCAGCCATCGCTGCTGCCAGAGCCCGTAAAGACAACCGGGAGCCTAAGACACTGCGCTCTGTCACCTGGGGACATCCTGGGCACTACAGGCAGATAGATCTTCCCTTCCTGCCCCTTGCACTGGGGGACAGCCAGAACAAGTTTGTGTGTCTTAAGGAACCCCTTTCTTGGTACCCAGGCACAGACCCCAGAGCCCAAGGCTCAGTGCTGTGCAGGTGGCAGCTGGCCCAAGCTGTGGGAGCTCAGACACCACATGGCTCCGCAGCAGAGCCTGAAAGGTTCCAATTAGCTCCCGCCCCCCCCCTACACTGGCCAGACCTCCCCTGGGAGCAGGCGCCTCTGAAGTCAGCTGCAGGCCACCAGAGTGGGCAAGTGGAGAGGAAGGAGAGGAGAGGGGCGGGGAAAGCACTGAGTCACTGGGTGAACCCAGATGCCTCAAGGGGCTGCATTCTTTTGCTCCTGTCCCAGGCAACCGGGAGAAGCATTTCTGAGAGCTGAGGCAACTCAAATTTAATTTTCTGTGTGGTAGAACTGATTCCTGCTGAGATGTCCCTCTGCCTGGGAGGGACCTGGGAACCCGCTGCTTTTGAACTCGCAGAGCCTGGCTGTCTGGCGACTAATGTCTCCAGGGCACAGGGTTAACAGGCTGAAAGGGGAGACGAGAATGAGGCTCAGATTTGGTAGCAGCAGAAGTGTGACAGCAGATCCCAGTGGGATGGAGGGTCAGCTTCCGCTATCACCGGAAGGTCTGTGCAGAGCTTAGAGGAAAATGGGTAGCTCCCTCCAGGGTCACACTCCGAGCCATGGGAGCGAGCCAAGGACAGGTGGAGGGCTGACGGGCCTCAGGCAAGAAAAGGGCTGGGCCTGGTGGTGGGCATAATTCTGATCCCAGCACTTGGGGGGTGCTGAGGCATGAGGACAGAGTTCAAGGCCAGCCTGGACTACAGAGGAAGTTTGTCTGAAAAAAACAAAGATAGCTGGGACTGTGTCTCAGTGGGCAGAGCAGTTGTCCGCACACACGCATGAAACCCAGGGTCCCACCCCCAGCACCACACAAACTGCAAATGGGACGTGTAGACTTACAATCCCAGCACTCGAGGTGGAGACAGGAGGAAGGGAGTTCAGTGTCATCCTCTACACAGACACACAGCAAAGGACAGGCCAGCCTGAGCTGACCAGACAACAAAACAAAAGGAAAAACAAAAACCCAGGAGTGATGCGCTGGCTAATTTTACCAACCTGACATGGGTTAGTGTCGTCTGAGAGGAGGGAACCCCAAATGAGAAACTGCCTCCTAAGATCTGGCTGAAGGCGAGTCTGTAGAGCATTTTCTTAATGAGTGATGGCTGTGGGAGAGCCCAGACCAAATGTATGCCTAAAATAAACTGTCCGGGGGTCAGACTCCCTAAGTTTGAACCAACAACACTGGCTACTTGTATGTGCTGCATTGAACTACCTTTCTGGCCTCCCGTATATCAGTACTATGCCGGCTGTAGTGGCTGTACTACGCCATGGTCTCTGCATCAGCTCCTACTGTCAGGTTCCTGCCGGGTCTGAGCTCCTGCCTTGGTTTCTCGAAATAGACTGTGATTCAGGATATGTGAGCCAAATAAACCCTTTCTTCCCCCAGTTCCTTTTGGTCACGGTGTTTCATCACAGCAATAGAAACTCTAACCGAGACAACCAATGAAATGGCTTAGAGGGTAAGTGTGCTTTTGTTGCATAGGTATCCTGAGACAGCCCATACCTGGAGTCAACCAGAAGGGCAGACTCCACCTGATCAGAGAACAGAAAAGGCAGGTGACCCACAGTGGCACAGACGGCCTAGGCCTGTGTTTGCAGAGAGGGCCTCTTCCAGCCACTTCTGGGTCAGGCACTGTGCCTGCCTGCCCTTCGCATCCACGCTTCCTCCCAAATGCCTTTCCTTCTCGATATTAAAAATATTTTTTTATCTGGGTGGTGGTGGTGCACGCCTTTGGTCCCAGCACTTGGGAGGCAGAGGGTGGTGGAGCTCTGTGAGTTCGAGGTCGGCCTGGTCTTTACAGCAAGTTCCAAGACAGCCAGGGCTACACAGAGAAACCCTGTCTCAAAAATAAATAAATAAGTAAAAAAATTTTTAAAGATCTTTTTTTAGATTTATTTATTATTTCATGTGTGTGGTGCTTTGCCTGCATGTGTCTGTGCCCCATGTGTGTACCTGGCACCCTCCAGGTCAGAAGATGGCATCAGGTTCCCTGGGACTGTGAGCCACCACGTGAGTGCTAGGAATGGAACCCAGGTAGGTCCTCTGCAAGAGCAGCCAGTGTTTCTGTGAGCCTGCCCTCCAGCCACGCCTTTCTCTTTGAGAAAAACATCTGTGTTTCTAGTTCTGTGACCACGGTGCAAGGACATCTGTATAAAGAGGTGGCCCTGACTGGAAGTGGCAAGGCCCCTGGATGTTCCTCCATCTGCTGGCGAGCCGAGATAAGGACAGACGTAAGAGCTGCCTGCAGCCTTGACTCCGGCAGCGCTGCGACTTCAAAGACGGGCAAAGCCAAAAATAAAGGTTTCCAGGGGAAGAGTCTCTGCAGCTTTTCTAAACAAGCCCCAGAGGGGCACAATGGGCCAAATCCGGATCCCGGGAAACCATGAAACAACAGGCTGGAGTTTCTTTCACACGACAATAGTCAGGGAGAGGCGGGAGGGGACCGAAGCCAGGAACTAACATGGAACGGATGCTGTGTTTAGAAAAGGTTGCCATGCTGGGACAGGCAGCGCTAGATTCCGCCTGCAGCTGCTAGGCTGGGAGGGGGCATTTTGGGGTGACAGGACATTGCTGACTGTGATCCTGACTGTGTTCAAGACTCAACCACTGGGCTGGCGCGATGACTAACGACACTTGCTGCCAAGCCTGATGACCCAAGTTCAATCCCTGGGACCCGCGTGCACGGTTAAATAGAGAGGATTTTAGAGCTGGGGCTGTGACTCGGTGGTAGAGCACTTTCTGAGCATGCACAAGACTCTGGGTTCCATCCCCAGCACTGAGAGAAAAACAAGGAGAAGGGGGATTTTATTATGTGCAAATTATACCTGAATATACCTGGTTCCCATCCTCAGAGAGAGCATATGATGTATCAGTTGCAAAATAATATGATGCACTAATTAACATGCTGTATTAAATATATTAATACGATGTATAAATAATATGTATCAATTGCAGTAAATGGGTCTTTAGATACCAAATAAAAAAAATAAAAGAAAGAAAAACACCCAACTTAAAAATTCAAAATCAAAGTTCTGATCAGCCAATCAGAGATAAGAACAATGCTGCCTGGGGAAGAGCTATGGCTACCCCAGGGACTGAGGGCGGATGCCATCAAGCATGACGACCTGAGTTCAATCCCTGGAACCCAATGGTGAAGGAGAGGGCTGATTCCTGGGAGCTGTCCTCTGAGTTCTTCGAGATCAGAGGGATGCCTAGCTTTCGTTACACGGGAGCTGGGACCGTATCTCAGGTTCCATGATTGCATATCAGGCGCTCTGACCCACTGAGCCATCTCCTCCTGAGATGACAGGGTGAGCCACCATGCTTGGCTTTTACCCTTTCTCTTCTTTCCACTGTCCTGTTTTCCACTGTTTCTGAAGGTGTCAGAGTCTTTGAAATCTGGGTTTTCCTCAATTCACAGCCCTAACAAGCCCTACCTAGTGTTCCCCAGGATCCCCAAACTCTTTCTCTCAGACCCTCCTCAAACCTGCTCCAGCCTGCGGGTCACAGCCAAGCCTCTCCTAGCTACTCCAGGCCTCCAGAGCGCAACCATCATCTTCCACTGTGTTCCCCTCAGAGGCCCTTTCCGGGGACAGCCTCTCCAGCCTCTCCCTGCCCTTGCCCCCACCCCCGTGCCCCCATCACCTGGATGCAGCCACTGGGAAATCAGGGTTGGCCATTTTGCCATTCGCACAGTCCTCAGGGTCAGGCCCCAACCTGCCCTCTAACTGCACGTCCCGCACTCCCTTGCCACACCCCAGCGTCTCCACGCGTGACTGTGGACACCACCACTGCTGCCTAAATCCTCTTGGCTTCTGAAGCTAGAGTCACGTAGCAGCCCTTTCTAGAACCTATTCCCTATTCCAAGTGGGAATGTCTCCCACCTCTTAGCTCCCTAACTTTGTACACCTTTGACCTCAGTGCAGTGTACCCCAGGGCATCTGTGTACAGGGCTGGGATTATCCTGCTCTGAGGCTTTGACGCAGATGTTTGTGAGTGTGTGCCAAGATTTTCAAAAGCACCCACCATCTCCAGCCCGTCTTTGTACCAGAGAAGCCTGGGATTCTGTTGTAGGGTACCGCTCTCAGCAGGAATTCTGCCCAAGAGAGGAGGAACCCAAGGCAAAGTTCAGGGTAGTAAGCCCTCTCTCAGCCCAGGAGGGTAAACTGGCCCAAGTGGCTTCCTGCCACAGAGATGCTGGTCTGACCGGGGAGAGCAGGCATTTGTGGGCTGTGGGTGTGACCTGCAGAAGGTTCCCGGCTTGTGTCTACTGTCTGCACATGGTCAGTGGCAGCAAGGACAGTGTTCAGGCTCAGAAGTTCAGAGAGCTACATTTAGGTTTGTGGAAGGCCCACAGAGCCCGGCACTCCCAAGGAGAACCACTTGGGTACCCAGGGGCACCTCCTAACTTGTTTCATATACCTCTCTGTACTCAGAGTGCTTGCTGGACAGACTGTAGCTGGCTTGTTATTTTGGCTTGTAAAAACATCCATACCCTTGGGCTAGGGAAGTACTCAGTTTGGGAGAGTGTTTGCCTCGTATGTGTAAAGTCCCTGTTTGGTCCTGAGTATCACATAAATCAGGTGAGGTGCTGCACCCCTGAAATACCAGCACAGGGTGGGTGGAGGCAGGAGCACCAGAATTCAATATAGCAAGTCGGAGAGGGTTGGCCTGTCTACATGAAACCTGTCCTCAAAAGCTAAATAAGCTCAGAGAGATGACTGGGTGAGTAAAAGTGCCGGCTGCTAAGCCTAGGACCCCCATGGTGGAAGGAGAGAACTCCTGCACATTGCCCTCTGACCTCAACATGCACCATGGCACACATGTGTGTATGTACACACACACACTAAATACATGCATAACTCATGCTCAATGGTTTCATACTCCACAGCACACAACACCTTACTAAGGCCTTCAAAGACTTTATGACATCATTTCTAGAAGTCGCCAGAAGCCGTGATAAGAATATAGATACAGGTGTGAGCCTGGTTCCCTGACACAGAGCTCTCTCCTTTCCCACAGCTCAGGGCTAAGGTGAAGATGTCTGTGTTCTCTCAAACACAAGGAGCTGGGGACACAGAGGTGGCATTTATGATAGGAGGTCCGGACCTGATGTCTGTGGTATTGGCCTTTGTTCTGCCATCTTTGAAGCAGGCAAAAGAACACAGAGGCTGAGGGAAAGTAGGTTATAATTTGCAAACCCGGGTCTGAGAGCCACTTCTGTCATATCTATGTCAGAAGGCATGGGCAGATGCCTTAACAATGAAAAATGCCTATAAGAGCTGGGTGGTGGCTCATGCCTACAGCACTTGGGAGGCCGAGGCAGGAGGATCTTGAGCTCTAGGCCAGCCTGAGCTACAGAGTGTGTTCCAGGATATCCTGGACTACACAGGTTGAGATCCTGTTCAAAAAACAAAAACAAACCAATTAAAATCCAAACAAGGGCTAGAGAGATGGCTCAGTGGTTAAGAGTGTTTACTGCTCCGTACAGGACCAGAGCTCACATCCCAGCACCTATATCCAGTGACTGGTGGATGCTTGTAGCTCCAGTTCCAGGAGAGCCAATGCCCCTTTATGGCCTCCATGAGCACCTGCATACAAACACACACACACACACACACACAGAGGGAGAGGGAGAGGGAGAGGGAGAGGGAGAGGGAGAGGGAGAGGGAGAGGGAGAGGGAGAGGGAGAGGGAGAGGGAGAGGGAGAGGGAGAGGGAGAGGGAGAAAACTGTATGCTTCTGAGCAGAGAAGTATGCTCCCAGCATTACAACAAAAAAACAGAGACAACACAATGTAAGTGTACCAGGGCTTACATGTTCAGCTCAAAAATATTTCAAGCTTATCTTTTTTATGTTTATTTATTTAGCGTGTGCGTGCGAGTCAGAGGACAACAACTTGTTGACGTTGCTTCTCTCCTTCCATCATGCGGGCCAGGGATCAAACTCAGATTGTGAGGCTTGGCGGCAAGCGCCTTTCCCAGCTGAGCCATCTCACTGGCCCAGATCTTTTGTGTGTGTGGTACTGGGGATCAAAGGCAGGCCCTAGTGCATTCGAGGCAAGTTCTAGGCAAGTGAGCTAGAGCCCTCTTTTTTGCTTTTATACAATGCTGGGAATTGAACCGAGGGCCTCATGCTTGCTAGGCAAGAATTCTACTACTGTACTCCATCCCTAGCCCCTTACACTTTTTTTAGTTTGTTTGGAAGACAGTGTCATGTAGCCCAGGCTGCCCTTAGACTCTCTATGTAGCAGAGGATGACCTTGAACTTTTGTCTTTTATTTTACTTGTTTTTTATTTTGTTTTGTCTTTTTTTTTTTTCTTCTTTTTTTTTTTTTTTTTTTTTTTTTTTTTGAGACAGGGTCTCTCTACATAGCCCTGGCTGTCCTGTAACTACATAGTCCAGGCTGGCCTTGGACTTACAGAGAGCCATCTGTCTCTGCTTCTCGGGCACTGGGGTTAAACACATGCCACCTTGCCCAGTGACCTTTAACTCTTGATCTTTTCCCTACCTGCATCTCGCAGCTGCTGGGATTACAGGTGTGCACCAACAGGGCTGGTAACTTTTGAGTTTTGAGACAAGGTCTTGCTGAAGCTGCCTAAGTTGGCCTTGAGTTTGCTATGTTACTCAGGCTATCCCCTGACAAAGGGTGGGTGGTTCTGTTATCCTATAGCCTTTCTTGGGGAGCAGCAGGACCTCCATTTTATAAATGGTAGAACAAGGCCAGCTTGGAGGGTGGGACCAGGTTATGGGTGGGCACATTTTCACCACAGTGGCCCCCACCCCCAGGAATGTACCTAGGGCCAGTCCAGGCTAGAGAGGCAGGACTCAGATCACTGGCCCCCCTTAATCCCAGCAGCCTGGGTGTGCTTCTGCCCTCAGGACATTCACTCTCAGTCTCTATCTCTCTCTTCGGTTTTTTGAGACAGAAGATTTCTCTGTGTAGTCCTGGCTGTTCTGGAACTCCCTCTGTAGACCTGGCCTCGAACTCAGAGATCTACCTGCTTCTGCCTCTCTAGTGCTGGGATTAAACGTGTGTGCCACTGCCGACTGGAGTCCTGGAATCCTGGAATCCTATGCTAAGGAAAACCTTTCTCGTCCTCCAAAAATATGTCTCCCAGTCTCACCCTAAAGATCCTCAGCTAGGCTGGGGTTCTGTCACAGCCTCAGGGAGGAGAGATAAGGGTGCCTCGATCAGGGCTGCAGAAAGAGGCCTGGTTATAGACCTCTTAACCTATAGACCTATAGGTTATAGACAAGGCACATTAGTCTATAACCGCTTCGACAAAGCACCTCTCACAGTCCTTGGTTCTCAGCTGCTATTTTATTTTGTTTTAAGAAAATGAGCTCATGTGGCCCAGGCTGCCCTCAAACTTGCTGTGTAGCTGAGAGTGACCCTCAACTCCTCACCCTTCTGCCTCCACCTCCCAAGGGCTAGGATTACAGTTGTTCTCCAGGCTCTTTACTTTTTATTTAAAAATTTTAAATTGCATTTATTCATATTGTGTGTGTGTGTTGTGTGAGTTGTGTGCATGGTGCACACGCACCAGTGCACCTGTGGAGGTCAGAGGACAACCTGCAGGAGCCGGTTCTCTCCTTCCACCTTGTGGGTCCTAGGAATCGAACTCAGGTTGCCAGGCTTGGTGGCAAGTGCCTTTACCCATTGAGCCATTTCCCTGACCCTACTAGCTGTCTGAGACAAGCTCTCCGTAAGCTGTGCGGGCGAGCCTTCGGTTTGCTCTGTTGGTGAGGTGATTCTCTTGCCTCAGTGTCCCAAGTGGACAGTATAGCCTGGGCTCTGAGGCTTGGCCATCACGTCCTTTTTACAAGCCCAAGGCCAGTGATGGCAAGAGGATGTGGGAGACAACAAGGCGGGGCTGCTGCTCAGGGTCCCACAGTCTTGTTCAGAGCAGATGGGGGAACTGGGCCAGCCTGGAGGCTGGGACCAGGCCACTGTCACCACTCCAGTAGGACACACTTTTATCACAAGCACCACCCTCCCTCCGCCCACCTGACCAGCTGGATTCCAGCTCACTTGCCCTTCCTGTGTCCCCAGCCAACGATGTGGCCCAACCTGCAGGACAAGGTCCAAGCTCCTGTACAGAAGGAAGTTCCTGGAATGTGTCATGCAGTCTAACTCTGCTAGTTTTTAGCTACCAGGCCCTGACCTGTCAGCCTTGGGGAGGAGAGTAGGGGCAAAAGGTGAATACCCAGCTAGACAACGTACATTAAAGCACTCCACAAATTCCTTTCTATAATTCTTTTTTTTTTTTCTATAGTTCTTTTTTTTTTTTTTTTTTGAGACACAGACACATAACTTAGGCTGGCCTGGAACGCTCTATGTAGTTTAGGATGACCTTGAACTCCTGATCCTCCTGCCTCCATTTAATTGCTGGGATTGCTGGCCTCAGCTTCTCTCATGTAAATGCCATCTCCGGGGTCCTTCCTTAGGATGCTTGCTTCAAACTATACTCTCACACATGCAGCAGCAAGAACTCAGGCTCTGTGGGTAAGGTCACACCATGACCTCGTGAAGTGTTCACAGAGCCCAGGAGAGTGGCGACCCTGGCCACTAAGTAGGCCAAGAAACAGAGACAGAATAAGGTTCTAGTCTCCCCAGGTTGGCCCAGCAAGAGACCATAAACTCAATGAAGTCAGGAGTTTACTTCAGTCACCGGGAGACAGTGGCCAAAGATCTCAGAAGATACTGGCTTAGTAAGTCACTGATAGAGATGAGACCGAATCTGGTTCTGTTTTGTTTTTCCATTGTGTATGTGTATAGTGTGTGTGTGATTAGTAAAGAACACAGAAAGCATCGTCTACCCGTAGGGTCACAGCCCAAACACCCAGGGAGCTGGCTTCTTAGAGCCTGCAGCCCCAGCACAGGGAACAGCATGGAAGGACGAGGTGTCAAGATGTCCGGCCAAAGGTGTAACTAAGGGGACTCTGAGGTGCCACTCACGTTGTCTGGATCTTGGTGAACTCCGGTACCTCTTCTTTTTTCTTTCTGAAGATGAACCAGTAGGTCAGGACCCCCACGATGAGAGAAAACAGAACCATGTCCGTCATGCTGAATAGAGACACTTCTTCAGCCACTGCCTCAGTCACGGTGGCACTGGTGTCCTCGTGAGAGTCCCCCATGTCAGTGACAGAACTGTAAGGAGAGAGAAACAGCAGGTGTCAGGGAGGAGTGGAGCACCCCTGGGGCTAGCAGAGGTGTGAGGGCTGCATGGACTGAGCAAGAGAAATTGACTCAGCAGTCCAGGCAGCTACAGCCTAGGAGAGCCAACACCACAAACTACCCCAATGGTGTCAGCTCTGCCAAGGATCAGATGAGCCCCTTAGCCAACATTGAGAACAGGAGCCATGGGCTCCCAGTGTCCCTGAGCATCTCCAGCCCTGTAGGAAACACGTAGGTCCTTGTACTCACAGTTAAGCACCAGGGAAACCAGTAAGGTTAAAGACACATGGTTGTCTCTTCAAAGGGTGAGATATACAAGCTGTTTGCTGCCTGGAAGTCTGAGGTCGGATGTGATTAATAGCCAGGTTATCTCTGCGCTATGTCTATGGCCAGGCCACACTGGTTCCCCCAGGCTCTTACATTCATCTCAGCCAATCTATAACACTATCCTTCTTTTCCATGAACATTGTTTACCTTGAACCTGCTTCCTTAGTTAATCTGTAGAACCTATCTTTACGGAAGATGTCACTTGTACTTTATGAATTCAATGCAATCATGTCTTAAGCTTTGCTGTACACATGGGACTGAGATAATTATCACCAGGAAACTTTTTTCAAAATTGTACTGTGCTTAAATATGTCCAAAATAAACCGCCTGGAGTTTGAACAGACATCGGCAACTGTGTGCTGTTGAACCGAATTTCCCTCTTGCCGCACCCTGCCTCCCCCATTGACACTCTGCTGGCTGTGGTGTTTGCAGAGATTCCCTTACAACTCCACAAAGGCAAGACATGGGCTAGGACCCCAACAGCTACTTCACCCCGAAGGCTGGGCTGTTGTCTGAATGTGACATGGTCCAACATCTTTGGGATTGGCCCTGGAAGGGCCCCTGGAGATCCTGACTGGTTAGAGTGCTTCTACCTGAGACCCTGGCACTCGAGAACAGGTGAGACCAGCAATGGGGTTTATGGTGAACACACAGCTTGGCACGCTGGCACTTAGAAACCCTGGGCTGGTTTGACATCCATAGGACCTAGCAACATAGTTAAAGTTTCCACATCGGCAAGACTCGTTCCCATAACAGTCTAGATGTCCAGGCTCTAGGGACATCTATGGTTGACATTACAGTTGATTCTCAACTGATGCTGGAGTCAGGTCCTGAGAATCCCATCATAAATTGAAAATATCACTGATTCAAAAGTGTATTTTAGGGGTTGGGGAGGAACTAACTGCTGCCAGCACCCACCATCCATGCTTCGGCTTCCATTCTCACACTGTAATAAGTCATAGTTTTAGGTTAAAAAGCTTTCCTCATTTCTCAGCCCTGGGGAGACATTGAACCCGAGTTGGTCTTGAGGTGCAAGCCACCAAGGGAACCTGGCAGGTAGGTAGATCTGATCTGAGTCACAGCAGAACAGCCAGAGATCTTGAACAGTGAGTAGATACCCCTTCCATTTCCCCACAGTCCTGTGACAGAGTGTGCGGAGCCACAAGCTAGTCAGAAGCCACTAGCCACTAGCCACAAGCTAGTCAGAAATGCCTGAGTCACATCTCAGAGACGCAGGCCAGTCGAGGTGGCTTCCTGCCAGCTTCCGTTTGCTGTCATTGCTTCAAGAAAAGTACTGGGCCAGCCTAAATCTGGGGAGTCTGTCTTTCCATTCTACAACCCACTTAAATCAGCTTCACTCTCGAATTTCAGACACACTTTTCCAACAGATGGAACCTCAACCTCTCCTTATTTATCCTTCCTGGGTGGAGCTGGGAATAGAACCCAGGACTTCCCAAGTGGTAGAAGAGTGCTCTATCACTGAGCCACACCCCCAGCCCCTCACTGGGAGTTCTAGACTGGCTCTCCACCAGTGATCAAAGCTCCCAGCCTCAGTAGGGCGTTCTAGGTAGGCATGTACTGATGAGCCACAACCCTGGCCTTTATCTTTTATATCTGACACTAGAGGACAAATTTAACCCTGCTGTCCTCAAGAATACTGTATTAGATATTTCAACCACACTATCTACATATTCAGTACTAGTTGTGTCTGTCCCATCCCATCTTTGTCTCTGACAAGCCCACATACCTTCTGTCAAACATTCATTAAAAATCAGACTAAGAGGCGTGTAGGACCTTTGATGGTGGAATTTTAGAAGAATCTGTCTCACAGAATTGGGATGAAACAGATGTTCAGAGCTGACTGCAGCCAATGGGACACGCTAACACAGAAAAGCCCACACTTGTTTCTGAGAGGCAGTAGGCAGTATGGAGTCCCTGTCTCTTCCGGTAGCTCAGACACCTGCTTCCAGAAAGGTAGACAGGCTCACAAAGCCAAGCCACAAGGCTGACTGCACAATTCAAAAGAAGTGCTTTCTTCCTTGTGGGTACCTCCTCAGATGGCAGAGAGCTGGGGTGCAGGGGTACCATCCAAATGCAAAGGGCTCCTGAAGGTCAGACCGCTCCCTATACAAGGAATGTTTCGTGTTTACTTTTTTGTTTGTTTTGTTTTTCCAAGACAAGGTTTCTCTGTTGTCCTGGAACTCACTCTGTAGACCAGGTTGGTCCCAAACTCACAGAGATCTACTTGCTTCTGTCCCCTGAGTGCTGGGATTAAAGACCTGCACCATCACCACCGGGCATCATGCTTACTTTTTAACAATGTAGCCCAGGCTGGCTCCAAAGGTGAGATTCTCCCACCTCCTGAGTGCTGGGGTTCCAGATGTGTATCACCACATCTGGAGTGACCGAATAGCAGCAGCCAACCTGACAGCATTCAGAATCACCATGGAAATAAACTTGTCATGTCTGTGAGGAAGCCTCTAGATACGGTTAGCTGAGGTGGGAAGACACCCCAAATGTGGGCAAGTACTATTCCATAGGTTGGTGCCCTAGGCTGGGTAAAAAGGGAGAAAGAAGCTGAGTTCCAGCATTCATTTCTCCCCCTTCCTGACTAGGGCTACAATTAGCACACCTGGCTCAGCAGGGCCCTTTAAAAAGGAATCCAGATCATTTCTCACCACCGGACCAAAAACTTCAGATGCGCTCACATCACAGTCCCAAACCTCAAGTCCATCTGGATGGTGCTCTGCTCACCACCCACCCCTGCTGCTCCCTGCCTTCCGCACAATGGCCTCTGTCTGTCTCTGGGCCGCTGCGTGTGTTGAGGCTGTTTGGACCCTCTCCTGGTTACCTGAGGGTTCACACCCCAACTTCCCTCTGGTCTTCCTACGCATCTCAGACTTCGTCTAGCTATAGAATCTAAGCCAGTGCCCCCAGCCATTCTCCTCCCCACTCCCAACCCAGGCCAGTTCCCTGTGGGGAGGCTCCATCCCACAAGGCCAGAGACTGTGCTTTTACTCATCCACCTAAAGTCAATTTGATGAACAGAATTCAGGACCCCTCTAATTCTAGGGATGAGCAGTGCATGTGCACTGATTCCGGAACGGTTTTAAAATCTGATAGGCATAACTTAGGTGGGTCAACATCACAGTTTATGACGTCAAGTTCATGCGGCCTACTTAATATCTATGCTTGCTACTTCTTCCTTTCAACACAAGTTTTTAAGATTCTGAGGTACTGGGATCCACTCTAGGGCTTCCTGCGTGTGGCAAGCCTTCTACCACTAAGCTACACCCCCAGTCCTCCTTTTACTTCTTATTTACACTTAGGGTCTTGCTGAGTTGCTTGGCCGGCCTCAGACTCATTCCAGTTTGTACAGGGCCTGAATTCGCAATCCTCCTGCCTCAGGCTCCTGACTAATTGGGACTACAGGCCTGCACCACAAAACCTGGCTACTTCCCTTGAGCTCGGAATCAAGACCACAGATTCCTGCCCAGTTTAGGAAATGAAGGAGGCACAGAGATAAATGCTTAAACAGGAAGATGAGCTTTGAATCCGGGTCCTATGTAGCCCAGGCTTCCCCTGAATTTGTTATGTAGCTGAGACAGCCTTGGACTTCTGATCCTTCAGTGGCCACCTGCAGGATTAACAGGCGTGCCTCTGTGCATGGCTACATTCTACTGTTTTCCTCTCCAGATATTTTCTTTTCCTTTTGTGACGGAGTCTCACTGTGTAGCCTCGGTTGACCTGGAATTCGATCTATAGATCAGACTAGCTGTGGAGATCTCTTGCCTGGTCCTTACTAGGACTGAAGGTGTGAGCCATCACACCTGGATCTCTGACTATTTTCTGAGGCTGGCTGAATCACAAACATGGAACCTACAGCTTCAGAGGGCTAACCACACACTACAGCTTGGTCGTCATTAACCTTCCTGCTTTCACCATCCTAGCGAGGTAAAGGCCACTGAAGGCTAGTGCAGAGCAGCTGTTCTCAATGTGGGCCCGGTGGGGGGCAATGGGATGACCCTTTCACACAGTCACCTAAGACCACCTGCATATCACATATTTATATTACGATTCAAAACAGAGTTCAGTTATGAAATAGCAACAAAGATAATTTTAAGGTTGGGGGTCACCTCGACATGAACTGTACTAAAGGGACGCAGCATTAGGGAGGTTGAGAACCACTGCCACGGAGCAAGGTGAACGGCCTAATCATCAGCGGCTCGCGCCAGTGGATACGGGTGGGAGCTTTGCCAGTTTCCAAAAGAGCACATGAGGCAAGGACACAAGGTTCAGACTGTTGAAACGGATCAGTGGGTAAAGGCGCCTGCTGCCTATCTTAGAGACCTGAGTTCGATCCCCAGGACATACATGGTAGAGGAGACCTGGTTCCTGCAGGATGCCCTCTGACCTCCAGATCTGCACCCTCACACGAACATACTGGTACACACAAAACGAATTTTTAAAAAAAAAAATTTTTTTTTGAGACAGAGTCTTCCTCTATGCGCTCTGGCTGGTCTGGAACTCACTCTGTAGACCAGTCTGGCCCCGAAACTGACAGAGATCCACCAGCGTCTGCCTCCCAAGTGCTGAGATTAAAAATTGCTTGTTTGTTTTTTAAGTAACAGAAAGGCTCTCTTTCTTTCTCCAGGAAGCTTTACAACACTGGAGTACAGGTCACCCTCCAATCGGCATTTTTGTAACTTCTGGACAGTATTAAACTGAGGAGGCAACCGGGTACTCAGAGCAGGTTGAGTCAGTCATTTGTGCAAAGACTGGGGAAGGAAGGGAGAGGCAAGCAGTGCAGTCTGGCTCTGCATGGCGGAGTGGGAGTCACTTAGTCTGGCAGCAGTCACCACTGGCCACAGGCGCCTGGGCGGGGTGCGGCGTCCACCCTGCAGCTTCAGGGAGGAAAGAGGGTCTGCTGAGGCTCACAAAACTCTGCCAGAGGACTGAAACCTTCAAGGAAACATCCTGCTGTTGCCTAAAAAATAGCTTCCTGCCAGAGATGCTCAAGGAAACTGTTCCCCAAGCAACCAGGGTGACTGGGAGAAAAGGGGCAGGCCATCCAGAAAGTCTCGCATCTGAACTGGTGTGCTGTTGGTGTGGTAGTGGGTTTTCCTTTGGGGGGGGTGTCTCCAAAGTGCTGTTGATGTGATTTCTTTGGGTTTTCCTTTGTGGGGGGGGTTTCTTAACTTTTTTTAAATTTGTTAGTTTGTCTTTTGCCACTTTGGGGATCTTTTCAGCCATGACTTATCAAACATTTTTCAGCCCCAAGTTCTCTCTTCTGCTTCTGGGTTAAGGTGCGTGTGTGTGCGCGCACGTGGGTGCATGTCAGGCCAGAGGCCAGTGAAGGATTCCCCTGGAGATGATGTAACTGGCTGTCACAGGTGCACTCTTCCCTAATTAGCCCTTTCTCCAGTTCCCATAAAGACTTAACACTTGCCCCACAAGCCACTGAGACTCTCTCTCCAACATAAATCCAGTTTTTCTCTCATTCAGACTGGAGAGTCTATAGTTCTATTTTCTAGCTCATTGTGTATTCAGCCTCCTCTCCATGCCCCAGTGCTGAGGATGGAAGGAACCAGTCCCAGTTTGCTTTAACTGCTACCCTGACCTAGCCTACAGTCATCTGAGAGGCAAGCCTTCATTGAGGAACTGTTCGGATCAGATTGGCCTGTGGGCATTGTATGTGGCAAACAGTCTTGACTGCCTGCTGATGTTGGAGAGCCCAGACCACTGTGGGCAGCACCATTCCCTTGGCTAGCTGAAAGCTGGCTGAGCATGTACAAATGAACCAGGAAGCAGTGTTTTTCCTCGGTTTCTGCTTCAACTTTTTGCCTGAGTTCCTGCCCTGACTTCTGTCAGTGATGGGCTGTGATTTGTAAGGTGAAATGAACCCTGACCTTCCCTAAGCTGCTTTTGTTTGGAGTATTTTAACATAGCAACAGAAAGGAATATGGAACAGAGCCAAAGGTCTTGAGCATGCTAGGCAACTGTCACCCCAAGTCCTTTTCTTCTCTTTCCTTGTTTTTTGAGTGTCTGGATGGTTAAGAGTAAACCATGAAGTGAGATCTCCATTCCATTAACAAAAATAAATAAAAATAAATAAACTGTCTATTTTTCTGATCTCAGATCTACACACAAGCCCAAAGGTAATTGTTCTTTTCTGCTAGGATTCGAACCCAGAGCCTTATGCACATCAGATAAGCACTGCATCCCTGAGCCACTCCTCCAGCCGCTCACTGGGGAATTCAAGGCAAGTGCATACTGGGCCACACCCCTTGTCCAGGAAGGTCCCACATTAAAAAATCCACTTGACTATACAATTGATGGTTTCCATATAACGTCTCATTGGAAATGACTGATCACCTGAAATATAGGCAAAAACCAAGAGGACAGTCTAGGCTGGGTGCAGGCAGATCTGAATCCAAGGCCAACCTGGTCTACATAGTAAGTTCCACGTTAGCCAGGACTGTCTGGATTTTTTACTAACCGGAACTGGAAACACAAACTCATTGGACTTGCTGGATGTGGTGAGCGTTCAGTGAGGAACAAGAGGCAGCACTTGTGGGAGGGGTGGACAGGTGGTGCATTAAGACTTGAGCCTTGACAACGGCCCAAGACCAGAGGCCTGAACGCAGAAACAAGGTCTTTCCCTGAGGAAACAGAAGAACTGGTGAGCAGCGGCCTTATGAGAAGTTTGCTCCAGGAAGGTCAAGATCTGTAGTGCCTGTGCCAATCCACCTGGCCTTAACTCAGCATCCTAGAGAACATTTTCTAGCCAGATCTCCAGTGTCCCTGGTAATGGCCTTTCCCCTACATAGCAGGGCTGAATTGGGAAGCATATGACTGACATGTGGCTGAGGCAATGCTATTAAAGAGGAAGGTGGCCATCAGAGGCACCAGCAAAAGCATGACCTAGCAGAAAGCAGTCCCCGTGCACAGACTCAGTTAACCAAGTTTAGGGGATGGAACGGGTTTGAGCTAGGGCTGGTGGTGTGGCTAAGTAAGCAGAGCACTTGCCCAGCATACAGGAAGCCTTTGGCTCCATCCCCAACACTATATAAGTTGGGGTGCACGTCTGTACTCCCAGAGCTCAGGAGGTGGAGACAGGAGGATCTCTGGAGTCTGAGGCCAGCCTGGGCTACGAAGAGAGACCCTGCTTCAAAAACCCCAAACAAATGAAGAGTGCTAAGTGTGGTCATACGCACTTGTAAGCCCAGCATGGGGAGCAAAGACAGGCAGATCACAGGTGCTCCCTGACCAGCCAGTCTCCTCAGCAATTCCAGGCCTGTGAGAGACAGGTCTCACAAAACAAAGTGTAGGGGCTGGAGAGATGGCTCAGTGGTTAAGAACACTTCCTGCTCTTCCAGGGGAAATTAGATTCACAGCACCCATGTCAAACATGTCACAAATGTAACTCCAGCTCCAGGAGATCTGATACCCTCTTTTGGCCTCCTTGGGTACACGAACACACACACACACAGAACACCCCGAGAGCAGTCAGAGCCTCCCTGCCACTCTCTCCATATATCCGTCTCTAACCTCTCCGCATGCACATATCAAGTAACACAGACATCATGGTGCATGCCTGTAATCCAGTACTTGGGAAGCTGAGGGAAGAAGATCATTGTGAACTGAGGACAATCTGGGCTACAGGTGAGTTCTAGATCAGCCTGGGTCAACCAAGCAAGACCTTGCTCAGAAAACAACAACAACAAATACACACACACACACACACACACACACACACACACACACACACACGGGCTAAGGAACGACGAGGCACGAGGCGGGCGATGGGTACAGCGTCCTAAGGGCTCAGGAAAGGCAGAAGTCAAAGGAAGACACGCGCTTCTCTAGCACAGCATGCCTCCTGCCTCCAGCGTTTGCATTAGAGCTTCTGAAGCCCACCGCATCTCCATGGACAAAAGATCTGCTCCTTCTGGCAAAGAGGAAGGAGTCCCAGGCTCTAGCCTTCCTGCCCCTTCACCTACCCTTTCTGCTGAGTGGCATTCCAGCCTCAACACATGGGTTACCCCCTTAAAGCCAACTCCCTCTCTCTGGTCAAGAGTTACAGATCCCGTCCGTCCGTAGGAGGACTCTATGGATACAGGCATTCGCCACCAAATCTGATGAGCTGAGATCTTCCAGGAACCCACATGGTGGAAGGAACAAACCCACACCCACAAGCTGCCCTCTGACCTCACATAACCTCACGCAAAACATTTTCACTAAAAAAAAAAGTGTATGTCCAAGGATTAAGAACTCCAGCCAGAATCTCACCCTATGTGGGGTCATTTTCTCTTTAGAATTTACCTCCCCTACCCAATATATAAAGAGCACATAATATACGCACATTCGGATGCATACTCTGACCAAAGGCTGGTACACTTAGTCATACTGTGCCTTGTTTTGTTTTGTGTTTTGAATTTCTAAGACATCTGTCTATGTGGCCCCAGCTAGCCTAGAATTTACTGAATAGATCAGGTTGGCCTTGAACTCACAGAGATGCTTCTGCCTCTGCCTGCTGAGTGCTGGGCTATAGTACTGTGTTCTCAGAAACACTTTGACTGGGGAGATGGTTCAGTGCAGAGAAGGGTACTTACCATGGAGCCTGAAGATGTAAGTTCCAGCCCTGGGCCACAGCGGGAAGGAGAGACCAGACTCCTGATAGCCTTCAGATTTCCACATGCAGGCTGTGGCACACACCCACCCACACTCATTTACACACACAGAGTCAAATAAATATAAAATGTAAAGAAATAAATACTTGATGCTTGTCAAAAAACTAGGCAAGTACTCTTACTGCCGAGCCACGACCCCAGCCCCTCACTGAAGACGTCTAGGCAAGTGTTCTCCTGAAACACACCTGATCTTTCTGCCTCTACCTCTCAGGTACTGGGACGCCTAGTGTGGGCCGGCATGCCCAGCTCCAAAAGCTATGATATGTATACAATTTTCTGTTTGTTGGTGTGTGGCCTGCATACATATCTGTGTGAAGGTGTCAGAAGCCCTGGAACTGGGTTACAGATAGGTGTGAGCCACCATGTGGGTGCTGGGAATTGAACTGGAGTCCTCTGGAAGAGAAGTCAATGCTCTTAACCGCTGAGCCATCTCTCCAGTCCCTAAAACTATTTTCTCATGGAGAGAGGAAAAAACAAAACAACAACAAAAAAAACCAAAACCCAGCTCTTCAGACACCGTGACTCTCTTCTGAGAAGGTGTCTCTCTACTCAACCTGGTAGGAAGCTCACTATGGCATTCCCTGGTGAGCAAGGCTCACCCTGGTCACCTATGCATTCAATATAAACAATGGAATACTGTACAGCAGTTAAAAACAATTAGAAACTACAGCCTCTCCTAGAAAGGCTGCCCAAACACATGAAAACTGTACACTCATCAAATACTCACAGAATGAATCACAGAAAAATTAGATCATCTCCCAGTAACTCCAGCTCCAGGGGATCCAACACTGTCTCCTGGGCTCCTCGGACAACTGCACTCTCATGCACAAACCCACACACACAATTTAAAAATAAAATAAAAACCGTTTTAAAAACTCTTCTTGAAGGCATGGCCCTCAGGGACGCCATCACTTGCAACAGGACAACATCAGGACACCAGGAGCCCAGCTTCCAACACATGAGCCACGGAGGACACGGCCGGGTCTACAGCACAAGCTGTTGTGACCACCGGTGAGCATCAGGGCTTGTGACAGCGGGCCTAAGGAGACAACTTGGTGGGTAAAGCGCTGACTGTGAACGTGTGAAAACCCACGTGAAAAACCAAACGTGACAGGGAGCGCCCGTAATCTCAGCACTAGGGGGTGGAGACAAGACAGGTGCATGCTGGGAGATAACTGGCCGGCAAGTGTAGTTCAGTGAGAGACCCTTCCTCAAAAGATAAAGCAGAAGCTATCAAGGAAGACAGCGACATCAACCTCTGCACCCCTCTCCCTGCCAAAACTCTGATGAGTAATAAGAAAATTCTGGATCACAAAGGGAAAATCTGAAGCCAGGCATAGTGGTGCTTGCCTTTAATCTCAGCACTCAGGAGGCAGAGGCAGGCGGAGCTCTGTGAGTTCAGGGCTAGCCTGGTCTGCATCGTGAGTTTAGGTCAGCCAGGACTGTGTAGAGAAACCCTGGCTAAAAAATAAAAAATAAAAAAAGAGGAAACCTGAATCTCACAGCAGAGAATGTGGCTAGCACTAAAATAGTGGGTAAAGGCTGACTGACAGGTCCAGTACTGCCACACCTACCTACCTGGAATCTTACCATGAGAAACAGCTCATGAATCCAGACTGACCGACTACAAAGACACCATCCTACTTTCTGAAAAATGCCAAGGTCACAAAAGACAAAGAAAGGACACCTCAGATCAAAGGAGATGAGTAGAGAGTAGGTGTACTGTGTGACCTCAGACTGCAAAGCAGACTTCCGCTATAAAAGAAACGACAGGACCTGTGGCTTGACGACAGCGCTCTTCTCTTCACATGGGTTTGCTGCACTGCAGTTATAGGAGAAAAGGCCTGAATTTTTATGGAGAAAATAAACATGGAAGGGGAAAAGCTCAGTGACTGATACTGTGTGAGGCCCTGGGCTCTATCCCTAACATCAGCTTACCCTCTCTCTCACACACACACACACACACACACAGACACAGACACACAACAGACAGAGACATAGTCAGACACACACATATAGATACTGATACACATAGACATACTTACACACAGTCTCACATACATATGTGCAGACAGACACACAACAAACAGACAAACAAACATACACAACAAACAGAGACACAATCAGACACACACATATAAACACTGATACACATAGATATACATACATACACACGGAGGCACACACACATATGTGCAGACACAGAGAGATAAAACAGACACACACACATACAACAGAGATACAGTCAGACACATACACATAGACACTGATACACAAAGACATACATACCCACACAGAGGCATACACACATATGTGCAGACACAGACACACAACAGACAGACAGAGACACAGTCAAATACACACATATAAACACTGACATACACAGAAATATATACATACACACAGAGAGACACACACACATATGTGCAGACACACATACACAGACAGAGACACATACCCAAACACACAGACACTCACAAATACACATGAACAGTACCACACAGACACATACACACACACAAAGACACAAATACATACAAATACCTATGCATACACATATAAAGAAACACACAGTGAAACACAAACACATACACAAATGTATATATGTAGCCCACACCCACACAAACACACGCAAATCTGAATTAAAGGGAGCATGCATTTCTTCCCAATAGCCCTCAATCTCAAGGCACATTGCTACGGTGGAGAGACAGGAGCCTGAGAGGGCAAGTCAAGTTAGCTATGAACTACACGGAACAGTCCATGGAGGTTAGGACACCCACAGCCCAGAAGAAAGGACAAAGCAAGCCGTGGTGTGGCTTCTGCCTTTCTGATGGGAAGATATGTACTTCCTGCCCAAAATATACAGGCCAGATGTTGAGGCCCAGCTCCTGAGTGGGTGAATCTAGAGTAAGCCCTGGATGACATGGAGAGCTTCTTGACCAAAGGAATACAAGATGGCAGGTGACAGAGAGGTAGGATGGCAGATACACAGGCCAGATGGTAAACTGGGTAAACTAGCGCAGTGTGCTGACTCAGGAGGATAGCCTGGGCTATACAGTGAAGCAGCTGGTTACAATATGTCCATAATCAGAAGACAGCAATAAATGCTTGCTAGCGTTCAGCTCACTTCCTCCACTACAAAGCAGTACTTAAAAGACATATTTATTTTACTTTTAATTATGTGTATATGTGTGGTTATGTGCACATGAGTTCAGTTGTTCCAAGCCAGAAGAGGCTGTGAGATCACTTGGAGCTGCCTGACCTGGGTAAGCACTGGAAACTGAACTCGGGTCCTCTGTAAGAGCAGTAAACGCCTTAACCACCAAGCCACCTCCCCAGTCCCCTTTTCTCCATTTTATATAGTTCAGAATGGAAGAGGCTCACCCACAGGCAAGATGGGTCTTCCTACATCCATGACACAGTCAAGATAGTCCCCACAGGCATGCCCAGAGGCCCATCTCCCAGGTGTCCTAGAGTCTGGCGAGTCTAGAACTGAAAAGGGGTGCCATTCTAACGAGGCATCTTCAGGCACCAGCAGGGTCTGGCCTGCACTCAGACCCCACCGATCACTTTCTCAAATACTTTCACTGAGAGCACAGCCATAAACGCTCACTCACATGTGCTGCCTTCTTGCTAAATAAAGCAACAATTGCTCATCTGTCAGAATTACAGCTCATGAGATCCAAGAATGTACTACATGGCCCTTCACAAAGGAGTTTGCCAGTGTCTGACTTAATTAATCACTCTGTACCAACGCTACTTCAGGCTCTTGATCATGTTAGTACGGTTATGTAAGCTGTGAGCATCAGGAAAGCTTAGTGAGGTACAGAAAGAAATCGACATTTTGCGAGTTCCTGTAAGGGTAACTCTGAAAAAGATGAAAGAGTTACGGCTGGGAGACCGCGCAGTTAGTGAACTGCTTGCCATGGAAACACGAGGCCCTGAGCTCCATTCCCCCAGACCATGTAAAAAGTGTTCCGCTTGCGTTCTCCATTTAAAAGTGGCATGTAAAAAGTGTTTACTTTCTGTTTAATTATGTGTATGTGTGTGCTTACACGCAGCACATGAGTTTAGATGTTCAGGGCCAGAAGAGGCTGTCAGATCACTTGTCTGTCAGTCTAACCCAAATGGTGAGCCCTAAGCCAATGAGGGACCATGTGTTAAAAAAATAAAAAATAAAAATAAGATGGGAAGCCAGAGATATGGCTCAGTGGTTAAGAGCACTTGCTGCTCTTACAGAGGACCCAGGTTTGATTCCCAGGACCTACATGGCAATTTACAACTGTTTATAACTCCAGTTCCAGGGCTCTGACATCCTCTTCTAGCCCCGCCATGCACTACGTGTGGTATACAGACTATATGCAGGCAAAACATCCATAAACATAAAATAAAAAATAAAGCACAAAGTGGACAGCTCCTGAGGAACAACTAACCTCTACATGTACACACACACATACACACACACTCACATACATACTCACACACACACACAGAATGAAGGGGCAGGGACGGTGATACACACACCTCAAGCCCTAGCACTCAGGAGGCAGTGCAGGACGGCTGAGAGTTAGAGGCCAGCTTGCTCTACACAGCAGACGTCCAGCCTGAACAACTTACTAACACCCTGCTTCCAAACAGAAAAGCAAAAAGAGGGCTCGGAATGGAGCTCAGTGGTAGAACACCTGCCTAGAATCGCCCCCTAAGGGGCTGGGGTGTGGCTCAGTGCCACAGTGACACTGGCCTGGCAGCAAGTCCCTGAGTTCAGACTCTAGTACTGCAAGTAAACAGACAAACAGCAGACAGAATCACAGAAGACCTGCCTGGAGCCAAAAAGCATTGTTACTCCAGCTCACTAGATGGGAACCAAGGTTTATTCTACACCCACTGTGCATCAAGAACCACACTAAGTCCCTTCTTTTGATTTGCATGACAACCCTGTTTAGAGAAATACTGTCTTTTATTTTACAGACCAACACTTAGCCAAGCACATTCCCCACAGTTCCCCAGAAACTTCCAGGGCAAGATGCAAGGACCCTGTGGGACTCTCTCTGCCACTTCTGCCGCCATCTTAGACAAGGGAGGTGACCTGACTGCTGGCTCGTGATGGTGCCAAGGGTTCCAGTGCTGACTGTCCGTCAGGCTGACGTCACTAACAACAGCAGTGTTTTCTTGGGGTTAGGAGGGCCATGGAGCTTCATGAACTTTTTCTTCTACCTCCCCCCTACGCAAAAATTGGTTTCTGGCCATCTCTTGTATAAGCTGGAATTCATGGGACTTACCAAAAACAGAGTCCAGACTTTTATCAAGGCATCAGGCCAAAGACTGCTCCTGCACTGAGGTCTCTGGTGGGACTGCTTTAAGCCCTACCCACCCCAGGGTCTGTTTGCATTTCACCTTAACATTAGACCACAGCTAAGCATTAAAAGCTGCTGTCCTGGGGATGACAGGGTGTGTGGCACACACTGTCACCTCAGCACTGCTGGGGCAGAAGCAGGAGGGTCAGGAGAGAGATCAAGGCCTGGGCTATGTGAGACCCTGTCTCTGTAAGCATCTCAAGGTGATGTCCATCACTGAGTACCTATGCCTAGAGAGTCCTACCATGTGTTTTAAGTCTACAACATGAAGGCATCAGTAAGAGTGAACCCACCACCACCACTACCACAGGATGGAAGGCTATCTTGTGATGTATATAAAGCCATCCATAGGCCATTCATAAGATTGCCCATCAGGGGTTGGAGAGATGGCTAAGAGGGTAAGGATGCTTGGTGCAAACCAAGCCTTATAACACTAGTTGTCCACCCTTGCTGACTCCTGCAAGTTATCCGTTTTATTGCCTTAAACACATTCTCAGTAGGGAATAAAGGCTACAGGTTCCACCTTGCTATCCTATCTGCTGCTTGGAATGGGAACATGGCATCCCAAGAGTCTCTGGCAGACTGATGGCTCAATACTCCAGCTGACAGACCTTGCCTAAGTACTGCTATATACTTAGCTGTACTGGGACAATGTTTCAGCTCCCACTGGTCTCTGCTGTGTCTGCTGGGGCTTCCAGGTAGAAAAGACCCACCGCACCACACAACACACCAGAGTGAAGGAACAGGAGGAAACTTCTCCAGGCCCTATGTATTAGTTCATTCTTCTGTTACTATGACAAAACATCTGAGGCAGGCCAACTTTATAAAGAAGAGAAGTGTATGAGTTCATAGTTCCGGAAGATTCCAGGGCAAGGTGCTGGCATCAGCTCAGCTCCAGTGAGGGACTCATTAAAAAATGGCACCTCCAGACAGGAAGCAAAGAGAGTCGGGGGTCCCACAATCCTGGCACAGGTGACCCCTCTGAATGACCTATGGACATTCTACTACACTCTATTTCTTAAAGATCTCACATCTCCTGACATGGCTAATTCAGGAAACATGCTGCCCAAATATGATACTTTACAGAGATGCAACTCAGCCATGTGCAGACCACAACATCACAGCATGAGATAAATTCCTGCAGGTCTGGGGCATGGCTCAGAGGTACAGCACCTGCCTAGACGGTCTCATCGAGGAGCTGGAGGCATGGTTCTGTGGTAGAGTGCTAACCTAGAATCTACCAGTAAAGACTTGGCATGACTTATCTCTGAGTTCCATCTCAGCACCAATGGGAGGGAGGGAGGAAAGGAGGTACGGAGGGAGGGGAAAAAATTGCCAATTCTGAAGCTCATCCCATTTTGGATGACATGCCTTCTGGCTTATGTGGGGCTCTGCCGTCCTCCACAGGGTAACCCTGTAAGTGAAAACAGAGACTCTGAACTCCCTAGGACCCGACTCCTGAAACTGATCGTTACTGTAACAGATTGCTAACTTGTAACTGATCCTAACTCGTAATAGATTCCCACTGTGCCTTTTTACCCTCTAACTATAAAAGAGAAAGGAAAGATAGAAATAAAGAAATTAATCTTCACTGCTCTTCGGGCGGCCTTGAAAGACAGAAAGAAATATTCACCGCCCTTTTTTGCTGTCCTTAACTGTTGTGGAAGTTTATTTTTAGTGATGCTTAAAATAACAGCTTTTGTGCACTGATGGAAAAAAGGATGCATAGGCCTTGGCATTTTGTATTGTCTGCAGGTGTTGGATTTCTGTGCGGGATGTTTGATTGCTTATGATCTGCACCCGAGGAGTTCTGAATGAATAAAAACACCTGAGCTCAGACGCTCGGGGTTCCACTGTTGAGGTGGTGCTTGCCATGGTGGTGGTTCCCTCTGCTGAGGTCTAGCAAGGTTTGCAATTATGAAATATGCCTCCTTGTCTTCCTTGCTCCTTGTGAGCAGCCACAGCAGCGTACTACTACACTTAACTGTCTGAAGCTTGAAGATCAGGAGCTTCTAAAAAACAGAACTACCATCTATCAAACCAACCCACCAACTGTTAACTGCCAACTGGCCACTGCCTCCTTTATGTTCTAAGCAAAGTTCCCAGAAGTCCAAGCAGCATCCAATCATAAGGAAGGATACACAGGACAAAAAAACTTTGCTACTTTTACAGCAGAATGGCCAGAGGCTGCATGTGGGAGTGTCGAAGCTCCTAACACCTCCACAGGAGACTGACCATCTCCACTCCGGCAAAGCATCTCTTCCCACTCACTGCCCCAGATCCCCAAGCCCTAACCCTGCTTGCCACAATGCACCATTTTGACTCTGCCCTCTTTCTCCCGTCCCAAGAATTCTACCCTTATAAAGTTTTGACTGAATTTGAAGCACCACACCTTAGCTACACGAGTCTAGATGGGTACCCATGTGTGTGTGTGTAGGGGGATGTACATGTGAGCGCACTGTCCACAGAGGCCAGTAGAGAATATCGGACCCCTGGAGCTGGAGTTACAGGCGGTTGTGAGTCACAGGCTGCAGGTGCTGGTACCTGAGCTTGAGTCCTCTGAGAGAACAGTGCATGATCATAACTGCCGGGCCATCCTTACCCTTTGGAAGCTCTCTGTCCTTTGGAATACTCTATCCACTACTCTGGCCTCCACTTTATCACCTTTTATCCCATTGGTCTTGTTCTCACACAAGCATAATCCCAGTAACCCGGCAGGGACTGAGTGCTTTGCGGATCCTGGGTGTGAGGCTGATGCTGGCTGCCTTTGCAATGGTCCTTACATAAAGGAAGGCCTAGGAAAGGTACACCTGGTGGCAGACCTACTTGCCTGTGCCTATAGTACACCCCACGCTCCTCAGCCTTGACTTCCAGGAAGCCCTTAGCTGAGTTCCACCCTCAATCACAATAGCTTCTCCTGACTCTCATCTGGTACAACTACTTGCCTCCCCGGGTCCGGGTCCTGCTGGGCTCTTGGTTTTGCTAGGAAGAGTGTGTAGGATTCAATCAACTTACAAACCAGTTGAGCCACAGAAGAACATGGGCTTCACAGATATTTGTTACTTTCTAACTGTTGTGATAAAATGCTCAGACTAAAGGAACTAAGAGGCTGGAGGGATGATGGCTCCGTGGTTAAGAGAACTTTTTGCTCTTCCAGAGGACTTGAGTTCAGTTCCCAGCGCCCACATCCAGTAGTTCACAACCACCTGTAACTCCAGCTGCAGGAGACTGATGCCCTCACAAGAAAGTACGTATGTACACACATATGTACGTACACACACACACACACACACACACACACACTTTTAATATAAAAAATTAAATAATAAAAATAAAATTCCATAGCTACTGTACCTTACAATAGCAATCTTCAAAAAATACAGGTAGGACTTAATTGGACACCTGGGCTCAGCCAACACACAGGACGAAGGTCGGCGGTATAACTTGGAGAATGGAGCCATGTTCATTACCTCGCCTACTCATCTGTTCACCCCATTACTATCCCTTGAGTGCTCATCATCTTACGCCTGGCACTGCTCCAGGCACTGGCTTCTGGAAGCGCTCTGCTCTCGTTGAACCTTCCAACTATACTGCCACGGGGGTAGTGTTTCCATTTCTTTTTAGGAGTCACCGTCTCACCAGGTAGCCCAGGCTAGCCTCAGACTTTCAGTCCTCCTACCTCAGCCAAGGGCCAGGATTACAGACATGAGTCGCACGCCTGCTTAGACTTCTTTTGTTACTGGATGCTTTATAAAAGGTAAACATGGGAGGAAAAACACATACTCAACAGATAAGGAGAATGGTTTTAAGCTCTTGAGCAAGGCTGGGGGTACAGCTGGAAGGTAGAGAATGTACTGGCACCCACACAAATCCCTGATTTCATTCCCCTAGTGCCTCCCCACAAACACATACACAAAAATGCTTAGGGAAAGTGGTCAGGGCGTGGGAAACCAGTGAGGCATGGTGGTTCGTGCCTGTGATCCCAGCATCCGAGACGTGAAGGCGGGAGGATCGGGACAGCCAGGACAGCCTTGGCTGCAGAGCAAGTTTAAGGCTAGTCTGGGCTACATGAGACCCTATCTCAATAAATAAATAAGTAAACAAAGAAAAATAAGGGGGAAAAAACCAGTTCTTCAAGATCCATCTGGCAAGGGCTGCAGAGTGATTCAGTGCTTACGAGCATGTACTGCTCTTGGGTTCAGTTCCCAACACCTTTGTGGTGGTTTACAACCAACTGTAACTCTACTTTCGGGGGATCTGACACCCTCTTCTGGCTCCTCCAGCACCAGGTACACACGGTGGTACACATATATACATGCACACAAAACACTGATAGACATGAAATAAAAATAAATCTTTGAAAACTACTTGGGGAAGGAAAAAAAGAAATCACCTTGACAATGGTACCATGGACAGATCTTGGGAAGTGGGTGGGAAGAAGCAGAGTAGAATCATAAATCCCAGCCCAGCCTGGGACATGGCAAAATCCTGTCTCAAGGAAAGGAAGATGGGCATCAGGATGGCTTGGTGAGTAAAGGCACTTGAACAAGCCTGACACCCTGAATCCAAACCCTGGCATCCACGTAGAGGCAGACGGATTTCTACAAAGTTGTCCTCTCATCTCCATAGCCGTGCTACAGCACACACTCACACACATATCTTATAAGCACATACATATACACTGATAACAATAAAAAAAAAAAAACTTTTAAAATAAAAGAGGCCAGTTTGGGGACCACCACAACAGCTACCTTAAAACCACGCAATCATAAAAAGAGATTTTTGTTTTGGTTTGGTTTTTGGTTTTTTGAGACAGGGTTTCTCTGTTGTAACTCTGGCTGTCCTGGAACTCACTCTGTAGACCAGGCTGGCCTGGAACTCACAGAGATCTGCCTGCCTCTGCCTCCTGAGTGCTGGGATAAAAGGCGTGGCGGCACCACCACTCGGTTAGAGATTTTTATTATTATTATTTAATTTTATTTTACATGCATTGGTGTGAAGATGTCAGATCCCCTGGAATTGGAGTTATAAACAATTGTAAGCTGCCATATGGGTGCTGGGAATTGAACCCAGTCCTCTGGAAGAGCAGCCAGTGTTCTTAACCACTAAGCCATGTCTCCAGCCCAAGGAAGAGATTTGAATACCCAAAACAGGCAAGTCTTAATGGCAGTTGCAGACCAGAATAAAACAGAAAAGGGAAGGTAGCATTTGTGCTCGAGAGCTCTGGGGACCAGGAACAGAAAGATGGCAGGGCCACTGTCAGGAACAGAGACCAAGTTGGTGGCAGGTTACTGCTATTGAAGTACTATGTGACCTCCAGATCGTAGTGCAAGAACTTTTTATCTGTATGGTACTGGGGATAAAACCTCAGGACATTTCGCACAGTAGGCAAGCACTCCACTGTTGAGGGACATCCCTGGTCCCCAAGAATACTATCTTAGGGGCCAGTGAGATGGGTCAGCGGGAAAAGGTGTTTGCAGCCAAGACTGAAGACCTGACTTCCATCCCCAGGATCTACATAACGGAGAACCAACTTCACAAAGTTATCTTTTGACTTCCACACACATGCCAAGGCAAATGTACAAACACGCACATATGCGTGTACACACACACACACATGAAAGATAGACAGAAGGGATAACAGTGAGCAAACCCATGACAAGCATACTCTTCCACTAAGCCACACCCCCAGTCCTCAAATCACATTATATAAGGGACCTCCATTGACCTGTCCAAGTGATACCGTGGTTTCATAAACAATCGGAAAGGCATGAACCCTTAAGCAAAGCCAACACACAGCCTTCTTCACGGGACCACAAACCCAGGTCAGAAAACTCTGTGATGCCAGGAATGTGTACCTCTCTCAGCCTTACCCCAGAGGAGCCTGGCACAATTGGCTAATGCAATCTGTGTATCCGAGGGCTTTCATCTCTGTTTGCTCTGTTGAAAACCGACCCTGGGTGACCCTCGATCATTGCATCTGTATGCTGGGAAGGTTACCAAGAGTTCATATGTATCTACCCAGGCCTGTGAACCCTTTATACAGACTTAGCACGCAATACACACTGTGAAGAGCAAAGTCTCACAAGTTCACGGGGAACCATCCCAGGAAGAGGTGATGTGGAGACTGAACTCTGGGAACGGGTTAGGCAGGGAAGATGCTGAAGCTATGACCGGGGGACACAAAGTCAAATGACTCAACATCATCTGTAAGTTTCACTAATAAGTAAATGACGTAAGTTCCACTTTAGAGGGCACACCTTGTCTATTATTCTTCCTGTTATATCATCAGGCAGACAAAAGCCAAACTCTCCCAGATTATTACCCTACCACAGGCCATCTCCTACCTACTCTCAGAACAGACTGTTGCCAAGGCACCATAGACTGGAGTGCCGTGGAATTCTCCTTTATCCTTCAAATGCCTTCCTTTCTTCCTTCCCTACTTTTATGAGACAGGATCTTTATTTGATTGGTTGTTTGTTTGTTTTCCAGGCAGGGCCTCACTATATAGTTCTGGCTGTCCTGGAACTCTATGTAGACCAGGCTGGCCTCAAATCCACAGAGATTTGTTTCCCAAGTGCTGGGATTAATGGAGCGTGCCACTATACCTAGCTTGTGAGACAGGGTCTTATGGAGCCCAGGCTAGCCTCCAACTTATTATGACCTCCTGATCTTCCTGAGTGCTGGGATTACAGGTACACACCACTATACCTCGTTTATGCAATGCTGGGATGGAACCCAGGGCTTCACACATGAGAGGCAAGCCCTCTACCTACTAAGCTGCATACCTAGTCAGAAACCACTGAGTTTCTGGAAAGCACATATAGAATTCTCTTAGCTGTGTTATACAAAGGAGATCAGAAGGTCTCCGTCCCAATTCTGCCAATCAAAAGAAAATTCTGGGATTGGCCTCCACCTAAGACATATTTTAACTTATTTTTAAATTTTTTTTATTTTAAAAGTTTTATTATTTAAAACTTATAAAAACTTATTTAAAAAATAAGACATATTTTAAAGATGGTATTGAGTCATTTGGCTTTGTGTCCCCCGGTCATAGCTTCAGCGTCTGTGGCCCTTCCCTGCCTAACCCGTTCCCAGAGTTCAGTCTCCACATCACCTCTTCCTGGGATGGTTCTCCATGAACTTGTGAGACTTTGATCTTCACAGTGTGTATCGTGTGCTAAGTCTATATAAAGGTTCACAGGCCTGGGTAGATACATAAGAACTCTTGGTAACCTTCCCAGCATACAGATGCAATGATCGAAATAAGTGGGCAAGCAAAATGGCTTAGTGAGTAAAGGCGCTTGCTGCCAAGCCTGACAATAGTAATACATCAGGTTACCTACTAATATGTACAGCTTTTGTGTTTCCATGTTCTGGAAATGAATGAAATATGAACTTTTTTTTAAGGGGTAACGGGCGCTGAAGCGATGGCTCAACAATTAAGGGCACTTGCTGTGCTGCTGAAGGCCCAAGTTTGGTTCTCAGAACCCAGGCCAAGCGGCTCATAACCACCTGAACTCTAGTTCCAGGAGGTTTGATGTCCTCTTCTGGCCTCCTAGAATTTGATAGGCTAAATTAAAGTAGGAGGATTATGTTGAGTTCAAAGCTAGCCTGGGCTACATAGTGAATTCCAGGCCAGCCTGGGTTACAACATACGACTCTATAACAAAAAAAAAAAAAAAAAACAAAGAGGGACATGAGAAGGCTCAGTAGGCAAAGGCACTTGCCACCACAACTGATGACCTGAGTTTGAGCCGAGTCCCATATGGTAGGAGGAGAAACTGACTCCTCCAAGTTTTTCTGACTTCCACATATGTACCCCAGCACATGCCCCCATACAATATATAAATGTAATTAAAATAAGTCAGCCAGCTTCATGTCAATGAGAGACTCTGACTCAAAAAAAAAGTGATGTCACCCAAGATTGACTTTTGATACACACACACACACACACACACATACACACACACAAGCATGCAGGCATAGTTCATAAAACCCTTACAGGTAGGCCCATTATGCAACCCTGACCTCCTGCCACCTATACTCAAGGCATCCTAGATGTGGCGTGCTAGATTCCTTAATGGGCTTATGGTTCCTGTTCACTCAGCAAGACTCACATGGCACTAGCTGCCTAGAGCCTGGCACAATGCCCTACCTCCCAAGGCAGCTCCTCTTGCCTGCTCCATTGCTCATGTTCCGGTCCAAGTGACCACTGAACACTCAGTCTACAAAGCACCTCACACCTGTCACCTCGGGGATAAACTTGGCTTACTCTGTGTTATGTATGGTTTTCTGTTTGCTTCTCTCCCCAGCAAGGTTCTCAAGGAGCTGAATCAGAACCCACACAGACACACCCTGAGGGCCTTTCAAGTGTCATTCCACAGGGACCTAAACCTGCCAAGAACAGTGAGAACCAACAGCAGTCTTCTACCTGGGCACACCTGGAAGCCCATCACAGACTGCGGCAGGAGGACTGCTACTTGGAGGCAAAACCTTATTTAAAAGAAAAAAAAATCCTCTAACCTGTGAGAGGTAGAAGAAGAAGAACCAGGAGTTCAAGGCCATCTGTAGCTACGTAGCAAGTGCAAGCTCAACTTGAGCTGCATGAGGAAGTACAAATGACAACAATAAAAAATAATTAATTAAAATAAAAATTAAGCAAGCTTCTGAGCGAATCTGGGAGACCAATGGAACCGGGATTCTTCCCCGAGTTGTTCTGATGAAGAAATCAAAGCTTGGCGTGTACCTATGGTTTGCCCCAACAGATAAACCACCTTTGTCCCAGTGCTTTTTTCTGCACCAGCTGCAATAAGCCCAGATTTCTGTCAAATGCCTAACACTAGAACTGGATGAGAAGACCAGTTTTGCTCAGTAGCCCATGTCAAAGAAATGATGATGAGGATCTGGCACCAGGAAGCTGGTACATAGCCCTGTAAACAGGTGGGAGGCTGAGGCAGGAAGATTGCTACAAGTTTGAGGCCAGCCCGGGTTATATAAATAGTTCTGGGCCAGCCAGAGCTACTTACTTAGCAAGACCTTGTCACAAAACAAACAACGGGGGGAGGGGAGGGCAAACCTATGAACTGATATATTCTATCCCTAGAAAATGTGCATTATTTGTTTCTTTTACTGTAATAAAATACAAAGTAAGACATACAAGATGGTATGTATTCAGTTGTGTTCTGTTTTTTTGGGTTTTTTTTTTAAAGATGAGCTCTTTGAGTGGGTTGGTAGAGTGCTTGTCTAGCACACGGTAAATGGGAAAAGAAAGGTTAGAGACGTGTGCATGGGGGGGGTTGCTCAATATATAATAGACAGCAGTATGAAAATCTAATAAAAAAATCAACTAAGGAAAGTTCCATCTCACTCAGCTGAGGTCCAGAAGCTTGGCCTGGTGTGTCAAGTGATTACCAGCACTGCTGGGGCAGCTGAAGTTACTGATAGGGCCTCTTAGAACACCAAAAGGTATAACAACTGTGTGAGCTTTCACAAAGGGGGCGGTGCGGGGAGTCCCGAAGAACCAGATTCTAGAGCTAAGAGTATATATTATAGCTAGAGCTATAATCCCAGCACTTAGGAGGCAGAGGCAGGAGGATCAGGTCAGCCTGGAACTACCTGAGACCCTGTCACAAATCAACTAGATTTAAAATAGCCATGTTGAAATATCCCACGGGTTTAGCAAGTAAATGTTTTGTTCTTGGCAGGCAGTGTTTTTCAAACAGTCTATCTGCTAAGCACACAGAGACTTATCTAATGAATGCAGATTCTGATTTTCAAGGAGTTAAGAATGGTCCTACAATTCCAGGTTTATCAGGCCATAGACATCTCCTGTGGGTGTTTATAAGGTCCTACCACCAGGATGACCTCATCCGAGGTATCCCGGCTGCCATCAAGCCTGTGTTTTCCAGGTACCAAAGTCTAACTCTGGATTCTTCTGCAGTCTATACCTACCTCTTATTTCCTCAAGTGCCAGATGGGAGGGGAATAAGATACTATTCTATTCTCTCCGATGCCAGCCTGTTTTCTGGCCACTTTTTGATAATGATTGAGCAACGTACACAATGAAACCAAGTCCCGTATCAAAGGGTATAAAAGTTAAGAACTGAGGCTGGAGAAAGTTCACAGGTTAAGAGCACTGGCTGCTCTTCCAGAAGATCCTGGTTCAATTCCCAGCACCCACATGGCAGCTCACAACTTCTGTAACTCCAGTTCCAGGGGATCCAATACCTTCACACAGACATGCAGACAATACACCAATGCACATTAAAAAAATAAAATAAAACATTATTAAATAAAGTGAAAACCCTTCAAAGGGGACACTGTAACAACAAAACCAAGGTGGACAATTCTGGGTTTCCTGGTTTTATCCTCTGGGCTCTCTTGAGCCATTTTGCCACTAGTAGCCAATTCAATGATCACCATTCAGAGAGGATCTATGTGGGTAGAGCTTGTGTGTGGTTAATGAACCAAAGCTACAAACAGCTCCGGGAATAACTGCCCCATATAGTAAGAACAAATCTCTGGGGTTAGGAAGAACAGCCCAGTTCTCAATACCACTAGCCAGGACCCCTGCTTCTTTCTTCTTTTCAGTTTTACTCAGACAGAGTCTCAATATGCAGCCCCTGGCTGACTTGGAACTTGCTGACCTTGAACTCAAACAATCCTCCTGCTTCATACTCCTGAAAACCAGAACAGTTCCAGGACTATCTCTTGTCCTTAAAAAATGTCACAACCCTAGTCAGGCCAGGTGGCACACGCCTATAATTTCAGTACTCAGGAGGCTGAGACGGGAGAATCAATCAGTTCAAGAGCTACAAAGCAAGGTGCAGGCTGGTCTAAGCTAAATAATGAAACCTTGCCACAATAAATAATTAATTAAATAAATAAACAAACATAAATTAAGTCATCCCTAGGGTCCACTGGGACCCGCTAGACCACTAAGGACAAAACACCCACCAGTTGAGTCTCCCTTTGTGCTTTCATTAATCCCCAGCATGGCCAGACCCAGAGCAAATCGCTAAAGTTTTATGGGTCTCCTGCAAACACACAGCCGCTTTCATTGAAATGTCCCCGAAAACCTCAGTCCTGTCACTAGCTTACACAATGCTGACTCGTCTTGAGAAAATGAGTGAGGTGGGGGGTAAAGAAATGCTGATCCAGGTCAGGTACTCTGAAAGATGCCCGCCCCTGCCTCCCAGAAGATCTCGACCTCTCACCCAGTTGCTCCCAAAAGCTCAGGATGTCACTGCTCAAGAGAGCCTGACAAAGGTGTGTCGCAGACGCTGTCCCGAGAGGGGACTGCCCCAGGGATGCAGGCTGGGCGACTCCCAGGCTACCTCAACTGAGCCCACCTGATTGTTGTCGGGTCCTATTCGCCCGCATAGAGTTCATTCTAATGCTAGTGGTCTTTATAATCTGCTGCCCCATCCCGCAGCACGCGTGGGGAAACTGAGGCTTGGGAGAAGGAACGTGGCTTTGCCTGAGAGAGGAATCGGGAGGACCAGATCCCCACCCACAGATGCAAAGATCCGACCCTCAGGTGAAAGCAGCTACAGGGAAGTGTCTGGAAACGACGACTCTCAATACACCCCGCCACAGGTTAGGTCGTGGTGGGAAGCGCCACCCCGGGAGAAGGGCCGAGGTGGGAAGTCTCGCCTTCCGCACCGGATGAGACGCGCGGAGAGCAGGCCTAAAAACCCTCCCCGGAGTCACAAGCCAGATGGTCGCAGCGACAGGAGGTGACCCGGCACCGTGGAGCCTCCCCCGAGGTCCCCCAGTCCTCACTCACCCTGCGCTCCTCGGTACCGACTCGCTCTCACACTGCGCGGGCCGTGTAGACCTCTGAGCCACTGGGGCCGGACGCAAGCCCACACCACTGAGGCGCTACCACCGCCCTCCAGCTGAGGGGGTGGGGCGGGGCCAGCGCAGCCCAGACCCCGCCCACAAGCGCCGCGCGCGCGCTCTCGGTGCAGACCTGCTTTCCTTTGCTCCCCTTGCAAATCCATGCTCTTGGTACGGTCCATGTGGGCCCCGCCCCTTAACTCTCCGAGGAAAAGCCCCGCCCCCTAAGCCCAGCTCTCGTGTCCCAGGTCACGCCCCTCATCTTTCCTCGGAAAAGGCACGCCCGGGAGCCCGGCGGCGCTCAGTTCGGAGGTTCTGTTTCTAGGCCCCGCCCCTTTCGCTCGTCAGAGGACACGCCCCCAGGCCTGTCGTCTGAGCCACGCCCCTCTTCTCTCAAAGAAGCCCCGCCCAGGCCTGGACTTAGTTCCCTGGTTTGGCTGCCTGCGTGCAATGCTGGGGCAGCTTGTGCTTGCGTGACCCTGCCTTTCCTCCTGGCAGCCGATCTCGGTCTCTTGGGTCAACGCAGGGTCCTGGCTGTGCGCCACCTCATGTGGCCTTCTGCTGCCGGCTTCCGCTCACGTGTGATCTCACGTCTTTGTAGGCTGAAAATGGCAAGGCCCATGGAGGCACTGCGGGCGGAGGGAAGGGGGTGCCCCACTGAGATTTGAAAGCTAGTCTACTTAAGGAAGGGAAATGGCTAGCTAAGAGGCGAAGGCAACAGGGTTTGGAAATCTGGCTATCAGCAACCCGTGCTTGATATGCTTGTCATCCCAGCACTAAGGAGGCTGAGACCAGCCTGGACTACAGATCGAGAGGTCCAGGAGAGCATAGGCTACAAAGTGAGACCTACCTCAAATATAAAAAAAGAGGGACTGGAGGCGTAGCTCAGCTGGTAGAGCGCTCACCTAGCATACATGAAGCCTTGGACTTCATCCCAGCACCTCCTAAACGGAGCAAAGTGGGACAAGTCAGTAATTCCAGCACTCAGAAGGTTGGAACCAGAGGATCAGGCTCAGCTATAGAATGAATTTGAGGCCAGACTGAGCTACTTGTAACTGTCTCAAAAAAATCAAGAACAGAAAAGAACAGAAAAGCCGGCCATATTGGAGTTAAGAATCACACCTCTTTCCCCTACAGCTTTTGGGTAACAGGAGCATAAAGATTGGGTGACAGAACCTTTGTTCCTAAAGGCAACAGTGAGTGCCCTAAGAATAAAAACGTTATCATTGTGGTTGTTACTATTATTAGATGTTCTTGGGCCAACAAGGTGACTCTCAGGGTAAAGGTGCTGGCTGTTAAGACTGATTCATCCCATGGTCAGGACAAACAGTGGAAAAGAAGAACTGACTCCCTGGTTGTCCTCTGGCACATGCATGCCACCTGTGCCCACACAAATAAATACGTAAATGCAACTTAAAAGTTTTAAGGTTCTGCCTTGGCCCAGCACTGGGGAGACAGAGGCAGGTGGATCTCTATGAGTTTGAGGCCAGCCTGGTCTACATATTGAGCTATAGACCAACCAGGGCTACATAGTGAGACTCTGTCTCCAGAAAATAAGAAGGTAAAGGTTCTACAAATTCCTCTTGGACCAGTCAGCAACTTCTCTCAGAGACCCTTCTCCATCTTTATTAATTCATAGTCATGAATACATACGTATATATATACACATATATATATAACTTTGTGTTATATATGTAAAATTTTAAGGTTATATACAAATACACATGTTATATATACATACATATTTATGAACAGATATATACATATATATGTTTTATATATAAACATATATATTTTAAGCCAAAGCTTTATATAGCCCAAGCTCCAATTGGCCATATGGCCAAGATTGGCCCTGAATTTCTTATAGGCATGCTCCACCACATCTGGCTAGCCTTTCCCCCATGTTTAAAAACAAGACTGGTCTGTTAAGTGCCTCAGCAAGTAAAGGCACTTGCTGTCAAGCTGACAGCCTGAGTTCAATCCTCAGGACCCATAAGTTGTCCTCTGACACACACATACACACACACATACACAATGTAATTTTTAAAAATTCTTGCCAGGTAGTGGTGGCATATGCCTTTAATTCCAACACTCAGGAGGCAGAGGCAGGCAGATCTCTGAGTTTAAGACCAGCTTGATCTGTAGCTTAAGTTTCAGGACTGGCATAAGGAAATCCTGTCCAAAAAACAAAAACAAAAAAACAAAAAAAACTTAAAACAGGAAATCAACAACTAAATGGTGTAATGGTAGTAAAATCCTACATAGAGGTTATTACAATGACACCTACTGTTGCCCTTCCTATGGCTAGGAAGGATCTACCAGTCTGAGCACAGAAATTGAATCTACCCCAGCAACAGGTTTGGTGAATGCTACAGCCCTTGGGGTAGGGCTGGCCCAGTCCAACTAGGGGAATGAGCAACAGGGGACTCTTCCAGCAGCCCAGGGAATTGCTGCAGGAGAACCCTTACCTGATCTTCTGTGTTCCCCTTTCAACACCCTGTTGGACATTCCCCAAATGTTCTAGGTCTGAGACTCCTACTTCTTGTTTCTGCTTTTAGAGTAGAAATACATGTCTGATTGAGGTGGGGTTTTGTGACTGGTTTTTCTCCCTTCCTTCCGTCCTTCGTTCCTTCCTTTTCTCAGTGCTGGCCCCTGAACCCAGGCCTCTGAATGCCAGGCAAAAGTACTCCATTTCCAAGTCATGTCTGCATCCTCTCACTGGGGAATTCTAGGCCAGTCATCTACCACTGAGCCACACCAGAGGCTGCTTTTCACCTGGTTCTGGTGCACCTAGGTTCCTTTTCCTTTCACCTGCTTGTTTCCAGAAGCTTCCTAACTGTAGGCTGCCTTCAATTTCTCCTGTGCTCCCCAGCCAACAACATTTCTTTTCTTCATTTACTGTCCTGATCACTGCCTTGCCTTCCAAAAACATGTTATCAACAGGTGGCTGGAAAAACGAAAACTACAAGCGTAGGTTGGATGTCTACCTCAACTAACGCATACTCAGACTCTACAGTCGTGGCTCCCAACCTTCCTAATTCTTCGACCCTTTAATACAGTTCCTCACGTTGTGCTGACCCCTAACCATAAAATGATTTTCATTGCTACTTCATCACTGTCATTTTGCTATTGTTATGAAACATAATTAAGTATCTTAACCATAATTAAGACCATTTGCAGATGGTCTTAGGTACCCCTGTGAAAGGGTCATTCCAACCCCCAAGGGGTCATGACCTACAGGTTGAGGACCACTGTTCTATATGCATAAAATAATATTTTTAAAGATGACATAAAAGCCAGGCATGACGGTGAATAGGGATAATCCTGACACTCCTGAGACAGGATTGCCAGTTCAAGTCCAGCCTAGTTTATATGGTGAGTTCCAAGCTAGCCAAGGCTGTATAGCAAGACCTTGTCTCAGAAAGAGAAGGAGGAGGAGGAAGGGAAAGAAAAAGAAAGAAAGAGGGGAAGAGAGAGGAAGGAAGGAAGGAAGGAAGGAAGGAAGGAAGGAGGGAGGGAACGAAGGGAAGAAGGGAGGGAGAGAGAGAAAAAAAACCCAGGAAATTCCATAAAAATCAAATGAAAACTGTGTGTGACACAGGTGTGTGCACACCTGTAATCTCAGTAGTTGGGAGTCAGAGGCAGGTCAGGAGCTTGAGTACAGCCTGAGCTACATGAGAGGGTGCTCTGGGCTATCAGACCTTGTTTTAAAACCAAGCACGCAAGAGAAGAAAAGAACAAAGAAGCTGGGCATGGTGGTTTGGGTCCAGCCTAGGCTACACAGTGAGAACTTAACTATAAATAAATAAATAGGGCTGGCGAGATGGCTGAGCAGGTTAAGGCACTTGTTGCTAAGCCTGAGAACCTGAGTTTGATTGCCCAGGACTCAGATGGTGGAAGGAAAGACCCAACCACCAAAAGTTGTTCTCTGACCTCCACTTGCCACAGCACGGTACACCCCCCATACCCAACATAAACACAATAAATGTAAAGGAAACAGATAAATACTTGATGTGTGTCAAAAACTAGCAAGCACAGTTCCAAAGACAACTAATTAGGAGAAAATATTTGCAACTACAAGCAAAGAGAATTTCCATAATAAAGGGCCACAACTAATTAATTAAACGAGCAAGACTAACTTAAGTTAGCAAAAGACAGGAGCCAGCAGCTCCCAGCAAAGGAAGTACAAACTGACTGCACGAAGTTTCCCAACATCACACAGAGAAGAGAAGTGAACTAGAGCTTGGCTAAGATGCCGCGCCTTGCCTTCGCTGTGCTGCAACCACACGCAGAAGTTTAATGATACACGGCTGGTGGAGGTCTGCAGCTTATTCTTGCTAGATCTGTAAGTGAGGACCATCCAGTTACTTAAAAAAAAAAATCAAAAGGACAGAGAGAGGAGCTCATGGCTGATACACAGCAGTCTGGCATAACTGGCCTTCTTTAATGGGGGTGGGAGACGGGTGAGAGGGGTCAGCCAGAACAAGCACTTGCAGCCAAGCCCAAGGACTTGAGTTCGATCCCCAGGACCCACCAGCTAACCCACCAGGGAACAAACTGGCTCCTACAGGTTGTTCTCTGACTTCCACAGCATGCACCGTGGCATACAAGTCCTGGCATGAGCCTTCTACACAAAGAAAAAACTAAATATGTTTTTTAAATTAAAGCGTGTTTCTTATTTTTTAATTAAAATGTGTGTGTGTGTGCGTGTGCGCGCGCGCGCGCGCACACAGGCACGCGCACGCGCCTATGGGATGGTTACAGACACCATGGCCTGTCAATCTCCCACCATTTCCTTATCTTACTACCCAGATGGGGTCAATTCTTACCCTGTTTCCTGCTTCCTTCTGGGTTTTATTTCCAAGCTAATCAATCAGTGTATTTTTTTGTGAGATTTGATAACCTCTACGGAAACTATTTTAAATCGTGTGCATGTGTGTGTGTGTGTGTGTATGTGCGTGCGCGTGCGTGTAGTGTGGTGTGACTGGCTTTGTTCTAAGCTAGATTTTTGTTTTGTTTTTCTGTTTTGTAGTACTGGAAATGGAACCCAGAACCACCTACCTGCTAGGCAGGCACATGGCCTGACACTGAGCTATATCCCCAACTGTCTTTTGGAAAACTTTCTCTTCTGGGAAAGAGTCTCACTGAGGTACTTATGCTGGACTCAAACTCACTGTAACCCAGACAGGCCTTTAGGTCTTTGCTCCTCCTTCCTCAAGTCTTCTGAGTAGCTGGAATGATGGGTTTGCATCAGGCAGGCTCTACACCTGTTGTTGTTTTAACATTTTTATTTATATTTATATATGCATATTTATATTTTTGTGTTGATATATCTTATATGTATGAGATTTGATATTTTTGTGTGTGGGAGCTGAATTGGTACACACGTGCCTCAGCTGGAGTGTGGACATCAGAGGACAAACTGGAGGAGTTGGTCCCCAACCTGTCACGTGATCCCAGAGCTCAGGTTGTCAGGCTCGGTGGCGAGCACCCTTACCCACTGAGCCATCTCACCACCCCATATGCCTGATATTTTAGATGTTGTCTCTTAAGTCATCAAGTCTTTTGGGGGGGGTTCTTTGAGACAGGATCTCATTGTGTAGTCCTGGCTGGCCTAGAACTCACTATGTAGACCAGAACTCTTTATATTTATATTTTTTTAAACTTATATACATTGGTGTTTTGCCTGCATGAGGGTGTCAGATCCCCCAGAACAGGAGTTACAGACAATTGTGAGCTGCCATGTGGGTGCTAGGAATTGAACCCAAGTCCTCCGGAAGAACAGCTTCTAACCGCTGAGCCATCTCTCTAGCCCCCAGAACTCTTTAAGTCTTATGGTTATTGAAACCATAACTCGCCCTCACCTCCATATCTTTCCAATATAATCATTTAAATATCTAACTTAGTTCTTAGTCATCACGGCTATTGAAACAGCAGGCTTTGACCTTTAGTTTTTGAGCCGTGAGCTGTCCCACTATCTCCTGACATTATGTAATATAGTCCTTGCTCCATCTCTGCCCTCCAGTTTCTACTGTCTGTCCCCATCTGATCTGTCCTCAACTCTGCCTCTGGTTTCTACTACTGGGACCTCCCTGTTTGCATTCTTGGGCTCCATGGTGTTTGTGCTCTAAATATGTTTTCTCTTCATGGTCTGTAGCTGGAACCTGAAGGTCGGATCAATAAGCAATGCTGACATTGTTGTCACACTGCACTTGTGTATACAGAATCGCCAACCATCCCTGAAATCAGAATCACAGACTGCTTTCTGTGCAACCCTTCTCTTCCTGGCACTACTTAAAAGGATTTCGTGGAATAAACCTCAGCTGGTAGAGCACCTGCCTAGAATCCCCCCCCTCAGTGTAGGGGCAGTGAGGGGCTGGGGTGTGGCTCAGTGGTAGAGCACCTGCCTAGAATCCCCCAGTGAGGGGCTGGGGGCGTGGCTCAGTGGTAGAGCACCTGCCTAGAATCCCCCAGAGGGGCTGGGGGGGGTCTGGAGTGTGGAGTGTGTCTCAGTGGCAAAGCCTTTGTATGTATGGGGCCCTGGGTTCAGTCCCCCAGCACTGAAAACAAAGTTAAGTTATCCAAGAAAGAATGTATTTTACTTGAATCTGGTGTTAAGAAACTTTTCCTGGGACGGGCCACCTTCAGTGCTGACAATTCTGTGTCCCATCCTGATTAGCTAATGCCATTCTTTTCACACATGCGTAATCTTATTTGGTGACTGAATGGGTCTGCTAAGCCTAGAATGCAAAGGCATTGAAGATCTGACCCTCTCTTTCCACTTGGAGCTCCACAACTTTCCTCTATGAAGTACTGAGAGTCCGGAAGGGAAGCCAGATCTGGTGACATATGTATGATGCAGTCCTTGTGGGGCTGAGGAAGGAGAATCAAAGTCAATCCGGGCTAATAGTGAGTTCCCTGTCAGCTATACAGAGACCTTATCTAAAAGAAGGGTGGGGATAGTGGAGAGAGCGGTGTTAGTAACCAGGCTGGTCAAGCATGTCCAACCCATTCTTGCTATCCCTGGGGAGCCGGCCTTCCCCAGTCTAAGAGTCTGTGATCTGCTCCCCAGAGTGCACACCTCCGCCCACCCCCAGGAAGTATCTGTCCCACTCTAGCTTTGGAGTAACACTATCTCTCACACTGGAACAGCTTCTATGCTCCCACCCAGGGAACCCTTTCCAGCTATGATTCTCAGGAGCGCAGAATCTGGCAGCAGACTTCTCTGTACCTTTCAAATTCTGGCCTCTTTTTTTACCCTCCCTCCATGGGCTCATAGAAACTTCAGCTATTCCAAGGTCATGGCGCCTCTCTAAGGTTCTGTTACGCAGCTCCCTTCTCCAAGCAAGAAAATACTTTCGTACTCAGTTGAGAGGGAGTGACTAGTCCTTGTATGAGAAGAACATGTGTGTCCCAGATTAGCACGATTGTGTTAATAGTGCTAATGCCAAAGCATTGTGGCTGGTTTTCATGAGATCCTAGTTCAATCTCCTCTGCTGCGTAAAAGCCCAAATGGCAAGCCAACCCTCTAACCCAGGATAACTAGATGGCTCAGTGGCTATGGGCGCTTGCTGCCAAGCCTGGTGACTTGCGCTCAATCCCCAGGACCCACATAATAAGAGGAAAGAACTGACTCCCACGACTTGTTATCCGACCTTCACATGCACACCACAGAGAGGAGTGTCCTGGGAAATAAACTAGATAAATAAATTTAGATTTAAAATCTTATAGATAAAATAAATAAATAAACTAGGTAGACACATACGCTTTCAAATGCTCCACCGCTGCTCCAGAATGAGCTTGTGGACTTACTAGACACACAAGGCTGGAATGACCTCATACGGTCAGGCAACTCAGTCAACAAAGTCCAGAGATCCAGGACATAAGTCCATTCAGAAAGTTAATCACAGGTCTGGCCTTGGGCAAAGCTCTGCTTCCTTTTCCTCTTTGGATAAGAAATCAGTTTTCTTATCAGCCAAAGGGGATGGGAAGAGGATACAGCCCTCACCCTTCTTTTGAAAAAAAAAATTTTTTTATTGTTTTACGTATAGTGTTTTGCCTGTATATGTCTGTAGACCGTGCGCAATCCCTGGTACCCAGGGAGACCAGTAGAGGGCGTCAGATCCTCTGGCACTGGAGTTACAAACAGTGATGAGCTGCCATGTGGCTGGTGGGAATTGAACTGGGGTCCTCTGGAAGAGGGAGTGCTCTTAACTGCTGAGTCATCTTCCCTAGTCTGCCTCACCTGCTTCTGCAGGGCATTCTGAGGCTCCTGATGACAGACAGATGACATCAGGGTAGAGGACAGCTTCCGTATGAGTCTTGTGATCAGAAGGAAGAGGAAGGGGAGAAGAGGGAACTCATCTCTCTGGCTTCTGGTTCTGTGAAGACCAGATTGTGACCTCAGAGGATTCTGAACTCCAGCAGTAAATTTTTGGTTTTTTTCCTCTGTGTGTGTGTGTGTGTGTGTGTGTGTGTGTGTGTGTGTTTAAATGTGGAGTCAGAGGTCAGTCTCTTAGTGGAAAGTCCCTCAGGAGCCCTGCATCTTGTTTTTTGAGACAGAATCTTTCACTGGGACCTGGGGCTCTCAGATTTGGCAAGGCTGCCTGGCCAGTGAGCCCAGGGGACCCTCTGTCTCCCCTAGTGCTACGATTACAAGCATATATCACCACAATCTGATTGTTGTTTTTTTTAATTTTTATCTATTTATTTATTGTATTTCAAGACAGGGTTTCTCCGTTGTAACTCTGGCTGTCCTGGAACTCACTCTGTAGACCAGGCTGGCCTTGAACTCAAGATCCTCCTGCTTCAGCCTCCTAAGCAATTGGAATTCCAGGCCCATACAGCTGTACACCTGCCTCATGCATGCACACGTGTGTGTGTGTGTGTGTGTGTGTGTGTGAGTATGTGTGTGCATACATGTGCGCACTTGCCAATGCGGGTGCAGCTGGAGGCCACAGCTTGATGTCCAATGTCTTCCTCAATCACTTCTTTAGTTTTGAGACACTGAAAATGGAGATCACCATTTCCACTAGACTGGCTGTCCAGTGAGCCCCCATGACCCACCAGACTGCATTCCCAGCTGTGGAGCCACAGCTGTTCCTTGGGGCCATCCTGCTTCGAGGTCTCCTAGTTAGCTTCAGCTGTCAATGTGACACAGCCCGGAGTTCTCTGAGAAAGTCTGAAGTGGGGGATTGACTTAGATTGGCCCGAGGTTGTGTCTGAGGGGGCTTTTTCTTAATTTGATTGATGTAAGAGGGCCCAGACCACTGTGGGTATACCATCCCTGAGGGGGGGGTGGGGGGGTGTTGGGGGGTGGGGGGGGGGGTGTTGGGGGGTGGGGGTGGGGGGTGGGATGTCCTGGGCTGTATAATAAAGTTAGCTGGGAAGCTGGGAAGGTGCCTCAGTGGTTAAGAACACTGGTTGCTCCCCCAGGGGACCCTGATTTGATTGGATTTCGATCGCCCACATGGCAGCCCACAGCGGTCTGTAACTCCAATCTCAGGGGCTCCAACACCCTTCTTTTCTGGCCACTGTGGGCACCAGGCACATTTGTAGCAGACAGACATACATGCAAGCAAAACACCATACATATAACATTTTAAGAATAAGAAAGAAAGAGAGAGGGGAAGGGAGGGAGGGAAGGGGGGAAGAAAGGAAGGAAAGAAAGAAGGAAGGAAGGAAGGAAGCAGAGCAGAGGCTAGCCAGAGAGCCAGTAAGCAGCATTCCTCCACAGTTCCTGCTTCAAGCTCCCATCCCCCGTTTCCTCCCTGAGGACCCTGTGCTGATTCGTGACCTTCAAGATAAAGATAAAGATATCTCAAGATATCAAGAGATAAAACAAACTCTTCCCTCTCCAAGTTGCCTTTGGTTAGGGTACTTTTACCACAACAGAAAAGCAGACAGTAACACACAGCAAGCGCTTTACCAAACCAGCATCCCGTACACAAAGCCTGCTTGTCCTTCCAGGGTCTCCCGGGGAGTGGGAGTTCCCCCACCCTGGCCGCTCATTCCTACTGGGCTAGAGGTAATGGATCAGTGCATCCTGCTTGCTTTGTTTACCTTTGTTAACCTGCAACATTAAGTGGCAGATTCACAAGAAATGGATAGCAAGGGTAGGCTTATTTGGTATCCCACTTTAAAAATAACCCCATAATCTCTGTTCGGGGGCGGGGGGGGGATTAGGTGCTCATGTCTAAAGGTGGCTATTGCTCAGATGTAATTTAGCACACTCAAGGGAAGCTTAAACCAAGTCAAAGATTTTGCAGGTGGATTGGCTGTCTGAAAAGGTAATGAGCTCCCCAATTTGTGTGCGAACACATTTGGAACAATAAAGTCTCAACACTGGAGTTTGGGGAGATAGGGGCTTGGAAACCTGGAATGATTTTGAAACGAATCATAAACTCACTCTGTAGCCTCTGCGTCGAGAGTACACACGTGTGTGTGTGTGTGTGTGTGTGTGTGTATTGCGTTGTGTGTGGTGTGTGTAGTGTGTGTAGTGTGTGTGTATGTGTGTGGTGTGTGTGTGTGTGTGTGTGTGTGTGTGTGTATGTGTGTGGTAGGTGTAGTGTGTCTAGTGTGTGTGTATGTGTGTGGTGTGTGTGGTGTGTGTGTGTAGTGTGTGTGTGTGTATTGCGTTGTGTGTGTGTGTGTATTGCGTTGTGTGTGGTGTGTGTGTGTGTGTGAGAGAGAGAGAGAGAGACGCAAGCACCTTTACCCACTGAGCCATCTTGCTGGCTCCAGGGACCTTCAACTTTCCACCCTCCTGCCTCAGCTCCCAGAATACTGGAGTTAATGCCACCTACTTGGATAAAGCTTAGTATTCCGAGCCAAGTCCTGGGTGTGGAGGACTCGTGTGCCTATGAGGCCACACTTTAACTACATCTGTAAGTTCTGAAATGTGAGTCTCTTGGTGACACCAGCTCCTGGGGGCGGCAACCAGCTCCCATCTACTCTCATTTCTGCCAAGCGCCTGCTCAGGGGCTTGAAGCTGAGGCTAAGAACCATGGGAGATGCAAACAGCACCAGCACAGCAAGAGACTCCTTAGAAGGCCTTTCACAGCAGGTTACAGTTGCCATAGCAACGTTCAGCTGTAGCCCGGGAGATCCAGGGCAGAGAATCAGGGGATTGTTCGCCACACTGAAGAGAGAGGGCAGTGGAGTTGGTTGGCCAAACAACACGTGGACCACAAACGTGAAGGTTGAGGCTGGAGGAAAGGCGTGGCTTTCAAAGTCCCTCTCCCCCTCCAGGCCTCGGACACACACCCCTGTTCCCTGCAAAGCCTCCCTTGGCTCTCTACACACCCAGAGTTGAAACTTGGGTTGCATAATGAATCCAGGAACAAAGTGTGTGTTGGTGGTGGTGGGGGGGGGGTGTTTCTCTGCTCAGAGATCTACCAATCAGGGGGTGAATGACGCATATTAAAAAGCTATCCAATGTTTCTCAACCACTTGGGGCTGGGTTCCGATCCGTACCCCCCTCCTCCTCGAATCCATCCAATCTCACCCCCACCCCCCCACACCCGTCAGGCTGGTCTTGGAAATACGATCAAGCATAGCGAAAGGCTCTGTTTGTTCTTGCCTCGGTGTACTGCCTCTTTGATTGTTGAACTTTGGACATGGTTCTGAGGAACTGAGCTTGTGGGGGAGGGAGGGAGGCAGGGACTGAAGTGGGGGGGCGATTTCAACACTTTAGGGAGGTCGGCTTGGTTCAAGCATCGAGCTTTGTACTGGCCAGTCGCGGCCACCCCCTCTCCCAGCAGCACTTTGAATATCTGACTAGCGCTGCAGTTCTGACCGGGTACAGCAGCACTTTAAGTTGAATGCCGGCAAGATGGAGGTTCCTTTAAGACTCCCATCTCTGAGATGGCTCTGCGGAGACAGCACTGAACAAATGGGAGGATGAGTTCAGATCCCCAGAGTCCACAGAAAGCTGACCAGAGTAACACGTATGTGTAACCCCAGCATTTCCCACAGTGAAATGGGTTGGTGGGTACTCGAAGGGTTAGCTGCCTAACCTGGCCTAGGAAAAGGAGAATATGAGACCCTGCCTCAAACAAAGTGGACAGCAATGGCTGACACCCATGGTTGTCTGCATGTGTCTAAATCCACACATACAATGCATGCACACACAGCCACACGGATAATGCATGTACACACAGCCACATGTACAATGCATGTACACACAGCCACATGTACAATGCATGCACACACAGCCACACGGATAATGCATGCACACACAGCCACATGTACAATGCATGCACACACAGCCACATGTACAATGCATGCACACACAGCCACACAGCGCATGCACACACAGCCACATGTACAATGCATGCACACACAGCCACATGTACAATGCACGCACACACCGCAATCACACACCTTCCATTTCTGCTTTGCATCCAGAGAGTCTGATTTAGTGGCTGGTGGGACGTCCTAAGGATTGGCAGGTGTTTCCCCCCCTTTTTTTTTCCCCTTTATCCATACCGGTGATCAAACCAAAGGCCTCACACATGTGTTAGGCAAGTGCTCTACCACTGAGCTATTTCCTCGGTCTTTTTACATTTTATTTTTAGACGGGGACTCATTGAGTCATCTAGACTGGCCTTAAACTCAAACTGGTGGGCATGCTTGCATGTTTACATGCATGTGGAGCCCGGAGGTCATCCTCAGGTGTCACTCCTCAGGAGCTGTCAACCTTGCGTTTGGATGCAGTATCTCTGACTGGGACCTGGACCTGGGACTCACTGATCGGGTTAGGCGAGGCTGGCTGTCTCACCCCCAACACTGAGGTTATAAGTGAAGACAACCACGCCCGGCTTTATTACCTGGGCTCTCAGGATCAAACTCAGGCTGTCTCCCAAGTCCAACAGTGCCATTTTAAAGGAGACATGATAATTCAGATGTAGGAGACCTGCTGATGGCCCCTGGAGACATCCAGGGTCTATTTTCTCTCTGTTTTTTCTGCTAGTCCCTGGTCCATTCCAGCACTGGTCACAGACAGTACATCCCCAGCTGGTCGCAGCTGGCCAGCTCACCCAGCAGCCCTCAGGGCCACGCTCTGGTGTTCGGAGCTCATCGGTTAGGAAGCCAGTCTCGGGGGACTCATTGCAGGAGAGAGCAGAGTGAAGGAGCGTCCCACGGTTGGGGCGCGACAGCAACAATACCCTGCTTCCCGTTGTCTTGCCTATAGAACTGGAAGCCAAGCACTCAACAAATGACGTTCAGGGAGCTAGGCATGGCGGCACAGGTCTGTCATCCCGTATACACGGGAGGCTAGGGTAGAAGGATGGAGATGTTCAGAGCCTGCTTGGGCTACTTTTTCAAGGCTAGTATGGGTGACTTAGTGAGACTCTGTCTCAAAATAAGCAATAAGAACGAGGCTGGGGAATACAGCTTAGTGACAGAATGCTTTCCTAGCAACTCCCAATGAGGGGCTAGGGGTGGCATAGCTCAGCAGTAGAGTACTTGCCTCCAGTAGGCAAGTGAGGGGCTGGGGTGTGGCTCAGTGGTAGAGCCCCTGCCTAGAATCCCCCAGTGAGGGGCTGGGGTGTGGTTCAGTGGTAGAGCACCTGCCTAGAATCCCCCAGTGAGGGGCTGAGGGTGTGGCTCAGTGGTAGAGCACCTGCCTAGAATCCCCCAGTGAGGGGCTGGGGTGTGGCTCAGTGGTAGAGCACCTGCCTAGAATCCCCCAGTGAGGGGCTGAGGGGCTGGGGTGTGGCTCAGTGGTAGAGCACCTGCCTAGAATCCCCCAGTAAGGGGCTGAGGGTGTGGCTCAGTAAAACACTTAACTTTGCATGCCTGAGGTTGTAGCAGTAAGCTACAATCTTTTACCCTCAATTTAGGGAAAGAGAAAGGACGAATAGAAAGAAATCTTCACCGCTTTTGCAAGCGGCCTTGGTATAGAATGTAAGAAAGGTAGAAATGTTCACAGCCTCTTTTAAAAAGACTGTCCTAAGCTTGACAGTGAATTAGACTAGCGTCTCAGCTCACAGTCTGTAAACTCAACCTCTCCAACCTTTGTTCTTTTAAGAATAAACACACTAAGGATGACAAACCCACCAATGAACCACCAACCAACACCCACCCCAACTCTCAGAGCTTCAGACCCTTTAAGCCCTAAGCCAAAAGTTCCCATAAGCCCATGTGGCACACAATACCAAAAAGAAGCTACAGGTGCCAGAACAACTGCACCTAACCAAATTATAGCCACCTACATCAAGCATTCCAAACTCAACTTGTAAACAACTCTACCACACCTGGGGTGGGAACGCAAACCTAATCCTAACGCAATTTTGCATTTTTAAAGAAACCAAAATTTAAAAAAAAAAACTGCTTCCAAGTGTTCCACTACAAGAAGTTCGATCCTTAGTAACAGACACATATAATGCCACTGAGGTTCCTTTTCTCCCCTCCCCAATCCCCTTTTGATATAGAGTCTCACTTTGCTGATCTTACTCTCAGAATGGTGTCTGTGTAGTCCAGAACTTACACGTAGCCCAGGCTGGCCTTCAACTTGTAGCAACCCTCCCTATTTCAGCTTCTGGAAGGCTAGGGTTACATTCATGGGCCACCACGAGTTCAAGATTACCATTGACTACTCAAGTTTGTGGCCAGGCTGGACAACATGGGACCCTGACTCAGAGGGATAGAGGGATGGATGGATGGACGGACAGACAGATGGATAGATAAATGGATATATAGATAGAAGATAGATGACAGCTGAGTGGTGGTGGTGCACACCTTTGATCCCAGCACTCGGGAGGCAGGCGGATCTCTGTGAGTTCGAGGCCAGCCTGGTCTACAGAGTGAGTTCCAGGACAGCCAGAGTTACAACAGGGAAACCTTGTCTCAAAAAAACAAAAAAAAAAAGAAAGAAAAGAGAATAGATGACAGAGAATGGATACACGATAGATACATAGACAGACAATAGATAAATGTCTGATAGACACATCATAGACAATGAAACAGGCCCTTGCCACCAGTTACTGCTTTTGATTTTCAAAATTCTTTGTGAGTGCGTGCCGAGGGGTTACACCCAGGGCCTCCTGCATGCCGGCTGTGACTGTAAAGATTCCTCTACATTGACTTACTGTGTGCTCAGGCAGGCGTTATGAGTGACATAGCATCCATGTGGATGTCAGAGAGCCATCCACACAAGGCAGTTCTCGCCACCATGTGGGCTCCCAGGATCAACTGAGGTCATCGGGCTTGGCTTCGAGACCATTACCTGTTGGACAGTCTTGTTGCCACATGCCCTTCCTCCTCTTTTTGGACACGGTCTTGCTATGTAGCTTGGCTGGCCCTGAATTCCCAATCCTCCTGCCTCCGTCCCCTGAGTTCTGCCCAGCCGTTTGTAGATTTCACATAAGATGACTCTGCATCTCAGTGTTGGGGATCAATACTCACTTTCGAATGAGGAGACCTCTCACCCCGGAGGCAGCCCTCAGGGCTCCTAGACACCCTCTGCTTCTGGAGTGAGGGTGGGTGGTAGGGTCATTGTCCCACAAGGAAAGAAACCTGACCAGTCCTTCCCATCCAGTCCGGGGACAATTACAGGATTATTTTACTTGTTTTGGCAATGTGGACTCAGCCAAGCAGGCCGGGAGAGAAAAGCAGGGAAGAAAAGCAGGCCTGGCCATGTTTCCCAGATTGTTTTTCTAGAGGGATTAGTGCAGAAGGAGAGAGTCCTATGAACCCCCTCCTCGTGCCTGACTGCCAGTGTACATGTGCTGAGCACATCCTCAGTTTGAAGACAGGGTGTTGTCCCTTGCCGAGTCCCTGCTCCCTATTCTGGGGATGGAACTCAGGGCCTTGCACCTGCTAGGCAAATGCTCTGTGGCTGAGTCATGTTCTCAGCCCGTTACCGGGGATTCTAGGCAGGTGCTCCACCACTGAGCCACACTGCCAACCCCTCGCTGGGGGATTCTAGGCAGGTGCTCTACCAATGAGCTACCCTTTAGTCTCTGCATATATTTATATATTTACCTTGAGTATGTGTGGCCCTGGTGGGATAGAGCTAGAGAAATCAGAAGGACTCTCCCTGGCCCAAATTCTCTCTGTGGCCAGACAATGCTCTTGGGCTCCCTCTGTCCACCAGGCTCATAGGGATTAGATAGCAAGCACAGGCCCAGACAGGCCGTTTCCTTCAGCCGATCACACCCACCTGGCTGCCCCCAGGAAGGAGTCAGTATCCTCTGGAGGTGTTGTGTGACCCTCAAGCCCTGACTCAAAGCTTGCCAGCCCTTGGTTTTAAGGGTTGTGGCCAGAAATCAGAACAACTGCATGGAAGGTTGAAGATAGAATCAGTGGGATGGAGAGTAGAAGAGGCTGAAGAGCCCACATCCAGACCCACCATAAACTTAATGAGGAGGTTATCAGCATGGAAGAAAGAGACCATCCCCCAACCTCCTGATTTTACAGATGAGAAAACAGCCAGAGGTGAAAGCTGCGCCACACAGCATCCCTCGCTAAAATTTTTCCACTCCAAACATAGGCCTGGGTACAGGTAAGGATCTCCCTCACTTTCTGTCCTTTTCCACTATGGCAGGAATTGGGGGCTGGGCACACAGCACTGTCACCCCAGCTTTTGGTCCCCTGAACCTGGCTTTCATCAGAGGGGCAGGACTACAGGAGCTCCTGGGGGCTCAGACTCTGTACCCATCTGTGCTGCCCTGTTCCCGAGCTGAGCAGGTACCCACCTGAGGATCTAGGGGTGTGAGCACGCCAGGCAGACCCAAGCCGCACAGTCAGCTTCCCGGGGCTTAAGCCCCTCTGTGGCGGTTTATGAACCCGAGAGGCGTGGTTGTGAGAGAGGGAGAGGGTGTGGCTTAAGGCACCCGCACCTGAGACACGCCCTCTCCTAACCCTGCTAAGCAAGGTGCTGGGGCTGGAGAGTGAAAGCCCTCCCACCGGCTCCAAGCAGCTTAGAGGAAGGGGTTCCCAGGGAACTAGTGACCTCTCCAGCTCCCTACAGTCCTTCCTCGGAGTCTCATAACCCTGAATCAAGAACAAGAACTCCCCCCCTCTTTTCCCCTTCCTCCTTTTCTCTCTTTCCTCCCCTCCCTTTTCTTCTCCCCCTCCCCATTTCTAGCTCTTTTGTTGAGACAGGATCTCAATACGAAGCCATGATTGGCCTGAAACTTGCAGCAGTTCTCCTGACTCTGCCTCCCCAGTACTGTGGTTAGAAGTGTGAACTACCTCACCCGCCTGAGGAGCAAGGACTTCTGGAGCCAACCAGATCCTCCACCCCTAGTTCTCAATCACAGGAGGGCTCCTAGTGACTCCGGTTATCTCAGAGCCTCAGTTCCTTCATGTTCAAAATTGAAATGCTATCTGGCCACAGTGGTGCATGCCTGTAAACACACACACACATACACACACGCACACACACACACACACCAAACACACACACACCAAACACACCATACAATGCACACACACACACACACACCAAACATACCATACACTGCACACACACACACACACACATACACCAAATACACACATACAACACACCATACACTGCACACACACATATACACACATACACCAAGCACACCATACACTGCACACACACAACACACCATATACTGCACACACACACACACATACACACATACACCAAACACACCATATACTGCACACACACAACACACCATACACTGCACACACACAATACACTATATACTACACACACACAACACACCATATACTACACACACACACACAACACACTATACACTGCACACACACACACACACACGCACACACACAACACACCATACACTGCACACACACACATACACACACACCACACCATACACTGCGCGCACACACACACAAAACACACACACACACACACACACACACACACACACACAGAGGGGGAATGACTTGACCAAGGCAGGATAGAAAGATAGAAAACTACGGAACAATAGAAAGGGAAAAGACCCCCACTTTCTCCTTGCCCTCCTGCAGAATGCTCCCAACCACCACCACCTCTTTTAAGAATGACAGGTGGCAATGCACACCTTTAATCCCAGAACTTAAGAGGCAGAAGCAGGCAGATCTCTGTGAGTTCAAGGCCAGCCTGGTCTACAGAGTGAGTTCCAGGACAGTCAGAGTTACAACAGAGAAACCCTGTCTTGAAAAACCACAAAAAACAAGCAAACAAACAAAAAGAATAACTTACTAATTCCACTTAGTGCTACCTGATTTACTTTCTTCTCTCTCTCTCTCTCTCTTTCTCTCTCTCTCCCCCTCCCTCTCTTTCTCTCTCCTTTCTTCTTCTTTTTTTTTTTTTGTCTCAAGACAGGGTTTCTCTGTGTAGCTCTGGCTGTCCTGGACCTTGCTCTGTAGACCAGGCTGGCCTCAAACTCAGGGATTAAAGGTGTATGCCACCAATTGTGCATTGATGTGGTGCCATTCATTGAAGCATGACCAACCAACCACTGGCCCCAACCCCAGAGAAAGTTGGTTTTCCCTTCCCCAGCAACCACCAATTGCCAGTAGCTCCCTGACCAGATAGAACCTTATCAGCCCTTTGCCTATTGGTGTTGGAACGCTAACTGGTGTGATCCTGCCCAGGTAGCCACAGTTGCTGTGAGCTTAAAGAGAGCAATGTTTGTGTCTTATCCAAAAGGCAGTAGCAATTCACAGCGCTCTTTCCATCCCCATTCTCTTCTGAGATGTTCCCTGAGCCTTGGAGAGAGAGAGAGAGAAAGAGAGAGAGAGAGAGGTCCCATTTAGAACTGAGCACTCAATAGTAACCTACAGTCCTCCACTTTGACCAGTTAAGAGCCTTGACTGCTGCTCACTGCAGAAGAAGCTTCTACAGCCGAGGTTGCAAGCACAAACCCGTGGACAGCCTGGCAGCATGTCCATTTGGCAAAGCAACAGTAGTGGGTTCCCTGCTAGAACCTATGACCCCCCCAGTTGTGGGCTTTTGGCCATGTTTACGGTATCAGGCATGAGCTCCCTCCTGTGGAACAGGCCTCAAATTCAATCAGAAAGCAGTTGGTTTCCCCTTAACCATCCATGACACCTCTGGAACCACCCTATCATGTCATTTATCAAAAAGGAGATTAAGCTGGGCAGTGGTGACCCGCTGTGAACCCAGGCCTTGTGAGGTAGAGATCACTAGAGCAAGCTGGCCGGCTAGGCTGGCAGAATGAACTAGGCTAGCAGAATGAATGAGCTCTAGGTTCGAGTGAGTGACCCTGCCTTGACACAGGAGACGGGGAGCAGTCAAAGGCACCCAATGTCAACTCCGTACACATGCACACATGTACTCATGCACCTGTACACACCTGTGTGCCTACACACGTGCTGCATATCCACATCTGGAGCTGGTTACAGGTGGTTGTGAACTATCTGATGTGGATTTTAGGAACCACTCTGGCAGGACAAGAAGTTGCCTTACTCCCATCTCCCCAACTCCTTCCTTAAACATTTGTATTGGTTCTCAACGTGTGGGTCATGGCCCCTTTGGGGGTTTGTTAATGCTTTCACAGGGGTCACCTAAGGCTATCTGCATATCAGATATTTGCATTACAATTCATAACAGTAGTAAAATTATACTTAAGAAGCAGCAACGAAAATAATTCTATGGTTGGGGGTCAGCACACCATGAAGCACTGTATTAAAGGGTCGAAGCATTAGGAAAGTTGAGAACCACTGTTGAGTAACAAAATACCATAATACAGTCTTCTCAGCTATCCCTAAGACCGTTTCTCCCTCCCACAAGAGAATACACACATGTGTGCACACACATGTGTATCCGCCAACACACAGAGTATGGGGGAGGCCAACTCATGACATCTGCCAGCCCAGGGAAGAGTTCTAACAAGGGCCAGAGTGCAATGGTGCATGTCTGTAATGATACTGCTTAGAAAGAAGAGGCATAGGAATCAGAAGTTCAAGGTTATCCCTGGCTACATAGCAAATTCCAGGCTATCCTGGGCTATGTGAGGCTATGTCTCAAAAACAAACAAACAAACAAACAAAAAAAAAAAAGGAGATAGCTCAACAATTAAGAGTACTTGTTGCTCTTCCGGAGGACCCAGGTTCAGTTCCCAGCACCCACTTGAAGTGGGTCTCGACCACCGGTAACTCCAGCTGCAGGGGAATCCACTGACTCTGGCCACCTGCACTCTCATACACAGACACTGACACAATATACAAAATTCAACAGAAAAAAAATATTCTGAGACAGGGTCTCTCTGTGCAGCCTTGGCTGTCCTAGAACTTGCTATGTAGACCAGCCTAACGTTAAATTTACAGAGATCCACCTGCATCTGCCTCCCCAGTGCTGGGATTAAATACGTGTACCACCACCACCACCGCCCGGCAATAAATAATTTTTAAGAGTTCAAAACTGAACTTTTTGTTTGTTTGTTTTTGGTGTTTTGAGATAGGGTTTCTCTGTTGTAACTCTGGCTGTCCCGGAACTCACAGAGATCTGTCTGCCTTTGCCTCCTGAGTGCTGGGATTAAACGTGTGCACCACCAGGACCATCTAGGTCAAAACTAAACATTTAGAAGTTGCAAACGCTGAACAGAGGCAGAAGACAGGAGGATCTTGACTTCAAGGCCAGACGACACAGCAAGTTAGGTCAGCATGAGCTCAGAGTGGGAGACTGTTTCCCAAACTTAAGAACAAACAAACAAAATTCACATGGTAGAGCCTGCCTGTAATCTCAGCTTCTCAAGAGGTGGAGGCAGGAGGAAAAGAAGTTAAAAAATTATTCTCAGCTGCATATGGAGTTTGAGGACAGCCTGGGCCACATGAGAGCCTGTTAGGAGAAGGGGTCGGGAGAGAGGCAAAAGGGAGGGAGAGAGAGGCGGGGAGAGGGAGAGTAGGGGGGAGGGAGCCAGGTCAACGAATTTTAAAAATCACTGATGACTCTGCCTTCTTTACAAACTGTGTGCCCCAGTTCTCATTCAGAATTTGCAGAAACCAGGCTGGAGTGTGCCCTTGTCAGTTCCCACTGTCCAACCTCATGGGCCGCTGGCTCCCTTTCTCATCCCAGACTCCGTCCAGCCTTCACCATGGTGGTCTCTGACACTCTTGTTTTCTAGTCCCAGCCCCATATTCACACCCTGTTGCTCCCATTCTGCCAACAGCAGCCCTAGGGCAGACACCCTGGATGGGTTCATAGTCCCTGCAGCCATAGGGAGAGTCTCACACTGAGAGTGCCCGAGTGTGGAGTGTGGTCCGGGTGGGAGGACGTGAATTTCCCCTTGGCTCTGAGAGGCCTGGGAGCAGGGCAAGGGAATTCCTTGTTCATGTCCAGGGACCGATCGCAAAACGCCAGACATGCACGCTTGCCTAAAATCCCCAAGGAGGGACTGGGCGTTATGGCTCAATAGTTGAGTACTTGCTTAGAATCCGCCCACATAAGTACACACACACACACACACACACACACACACACACACACACACACACACACACACACAACACACACACACACACACACACACACACACACACACGAGTGCGCGTGCTTCCTTGCACCCAGGAGTGTCTGGCGGGCGGCTTCTCACATCCAAGTCCCTGGCTCATCGTGTGGCTCTCCCTGTCTTGAAGAGCTGCCCAGGGGCCTCTGCATCTCTCCCCTAGAGCTTCTATCCAGCTCCAAGGGACAATGCTGCTGGTCACTGCAGAGGATGGCCCAGGCCCCGAAGGCCTGGAGGGGACTCAGGAAGCTTGGATTCAGCCACTCTGGCCCTGTCTGGGCTCTGGGAACTGTTTCTAGTGATGATGACATCGCTCCCGTAGCCAACAGCCTGACAGAGTGGTCTGGAGGCAGGCCCAGCACTCCACCGTCTGGATTCCCTCCATACTGCGGTGTGTTGTTTTATTTTGCTTGTGAGACAAGATGGCGACTCTCACTATGTCGGGGCCTGGCCTCTCAAGTGCCTAGATTACGGGCTGGGCCACCACACTCCACTTTATTCTACCTCACCATTCCTGCCCCAATATTAGGGGTTATATCTAGGACCTTGGACATGCTAGGGATTTGAACTCAGCTCCTCAGGCTTACACAGTTGGAACTCTTACCCACGGAGCCATCTCCCTAGCCCCTACTCCTGACGTCTTAATTATGGGATCTTAGATGGTTTGCTTCTCTGTGCCTCAGGTTTGCTTCATGAAAATGGGCTCAATAGCAATACCAACTGGTAGGACTGGTGCTGACAGCTTATTTATCCAGCCGATCTTTGTCAAATGCCTGCTTTGGGTCAGATAAGAAAGAGCTTGAGCCAACAGACACTGGGATTTAAATTATGAATGAATCCAAGGCTCTGGTCACACAGATGGTCCTTTCCCGTGTGGGAAGAATTAATGAAGGTGTTAGGAGGTAAGGTGCTATATGCTAGCACTTGGAAGGCTGAGGTAGGAGGGTCTCAAGTTTGAGGCAACAGAGAAAGACCTTAAAAATAAATGAATGTAACCCAGGAGTGTAGTGCTGGCTTTTAATCCCAGCACTCAGGAGCCAGAGGTGGGCAGATCTCCAAGTTCAAGGACAGCCTTGCCTACAGAGTGAGTTCCAGGTCAGTCAGGGCTACACAGAGAAACCCTGTCTCCAACAACCCTAAAAGAAAGAAAGAGGGAGAGAGAGAGGATGAGAGAGAGGGAAGACTTTGTTTTGGCTTACTGTCCATCATGGCAGAAAGCCTGGTGGCAGTGTGGCAGCTGCTCACATTGCAT
>JAMJFZ010000818.1:11150000-11195478 GCA_026225945.1 Cricetomys ansorgei
ATGGGGTGGGGCAACTGAGTGCGTCAAGGGTGCGGGGAAGAATGAATGAGAGGGTAAGGGAGGGAAAGACTGTGCAAGTTTGAGAGACTGTGTGCCAGTCTGGACAGGGCTTGGGCTTCTAGGGACTGTGGCCCCTTGGCTTTGAGTCCCCTGGTGGGCTGAGTGGAGAGCTCCTGAGCGGGGGTGCTGAAGTAATCCAGCCCTAAGCAAGTGTGTGACCTCCCAAGCTCAGGCTATCCCAATAAGTTGTCAGGACGACGAGCACTTATTGTGTACCTGCTGCGTGCATTGCCTGCCATTTTCTCCTGGCCACTTCATGAGTTTGTTGACTCCACCCTGCCTGTTCCAAGTCAGCCTTGAGTGTGCTGTAAGAATGTCTCGTAACACCAACAAGGTCTCAGGGAACTTATCACCAGTTCCGTAGGTGACACGAGATTCCCCAGGAGCCAGCCTTCAAGTCCAGCTAGGAGTGTTGCTCTTGTAGCTGACAGCTGTCCAGGCACAAAGGGACATGCCACCTCAAGAGTCCCAGGCCCAACACCCAGTGTGAGGCTTCCCTCACTGGCCCCTAGTCCATGCTGGAGCCCTATTCCACACACTTGATTTAACTCAGTTGGTTGAGTGTTTGCCTAGCACGCACGAAGCCCTGGGTTTTATCCCTGGTACCATATAGACTGGGACTCGTGGGGTATGTTTGGAATCCTGGTACTCAGGAGGTGAAGGGAGCAGGAGCAGAAGTTCAAGGTAACTCTTGGCTCAGCTACATAATTAGAGGCCAGTCTGGGCTACATGAGACTTCTTCCTTCCTAGAAATTCCTTTCTTTCTTTCTTTCTTTCTTTCTTTCTTTCTTTCTTTCTTTCTTTCTTTCTTTCTTCCTTCCTTCCTTTCTTTCTTCCTTCCTTCCTTCCTTCCTTCCTTTCTTTCTTTCTTTCTTTCTTTCTTTCTTTCTTTCTTTCTTTCTTTCTTTCTACCTTCCTTCCTTCCCTCCTTCCTTCCTTCCTTCCCTCCTTCCTTCCTTCCTTCCCTCCTTCCTTCCTTCCTTCCTTCCTTCCTTCCTTCCTTCCCCCACCTCTCTTTATTTCTTTCTTCCTTTCTTCTCTCCCCCACCCCCAACCCAGGATAAAGTCTCACTGTGTGGCTTTGCATGACCTGGATCTCACTACATAGACCAGGCTTATTAAGATCTGCCTGCCTCTCCCTCCCAAATGTTGGGATTAAGGACATGAACCACAAAGGTTGTTTTTTTGTTTTTTTTTTTATCTTAACTAGATTGTGATCTCATCCAGGGTGCCTTGGGAACCACTGTCTAATCACTGTTCTGGAAAGGACATTGAAGTATGACTGTCCTTTGAGATCCCTACACTCACTGGATCCGGAGTACCTTATACTTTCCCTGGGTACCTTTCTATTAACCCCCGTTAAGATCTATGTGAGAAGGGCTGAGGCTGTGGCTCAATGGGTAGTCTACACAGCATACATGAAGCCTTGGCTTCCATCTTTAGCCCTACTTAAACACTCATGGTGGCAAAGGCCAGGAATCCCAGCACTCAAAAGGTAGAGGCAGGAGGATCAGAAGTTCAAAATCATTCTCAGGTATAGAGTGAGTTCAAGGCCAGCCTGGGATACAAGAGATCTTGCCTCCAAAGATGAAAAAAGATCTACATTAAAATATCAGGGCCGGCCATGATGGTGAGTGCCTATAATTGTAGCACTTGGGAGGCAAGGGCAGGCAGATCTCTATGGGTTCGAGTCCTGTCTGGTCTACATAGTGAGTTCTAGGATAGCCTAGCGAGATATTCCTCCTTCAGAGCCACTCCCACTCTGGGGAGTGCTCTCTTTAATAAATCTATGTTTGCTATGTTTGCTACATTAAAAAAAGTCTTTGGTGCTGGAAAGATGGCTTGGCAGTTGGGAGTATTGCTCTTGCAGAGGACCGGAGGCCATACCTCTGGTGGTACACAACTGCCTATACCCGCAATTCCAGGGAGGCAACAGCCCCTCTGGCTTCTGCAGACACTTGAATACACTTGCACACACCCACACCCACCTACATATAAATATTTTTTAAAAAATCCTATTAGGTATAGTGGTGTATTCCTTTAATCCTAGCATTCAAGAGGCAGAGGCAGGTGAATCTCTGAGTTTGAAACCAGCCTAATCTACATATTGAGTTCCAGGCCAGCCAGGGCCGCACCATGAGATCCTGGTCACAAAATAACAGTCTTCTGCTTCATACTGGCTCAATCTGATATTCTTTTCTGTGGTCAAGGATGTGGTCTTGTGAGGCTGGAACTCTCTCCCCGAGTAAGGAACCACCCTCAGGCTGCTTCACTCCACTGGGCTGACATCCCACCCACCCTCCTTGTGCTGGCTAGCTTTATGTCACCTGGACACAAGCTAGAGTTCTCTGAAAGGAGGAAACATCAGTTGGAAAAAAAAGTCTCCTAAGATCCAGCTGTAGGGCATTTTCTTAATTGGTGATTGGTGGGGGAGGGCCCAGCCTGTCATATAGGTGGGGCCATCCCTGGCCCTGTGGTCCGGGGTTCTGTAAGAAAGCAGGCTGAGCAAGCCGTGAGAAGCAAGCCAGTAAGCCACACCCCACCCAGAAATCCATCTCCCACCCAGCACTGGGTTACGGGGACGCATGGTGACGCCTGGTTTGTTCCTGGGGGGCGGGGGTCCATAGTCAGGTCCTCACTGGACGGCAAGCACTTTACCCACTGAGGCTTTTCCCCAGCTCTCCGCAACTTTTTATTTGTCCATTTCCTCACTATTCTGAGCAGCCCGGGGCGGGGTCATCTAGACTTTTTTGTTTGACAAACACTCGAGTGGCAAGCCTCAGTCATGTCCCCTGCACATATTTTCATGGTACCTCTCTGACCCCAGCCTGCGGCCAGGTCCAGACTGGGCCATGACTCGCAGAAATGGGACACATAGTTGACTGACAAATGGAGGAGAGGGTTGGGCTCCCCTGGGGCAGTGGTTCTCAACCTCCCTGATGCTGTGACCCTTTAAAGTAGCTCCTCATGTTGTGGTGACCCTCCACCATAAAATTATTTTCGTTGCTACTCCAGTGTAATCCTGCCACTGTTGTGGATCATAATGTAAATATCTGATACAAAGATGCCTTAGGTGACCCCGGTGAAAGGGTCATTCGACACCCAAAGGAGTTGCGACCCACAGGCTGAGAACTGCGGCCCTGGGAGGTCTTGTGCAACACACGTTGGAGGTTATCCACGTAGAGACGAATCATAGCTCAGGCCAGTCTGCAGCTCCCACCCCCCCAACCCCTACTCGCAGGCCATGCTTGGGGCCTGGAGGGAAAAGGTCCCATCCCCTGAGATGCTAACTCAGAGCCCCAAGGGGGTGGGATCTGCCGTGACAATCAGGTAAAGGCTGCTCGCAAAGCAAGTAAAACAGAAGCCTTCAGGCAGGCTCTAAGGGACATAGATGGTTCCACTCTGGCCTAGCTCCAGGCTGCCTGCGCATTGACTCTTAAATCATGGAAAAGCCCTGAGAACAGAGATCTGGGGGCAGTAGGTCAGTGTGGTGTGGGAAGCTGGAGTCCAGCTCTGCTATTGTCTCCTATCAGATCTTCTGCGTCCCTGGAGCCCATCAGTAAGGCCAGTGGCTGGGCGATACAGGATGCCTGACAGTTCCTACAACCCAGCTGCCAGGCAGACAGGGTACTTGGTTTTTGCAGCTCTTGCCAGTGAGCTATCCTGTGTAGGAAGGCCAGAGAAACTGGGGACACAACAAGCCTACCCATACTGAGATATGTCACAACCATTTCTGGGTCTGGAGTGGAGGGACCATGCCTACGAGCACAGACCTGCCTGTACTCACGAGGTGCCACTAGTTAAATGCCAGGTATTGCTGGAGCCCAAAGCCCCAGGTCGTATCAGATTCTAGCTGTCCTCACTGAAGCCTAGATGACACCTGGGCACCTGGTTCCTTGGCTGAGGTCAGGTAGTTCCATCTTCACTCATGCCATGCTGGCTTCTGTTGGCTTGGGTTTCAAAGGCCACTTGGGTATGTGCCCATCTTCAGACTGGAAGAGTGAGCTCAGCATCAGGACCCATCTGGAATACAGCCCAGAGCAGACCATACAGCTCCTGGGAGTGAAGGCCATGCACGTCTAAAACATTTGTGGTTTTTTTCCCCCAGTACTAGAGATGGAACCCAGGGCCACTTGTATGCTAGGCAGGTATGTTACAGTTTATTTTTAGTTATATATAATTGTTTTGTGCACTGTTGGGTTAGGGTCTATCTAGGGCGTTTTGTGTTGTTTGCAGGTGTTGGACTTTTGTGGGGGTTAATTGCTAATGATCTGCATGTGCTATCAGTAGAATACTTGAGGAGTTCTGAAAGAATAAAAACACCTGAGCTCAGACCCTCAAGGTTCCACTGTCGATTGAGTATGGCACTGACCGGGACGGTGGTTCCCTCTGCTGCGGTCTGGCAGTTTGCATTTATGAAAATGCCTCCTCGACTCTCTCAGTCTGCTGTGAGAGCAGAGAGACTCTGCTCTCACAGCAGCCTACTACGACACAGGCACTCCACCCTGAGCCTGCCAAGCTCTGGAACCAGTCATGTAGACCAGGCTGACTTCAGAGATCTACCTGCCTCTGTCTCCCAAGACCTGGGATTAAAGGCGAGTATTCACCTGGCTCTCTTCTATTTTTAGAGATAGGGTCTCAGTATGTAACCTTGGATGTCCTGGGACTCGCTATATAGACTAGGTTGGTTTCAAACTCAAGAGATCCACTGTCTCTGCCTCCCAAGTGCTGAGATTAAAGGAATGTGCCAGCCACCATGCTCAGCTTATTTAAAAAAAAAAAAAAAAAAAGCTTTTTGAGACAGGGTCTCACTAACTTGCCAAGGCTGTGCCCATCTCTGGGTTGATCATCTTTTCCACCCACTTCCCAAGTCAGGTCCTCACTGTGGACTCGAGCACAGGCTGTAAGCTTGATTTGACCCTGGTTCCTCATACTTTTTGGTCACCACCCCCATGGACAGACCACAAACAAGCCACACACCACTGGCAGGTTGGAGGCTGGTTTTTATACAAAGGTAACTCAGGGCGGACCACGAGCACACTGCTGCAGGTCACCGCTGTCTGGCAGTAGTCAAGTCGGGGATGGCTGGGTGGGGAAGACAGTGTCACACAGATGGCCTGGTACACAGACGCAAGCAAGGAGCCATGACAACTCGCACTGAGCAGGACAGGACGGGAGGGGTAGGACCAGCAAGAGGCTCTGGCAGGTGGCAACTGCAACTTCTCATGCTCAGGATACCGGATTAGGAGCCAAGAAACCCAGCAGTGTCTTTGGAGCCCCCAGACCCCATGGAACCCCAGAATGTCTTACTTCTCGTGTGGCCCATTAGCTGGCCTCAAACCTGCTGTGTAGCTGAGGACGACCTTCAACTTCTGATCCTGCCTTGATCCTAGCTGAGATTATGGGCGTGTCTCACCATGCCCAGTTTTATTCCCTGTATCTGAAAGCTGGGAGAGTAAACTTTACTTTCTAGAGCTGCCTTGAGGGGAAAAGACACAGATACAGGGACATTTATCAAAGCACTCAACAGAGCTGGCACATAGAGGTATTTAATAAATTTTTTTTTTTTTGTTTGTTTTGGTGGAGCTGAGGACACAGGCCCTCAATTTATGTCAGGTAAGCACTCTACCAGAGCCCCAGTCCCAGCCATTTTTATTAATTTTGAGATAGGGTCTTGTTATACATAGCCTAGGCTGGCTTTGAACTTGTTCTGGAGTCCAGACAGGCGTTGACCTTTTGCTCTATCTGCCTCAACCTCCCAAGTATCTGGGATGACAGGCCAGCATGCCCTGGCTTCAATAAATAATTTTTAAATTCCTCGCTTGGACAGGACCTTTCTCAGAAGTCTAACATCTAGGAAGCCTTCTCAGCATACTGGCTAGGGCATGGCGACTTTCGAAGACTCCTTGGAGCCTGTAGCCCCTGTGGTACCCAGGGTCCCAGAATACACAGTGCCAGGACAGCTGATGGGGGAGGGAGGCTGCACCCCCTGGGAGGTCCCTGCAGAAGCTGGGTACACACTGGAGGTGTTGGGGTTAGGACCAAAGTGGTTCTGCACATAACACAGGCCGGAAGCAGGCTGGTATGGAGGCAGGCTGGGCATGTGCCCGGGAGGCCAGGAGGCTAGTCTCTGCCCACTGGCATGCTGCATCTGGGTGACAGGGTGACTTGGGTTCAGATGAGGGTGGCAATTCTGTGTGGGGTAGGAGCCAGGTGCAGGGTTCAGCCTGGAAAGGAACAAGAGAGAAGACAGTCATTCTCCTGGCAGGGACAAGGTACATGCACGGATGGGGCCACAGGAAGCTCTAGGTTTTAAGGGAGGAGAAGATTGATTTGGTGGGTGGGGAAAGAGCAGGGTTTCACATAGCTCAGGCTTCCCTGAATTCTCAATGTAGCTAAGAGTGACTTTGAACTTCAGATCTTTCTACCTGGACCTCCAGAACCTTTGGATTAGAGGCAAGGTGGGCATTACAGGTATGAGCCACTACAGGGAGCCTGCATGGAGCTCAGGATCAAATCTAGGGATTCATGCACACTGCGCCCAACTGCACACACAAATAAAAAAATCTTAAAAACACAAAAAAATTATTTCCTCTTGGGGCTGTGGTATGATTCAGTGGTGGAACGCTTGTTTAGTATGTGCCACCCCGTATTTCTATGCCCAGCTCACCTGCCCACTTCTGAGAGAGCTCTTCTCCTGAGGATCTCACTATATAGTCCTGGCTGGCCTGGAACTCTCTGTGTGGGCCAGGCTGGCTTCAAACTCAGAGAACTGCCTGCCTGTCTTCCTAGTGCTGAGAATTAAAGACTTGCATTACGATACCCAGCCTGGCATTCTTCTTAAAATGATTTCCCACTGGGCAATGTTGGCACTTGCCTTTACTCCCAGCATTCAGGAGGCAGAGGCAGGTGAATTTCTGAGTTCCAGGCCAGCCAGGGCTACACAGAGAAACCTTGTCTTGAAAAACCAAAATACCAAAAACAAAATGAACTCCTCCCAAAAAATTATTTTCTTCCCAACCACCCATCCATCCATGTGTGTGTGTGCGTGTGTGTGCGTGTGCGTGCTGTGTCAGAGAACATTCAGGAGTAGTTCTTTCCTTCTACCATGTGGGTCCTGGGGATGTACCTCAAGTCCTCTGGCTTGGTGGCAGTCCTTAGCTACTAAGCCATCTTGCTGGCCTCTGATTTTTTTTCTTTTTTACTAAACTGTCTCTATTTTTATTATAACAAACCTCCCAAACTCTAAGCCAAATCAACTCTCTAAACAAGAGCAATAACAGAGACAAAACAACCCGCATGACACCTCACTCAAATAAACACACGTGTCCTGTCGTAATGCTCTTGGCGACTCTGTTAGAGGACACCTGAAACATCATGTTCTGTTCTGATACCTGCAGCCAGCTTTGGCAATCAGTGACCATGAGCCACGTGAGGAACAGAGAAGGAACACAAAGGGCTACCGCCACACAGTGGCCAAGGCTCAGACCAGGCACCAGGTGACACAGCTTCCCACTGGGCAAGTATAACTCAGAGTAGAACTTTTTTTCTGGGCCCATTCACCAGGAGTGTGTGTTTGGGCTTGTGACCCCACCCAGTTGCTGTCACACAGGGGACTCCTTGAGGGGGAAGCCTGTCCTTCTCAAGTCTGTCAGAAGCACACACTCTACCACTGAGCCAGATCCCCAGCCCTTGATTTTTTCAGATGTGGTGAGCTGAGGTGGGGTTTCACTATATAGCTCAGACTGGCCTCCAACTCCAAATCCTCCTGTCTCAGCCTATCACGTGCTGAGATTACAGGTGGGACGATGCCCTGCTCCTGCCTTGGCTTTAAAAATTGCTCAAAAGGAACCTGGAGACACAGCTCAGTTGGTAGGGTGCTTGCCTAGCATGCACAAAGCTCCGGGTTCCATCCCCAGCGCCTCATAAACTGGACAGTGGTGCATGACTATAATCCCCAGACTGAGGCGGAGGCAGCAGGATCAGAAGTTCAGGGTCATTTTGGCTACATAACTATTGAGGAAGGACTGGGCTACACGAGACTGTCTCAAAATAGACAAAAACACATACAATAAATAAATTAGCATAGAGCCCAAACCAAACTATTCCAGTTCAACAAAGCTTACTGCAGACATAGGGAGTGGAGGGAAACGCCCCAGAGCTGGGAGAGGGCGGAAGCCCAGAAGTGCTGGAGCTGTGGGGTCTTAGGGTGGGGCAGGGCGGGGTGGGAGAGACGAAAGCTGGAGAGAACATAAATGGCAGAGGCGGTATGGAAAGGACCTGCAGGCCGGAGACCCAAGGTCACACCAGGCTCGTCCCTGAACTGTTGTTACCTGGGAACACATGTCCTTTTGGTCTCTTCTATAAAGAAGGCATGAGGCCCAAGTTCTGGCGGCCTGCCTGGCATTTTCCAAGAACAAACAAGCCTGGACTGGAAAAATGGCCTCAGCTGCTCATGGGGGAGCCAAGAAACTCAGGTCTCGGGCCCTGTCACCTGCTGAGCACTGCCCAAGCATGCTAACTGCCACAGCCCATGTTCACTAAGACGCAGTGTGCAGGACACCGTCCCTCCACTGAGTTACATGCAAATGTCCCTGACCACTCACACTTGGTTCCTTTTCACACAGGGCAGCAGCCAGTGTTCAGAAGATATTTCTTTCCTTATTTGCAGTGCTGGAACCCAGGGCCTTGCGTGAAATCAGGGAAGTGCTCTACTGCTGAGCCACACCCCCAGCCCCTCACTAGGGGATTCTAGCCCAGTACTCTATGCTAAACTGGAACAACCCTTGGCTGCAGAGCTGAGAAAATGTTCCTTTCCTCTGTTTTCCAAGGTGAACCAGCCACACGCTTTGCTGGCTCTGCAGTTGCTCTTGGTGTGAGAGTGAGAGCCGGCCGTGGGATTATATCTACAGCCTACTATCTGAGAGAATGGACAAGAGACTCCCAAGTTCAAACCCAACCCTTGCCTTCTGTGACACTGACTCAAAACTAAAAGCAGGGGTGGTAGTAGCACAGCGGCAGAGCATCTGACTAGCACGCCAACGGCCTTGGGCCCTACCCCCCAGCACTGAAACCAAGCATGCAGCCAAAGAGGGACTCATACTTACTTCCGGCTCTGGGCTGCTCTTCTTTCAGCAGAAGAACCTGAGATGTACTTGAACAGGGGAATCCTCCTCATGAAGCTGAAAGGGAACTTCTGATCGAGCTTCAGGGCTACTCGCTCGGAGAGGTCGAGGGAGTAGCAGTAGGTGAGGCCATCTGAGGTGGGTGTATTAAGTAAAACTGAAGGCAGGAGGGAGGCAGCTGACACCCTACGAGGACCCAGACCGTGGGAGGTACAGGTGTATGTCAGTCTCTGCAGATCTGGCATCGCCATACATGCACCTCACAGGGAACAATGCCATGGGGTGAAGGGTGTGCATTACAGTTCACACATACCTCCTGGGCCTTCCAACCATTAGTCACAAGCCAGTCTTTTTGTTTTGCTTTTACGAGACAGGGTTTCTCTGTTGTAACTCCGCCTGTCCTGGAACTCATTCTATAGACCAGGCTGGCCTTGAACTCAGAGATCCGCCTGCCTCTGACTTCGGAGTGCAGGGATTAAAGGTGTGCACCATCTCTGCTCAGCTATAAGCCAGTCTTAATGTAACTCGGACTGGTATGTATACCCCTGGACTTTTGCTCCAAATCAAACGGGCCCTGCCTCGGTGTGACCAAGAGAACTTCACATGGCCTTTTGTTGAGCGAAGAGGGAGGTATACGTAGCCCAGTCTGGCTTTAAACTTACAACCCTCCGACTTCCAACCCCTGGGTGCCCGGATTACGAGGCAGAGGCATGCACCACCACGGCAAGTTTCAGTGTGGCTTCTCTGGAAGCGTTTTCTCCAGTCACCATCCCTGCCTCGGTCCATCGCTGCCTGTGCAGCCACAAAGGTACAGCCCGCTTCATATACCCTTCAACAAACATTCTTATACTTATTCTGTATGTGTGTCTGCACACGGGTGCAAGTGGTCTCAGGGATCAGACGCAGGCTGTCAGGCTCGGCAGCAATCGCTTTGACCCATTGGGCCACCGTACTAGCCGCCCTGCAGTACATATCAGGCATCTACTCTATGCCTGCAGCAAGGGGGTAAGCACACGTTGAGTACTCCTTATCCAAAATAGCTCTGGGGAAATCTCTCAGGTCTTACAGGGTTATTTGGGGGCTTGCAATATGCAGGACAAAACCCACTTATGTTTCACCTGTATCTTACGCAGCCTGAGGTGATTTTACACAGTATTTTGGGTGCAACCACGTTCTTACTTCGGTTTACAGAGTCAGGTCAGGTGCTGAATGTGCCATCTGTGTCATGTTGATGCTCAAAACATTTCAGACTTTGAAGCATTCTGGATCTGAGAATTCCTAATTAGGGAGCCTCAGTCCCTAGTAAGTGTCAGATAAGGGCAGTGCTGGCCAAGTAGTTCAGTGGGGAGATGACCAGGCTGACGTATCAGAGGGCCGAGGCTGGATCCCCGCCCTGCCTAGAACGAATGAAGGCAACAGGCTACAATCCCAGCGACTCCAGAGGAGGCTGGAGGGTTAGGACTCCAATCTTCCACCTCAATCAGCTCCGGGCCCAACTGGGCTACCGTACACCTTACCTCAAAACTACAAAAGAGGCAAGCTGGGTGTGGTGCACACACCTACACCTTTAATCCCAGCACTCAGGAGGCAGGAGGCAGGCAGATCTTTGTGAGTTTGAGGCCAGCCTAGTCTACACAGTGAGTTCCAGGTCATCTGGGCTTATATAAGACCCTGCCTCAAGAGAAGTTACCTTTTGAGAGCAGGGGAGCTAAAGATGGCTCCATAGTTAAGAGTGCAAACTGCTCTTCTAAAGGATCCAAGTTCAGTTCCCAGCACCCACATGGCAGCTCACTACCACCAGTTCCAGGGGACCTGACAGCCTCTTCTGGCCTCAAGTGCCAGCATGCAGGTGCACATATCCACAGACTTACTTATAAAAATAAACCTTAACAAAAACAGGAAAGTGCACAGCAAGAAATTTGTAATTGGGGTGCGGTAGCAGGTGTGGTGGTTAGTGCCAGTAATCCTAGCACTTAGGAGACCAAGGTGGGTCTTGAGTTTGATGCTACCCTGTGCCACATAGCAAGAGCCTGCTATAACCTGTTTTCCCCTGAGAAAAAGAAAATCAAGGGCTGGGATGTAGCTTGACAGTGGGTAGAGCGCCTGTCAATCATGCACAGTGCCCTGGGCTTAATACTCTTAACCTTGCAAAAATAGAACAAAATACCAACAAGCCCAGTGTGTTTCTCCACCCTTCCATGCACATCTCCAGGTGATGGGTATCTCAGATTCTTCCATGAACACTGTGTGAACACCTGACACCTGTGTGTGGAGGCCAGTCACCAGCCTCGGGTGTTGATCCTCAGGAGATAGGGTCTCTCACTAGATCGGGAACTCACCAAAATAGGTGAGCCCATCATTTAAATTCCAGGGCTACGACTTGTGCCCTCAGGCTCGGAGGTGCTTTACTGTCACAGCCACCTCCCAGCCCTCTTCCAACGGAACCTCACGCTACAGTTAGTTGAGTAGATTACACCTCAGTTTACAAGGAAGAAAAGTCAGGCCAGTACAATTAAGCTCAAACTGCTAACTGCAGTTCTGAGCTGGCCTGGGCAGGCAGCCATATCTGTATTTTCCAGAGGAGCTCTGGTTCGGAGGGGAACAGAGCTGCCCAAGGGTCTGAAGTTTTCCAAGCTGGAGCCCAAGACTGTGTGCCCTACACCCCAAGCCCTCCAGGGGGGGGTGGGGTGTCTGACCTCTGGTGTACCTCGCTCTGCAGTTCCCTTCCAGGAAGGATACAGGATAGCCCGATCAAAAGGCCAGAGACGTTGCTCAGGAAGGAGGTCTGCGGAATGAGCCACGAGGCACCCAGCAGGAGCCACGGCACAAGGACTGAAGGCACCACCACGCCGAACACCAGGGCCCGCCTCATCCGGGAGCGGACGGAGGTGACTCCCAGCATGGCAAAAGCTACCGGGGTGAACCCTCTGGCATCCTCCACCTCACCCAGCTTGGACAGCGATGACACAGACTCGAAGGACAGGTAGATGATGGCAGAAAAGATGGTGAAGATCAAGGTGAAGAAGCAATGGCGGACAGTGCCCACGGTCCTCTCGAAGTTGCCAGCAAAGCGCCAGATAATGATGGCGCCACAGAGCAGGGAGACTGGATTCTCGTAGACGAAGATGTAGGTCACGAGCCTGTAAACTAAAGATGGTTTGGGTTAGGGTTAGTGGTCCAGTGCAACGCTGTCCCAACTAGAAGTAACCAAGTCCTACGCCAGTTAGGGAAGGGAGAGCTGAAGGCGGGGCTGTAGCTCAGTTGGTGGGGTGCCTGCCTACCATGCACAAAGCCCTGAGTTCCATTCCTAGCACGACATATAGCACACGCAGGAAGTGGTGATGCACACCTATGACCCTAATACTTAGGAGGTAGAGACAGGAAGGTCAGGAGTTCAAGGTCATTCTCGGCTACACTGTGAGTTTGAAGCCAGGTTGGTCTACATGGGACCCTGTCTCAAAAAAACCAGGAAAGTGCGAGTAGTGCCCGTGATTCAAGGCATAAGTATATAATATAGTCTCCATTCCTGGAGCCAGGGTTATCAAGGCCAATTCCCATGATTCAGAGCGTGAGTATATAATGTCTCCATCCATTCCCAGCCCTGGAACAAAGATTATCAAGACCAATTTCTATGTGTGAAAAAAGGTAACTTTTGAAAACTGGAGTGGTTTCTGAACTTGTCCAATGCTTTATAGCAACGTTTTAGATTTTCTTTTAAAGAATTTTTATTTTTCTGTATCTGTGTATACGCCATTGGTACGCAGGTGTCTGTGGAGGTCAGAAGATAGTGTTGGATCCCCTGGAGCTGGAGTTACAGGCAGTTGTGAGCTGCCTCGTGTGGAGCACTGGGAACCAAACTTGGGTCCTCTGCAAGAGCGGCAAGCTCTCTTAACCGCGGAGACATCTCTCCAGCCCTCCTTTTTTAGATTTGCAATACTGACCTACCTCACTGGGCAGTCTGAGGGTTAATTAATTGTAACAGCTTCAGGGTAGACTGAGTGGGTGTCACTTAACACACTGTGTGCCCGACTCCTCAGCTGTAATTCTGGCCTCTCCTTCCATAGAGGCTGTTCAGGGGAAGAGAAAAGGAACCATGAATTATTTTGTGGCTTATAAGGACTATAACGTTATCATTAATAATATACAAGAATTTGAAGTCTTCTTTAAGAGTGCTTTTACAGTTCTACAGGTGCGGCCAAGATTTACATGCCCTAAGATAGTAAAGAAAGTCCCTTCCTCTCTCTGGGTATGAGACAAAGTTTCACTATACAGCCCTGATTGGCCTATAAATGCTATGTACAGGATGGGTGTAGTAGGATATTTTATAGTCATGGATAATATTTCCGTAAACTGTCTTGTAGCACGTAAAGGATTCGCTTACTACCTGTAAACAATGGAGTGGCCACCCAGTTCTCCATATGAACAGGACACTGGATAACCTTAAGGCAGATGAAGGTGAGGCTCCATTCATTTGTATATTGGAGGGCTGGCTGGAGACAGGGAGGATTTGGAATGAAAAAGCACCTAGGGCTGTGGCGGAGAGGGGAAGCAGGAGGAGAAGCAGAGGATAGAGGAATAGAGACAACAGTGTGAGAGAAAGATGGAATGAAGTCTCTTGCCTAGCTACCTGGGTATTGAAACCCTGAGAACTGACATGGCTCGTAATTAATAAAGACCACTGAGAAAAACCAACGCTGGATTCTTATTAAACACTGAACCTTATTTTAACAGCTGGCTCCTATTTCCGGATTATAGGTGTAAGTCACCACACTTGGCTTTTACTTTTATTTTTGAGACAAGGTTTTGATATGTAGCCCAGGCTGGCTCTGATACATGTCTTTGTTCTCGTACTCAGAAGACTGAGGCAGGAGGACAGTGGGCTTGAGGTCAGTCTGGGCTACATAAACAGCAAGAGCCTGTTGCAAAGAAAACAAACAAAGAAAGAAAGGAAAAGGAGGGTGTGTGCCTCATCTAGACTGGCATTTCGATGACCATAAGAAGCATCTAAGAAGTGTAGCTAACGCAAGGGGGAGAGTTTTAGCTTTAAGCAGAAAATCGCAATACTCCAGTCAGACCATCTCTCGAGGCCTTTAATACTCGTTGGGATGTGTCTCAAGTTGAGATTTTAACAGTGAACATGAACAGATTCTACAAGCAACTCTCTAAGATTCAGAGAGCCGGTGAGGTGGCACAACAGGTAAAGGTACTTGCTGCCTGAAGACCTGAATTTGATTCCCAGGACCCCGTGCTGGAAGGAAAGACGCCCGCCAGGTTGACCTCTGACCTCCACATGTGTGCACACACACACGTAAACACATGATTCACATATGTATTTATCTATATAAAGATGTGATTGTATACTCAAAGCCCTAGTAAAACGTCATACTAAAAAAAAAAGAAACTGGGTTCCTATCTCAATTTTATGAGGTGTTAGCAGTGTGATTCACTGATTCGGCCTCAATTTCTGGTAAACAGGCAATTTAATACGGCCTTCATGAGATCGCCGAGAGGATTACACGGAATGAATGTGCAGGCCCCTGTTACATTAGGAGCAACCTGGATTTCCCAGAAAAAGAAGGCGGAAGAAACAAAGACTAGGAATCCTGTTTTTGGCAAAAGGACGATTACAGACTTAATTGGTCCGAGAAATGTCTCTCCCCTGGGAAAACAAAACACTTTACCAGGGGCAGAAGACAGGCTGCTTTCCTTGTTTCCTGAGCTGGAATTAAGAGTCAGGATTAAGGTAAAGAGACTCAGCAGAAAATTCTAGACTCAAGAGGAAGAGCCATTCATAGGCTCATTCATAGTCCATTTGTCACCATGTAGGTGACAGACGTCTGCTGTGTTCCTGTGAGGCTCAGGCCTTCAGCGGATGGGGTCTGTGTTTACGAACCAGGGAGGATGAAGGAAGGGTATTCATCTCAAAGAATGAATGGAGGATCTGGGGTGACATGGGCAGCTTTGGGTACGGAAGGAATCGGTCAAAGTGATGATGAGGCTTTGGGCAAGACATGCTGGAGCTCCAAGTGGGAAGGATGGTGATGAGCGCGGAGACTGGGGGTTGCCTGCCAGTGAGGCCGGAGCTCAGGGATTGGGGAGTCCGGGGCAGAGGAGGCGCGCCATCCCGCCCCTGGCTCACCTTGCCAGTTGCGCAGGGCCTCGGAGCGCAGCGACAGCCCCGAGGGCGCCAGAGGCGGCTGCAGCAGGAACAGGCGGGGCCCCGACACCAGCAGCGAGAGCAGGGCGGTGAAGAACGTGGCGGAGGGTACCTCGGGACACGAGCACCAGAAGCGACTCGCGGGCCCCGGGACCGCCATGTCCGCCAGACCTTCCCGCGCTCCGCCTCGGTACTCGCCGTCTACCTCGGCTATTTCCGTCTCCCTGCGGCAGTGTCCCCTGGCAACAGCAGAAGGCTGGCCTCTCTTCAGGCTCCGCCCCGCAGAAGAAGGACCAATCCCGTGTAGCCATCCGCCCTTACCCGCCCTCTCCCACCCAAAGGAAGCCGGGAGTTGTAGTTCCAGCTCGCCCACAGTACTGCTCAGGCTGTCTCAGGAGTGTTCTTGGCCAGGCTTCTTCTCTCTCTTATTTATTTTTTTAAGTTATAGCTGTTTGTTGGTGTGTGGGCGAGGGCACGTGCGTGCAACGTGTGTGGAGGACCGACGATAACTTAAGGGAGTTTGTTCTCTCCTTTCACCTGTGGGTCCTGGGCATTGAATTTAGGTTATTAGACTTGGCAGCAAGCACCTTTAACCGCTGAGCCATCTCGCTAGATTTTCATTTTTAAAACGATTTTTATTTGCTATTACTTCATGAGAGAGAGTGTGTAAATGTACACACAAGCACCTGTACTTGTGGCCATCTCGAAGAGTCCTTTAGAAAACGAATTTTTATCAGCATATATTAATTATACATAATAATGGGTTTATTATGACATTTTCACACGTGCGCAACGTATTTTGATCATATTTGATCACAGCTTCTCTACCCTCTCTTGTCTTCCTACCTAATCTCCCTTTTGCTTCCATGTTGTTGGGGTGTTTGTTTGTTTGTTGTTTTTTTTATCTTTTTGTGACCCCCCCCCCCCCACGAGTTTCATTAAAGTCACTTACAGGAGCAGGTTGAAAGATATTTACAGAGCATGGGCATCTAACCGGTACCTACATCACTTTAGAAAATCGCTCTCCCTCTCCCAGCAACCATTAACTGCCAGTAGATCCTCAAAGAGGGGGTGAGACCTTGAGAACCAACCCTTCTCGCTTTTGTTTTTCAAAGACATTCTCATGTAGCCCCAGCTGGCCTTGAACTTGAGCTCCTCCACCTACAGGGTGTTTAGGCACCACCTCAGTTTAGGCGGTACTGGGGATGAACCCAGCGACTCGAGCATGTTTAGTAAGCACTCTACCACTGAACTAAGCTCTCAGCCTTGTTCTTCCCAGTGTAATGATTATGATGCCTTGCGGCCCACAGAGCCATATTCTCACACACGTGCACCACTTGTGTTTACCTCTGTTATGCCAACAGAGACACTGAGTCTAGAGTTCCTGAGGTATATGGTTAAGTAGTAAAGAGAGGATTAGAACTTGGATCTTTCCACCTGAATTGGCCAAGACCGTGCAGATACCTTCTGGAGCTGGATTGGAGATGAAGGATGAGGAGGAGGGGAGGGGAGGAGAGTCAACTGAAGGGACTCAAGAATTACGCATGCGCTGTGTCGCTTTATTAAGAGCTGCTTTAGCCTCTTACAACATGAAAAGCGCTTCCCGTAGAACAAAGCTATTTCAGGTGGACAACTTGTGTGTCTTTTCTGAGCTACAAGTTTCTTAGCAGGTGAGGCTGCTTCCCAGTGAAGTCACTGGTGGAGAGAGGGAGAGAGAGAGAGAGAGGGTTAGTACTTGGATCTCAGTTTGTGGGGTCCCGGCGGCCGGGGGCGATTTCGGATATCCCTTGACAGTATGTTTTGTTAGTACTGGGCTTTGAGCCTACAGTCTCATTCATGAGAAGCAAGTGCTTTACCACAGAGCTACAGGCCCAGCCCTCCTTCCCAGTATGCATTAACAGACTCCTGAAAAATAAACAGATGTAATCAAGAAAATGGCCTCTTGATTAGCTCAGTGAATCAAGAGAGTTGAAAGAAGAGCCATATCGAGCCCCCAAAGAAACAATAGCGTTGTTCACATATCTACCACTAGGGGGCAAGTAGGGGCTACAGACAGGAATAACCACAGAGCTATGTTTAAAAAGGGGAGGTATTTGGGGAAGTACTTAGCCTGGGGGCCTGAGTTTGACTCCTTGGTCATGGTGGAAAGAGTCAGAGAGCCAACGTCTGCAAGCTGTCTTCTTTCCTCCACGCATGAGCCCACATACATAGACACAAACAAACATAATAGAATGAAAAACAGAAATTGGGCGTGGGGGTGGGGATAGGCACAGCCTTTCTTTCGACACAAACCACAGCTCTCATTTCAAAGAGTTTGTTCTTGAGCTAAATATATAGAAATAGTTTCATCAAGTTTTAATAGCTATTTAATACCACAAAGGTCATAAATCAAGACTTTGTTTTTAGATACATTGCTATGAACATCAGGGTCACAGATGCTATTGGTGGGTACTACGCAGACAGAGGACCCGAGTTCTGTTCCCAGCTCCCATAGGATGGCTCACAACTGCCTGTAGTATTCAGTTCCGGGGAATCCGACACTTGTGGCCTCCACAGGTACCTGCACTCACATGCCTGTGCACAAAAATACACACACGCATGCACATATACATACATATAATAAAAGCAAAAAGTCTTCTGAGGAAAAAAAATGCTAGAAGGAAGACTAGTAGATGCCTCAGTGGGTTAAGGAGATTGCTGTCCAGTCTAACAACTAGGGTTCGATCCCAGAGACTCTTGTGATAGAAGAGAACCTGTAAGCACTTAAGCTATGCTTTAAATTTTAATTATTGCGCCTAAGCGATCTATAAAACAAAAGAAACAAATAATCCTGTAATTCCAACTTGCCCAAGGACAGATAACTTCCTGGATTGCCGGATGGGGGCTGTTCATGTGAGATAACAGGCCATGGGTTTCTATTCTCTAAGCAAGCTTGGGTGATCCAACTGCACCGGATGTGCTCCAAACGCATCGGATATGCTTAGTCACTTGTAGGTGGGAGATAACCCAGACAGGAAGTACGTCAGATAGATGCTTGCCCCTGATTGGACCTGGTGGGAAGTATGTAGCCTGATGGGTTCTGCCTTTGTAAGCACCTGCCAGATATGACTCAGCACCATTCTGTAGGAATGTTAGAATGATCCTGGTCTGAGTCCATCCTGCAAACCAGGATGGTTTTAAAATCTGGAAAGTGTTTCCTCAGGAACCAGCGCACAGAAACTGTCTTCCAGAACCGGTTGAGGTTGTATCTCGTGCTGGTAGCCAAACTTGGTACTGTAAGAGTCACCCAGGTGGTGCTTGTTTTAAAGGCATGAAGGGGTCATGGAGAGCAGCTGATGCTTGGCACTGTGAGAGGCCAGAAGAGGCCATTGGTGACAGTGCAGCCTCAGTGGCAGTTGAAGGCAGTCATGGTTTGGCACTATGAAGAGAGCCCAGGAAAGACTTTTGGTGAAAGTGTAGCCCAGTTGCAGCAAGGGACTCCAGCGTTCTGAAGATACCAGTGCCATGGGATGACCATCCAGAACAGTAGCGGCAGTGAAATAGAGCCTGGAGGACAAGCTGTGTGTGCTGCAGAGGGCAGAGCCAGACCCAAGCCCTTTGGAGAAGCCCAGAAGACCATGAGTGAATTTCAGATAATTGGACATTGATAATGTTTTTCTGCTGCCCAAAGACAGTGTAAAAGCTTGATAGATGCTTGGTTTCATTTGGTCCTGTGAATTAGCAACCTTCTTGATTGTTTCTCATATAAATAGTTTTGTTGGTGTAGTGTTAAATTGTATTATAGAGATAAAGCAATTTTTTGACTTATACAGAAAAGGGGAAATTCAGTAGAAGTTTATTTTTAGTTAAGTTTAATTGTTGGCGTGCACCATTGTGTGAGGAACTACCTAGGTCTTGACATTTTGTGCTGTCTGCAGGTGTTGGATTGAGGTGGGGGATGTTTGATTACTCAGGATCTGCACGTGCTATCAGCAGAACACCTGAGGAGTTCTGTATCAGTACAAACACCTGAGCTCAGACGCTCGGGGTTCCACTGTCCAGTATGGTGCTCGTCAAGAGGATAATGGTTCCCACTGTCCAATGGTGCTCGTCAAGAGGATAATGGTTCCCTCTGCAGAGGTCTGGCAGAGTTTGCACATATTAATATGCCTCCTTGTCTCCTTGCTGGGCTGCCACAGCAACATACTACTACACTTAGGGGCAGGCAGACATAGTGGTGCACACCTGTGATCTCAAAACCAGGAGGTAGAGGCAGGAGGATCAGGAATTCAAAGTCACCCTCTACTACATACAGAATTTGATGCCAGCCAGAGCTACAAGTGACCCTGTCTCAAATTCTTCTCCCTCCCTCCAAAAGAGGGAAAAGAGATGGCCAAGAAGCTTTTTTGTACTGTTCAGTCTTCTTTATGGTTACATATCACTTGGACTTCTGGGAACAGCTTAGGAGTCTTATAAAAATTGACAGTTGAGGGGAAAGCAGGCAGGCACCAGGCTCAGACAGTCAGTGGATGGGATGGTCAGGGGATAGAAGATGTCAGGTGTTAGTCCAGTTCTCCAGGCTTTAGTCAGATGAAGCAGCCAAAGGGGGCTGTGAAAATTCATTCCTTTAGTTACAAGTTAGAACCCGATGCAGTAACTTTCAGTTACAAGTAGCACTCCAGTGGAGAGCAAGACAACAGTTTTCAGGAAGAAAGAACGGCTTTCAGTTACAAGCCGGGCAGGAGAACTAGGAGGGAGAGTTCAGTTACAAGTGAGAAAGAAAGCAGATACGACCACCCTCAGTCATCACAGATGTTTAAACTAACACTGGTGTTGATGTAGCCATAAACCAGAAGAGAGATTAAGGTTTTGCTTAACAGGACACAAAATACTAGTCCAGGAATCTGGAGGAGAGGCTGACAGTAGAAATGGGAACTTGAGCTGCTGTTATCCACGTCCAGGGCTTGGAAGGAGGAAGCAAGTGCCCTGCCCTTCCCTTCTTTGCACTAGTCCACACAGACTGTGCTCCCAGGCCACTTCTAGACACACTTTATAAACACGTGGTATTTATTCTGTATGTGGGTGTGCATGGACTCTCACACCACAGCACGAATGTGGAGTCAGAGGACAGGAGTCCGATATCTTTTTCAACTATGTGAGTCCCGGGGATGGAACTTGGGTTATCAGGCTTGGCAGCAAGTGCCTTTCTCCACTGAGCCATCTTGCCAGCCCAAATGTGTGTGTGTGTGCTGGTTATTGAACTCTGCAAGAACAAGGGCTAACTGCTGAGCCATCTCTCCAGCCCCATCTCTCTCTCCCTCTCTCCCTCTCTCTCTCTCTCTCTCTCTCTCTCTCTCTCTATATATATATATATATATATATATATATATATATATAATTTCTTTCCTCTTTCCTTTTTCCCTTCCTTCCTTTCTCTTTTCTTTTTTCTTTTTGGTTTTTTGAGACAGGGTTTCTCTGTTGTAACTCTGGCTGTCCTAGAACTTACTCTGTAGACCAGGCTGATCTCAAACTCACAGAGATCTACCTGCCACTGCCTCCCGAGTTCTGGGATTAAACGTGTGTGCCACTACCGCCCAGCTAAAAATACATTTTAGAGATTTATTTTTAATTTTTATTTGTTTGCCTGTGTATATTCCATGTGTAGTTCCTATAGTGGCCAGAAGAGGGCGTCTGGTCCCCAGAGCTGGAGTTACAGGCTGGTGTGAGTTGGGAACTGAACCCAGATCCCCTGGAAGAGCAGGAAATGCTCTTACTCACTTGGTCATCTTTCCAGACTCCCACTTTTATTTTTTAAGAACATCTATTCTGCTGTGTGTGGTGGCTCATAACCTTTCATCCCAGCACTCAGGAGGCAGAGGCAGCTTGGTCATTGTGAGTTTGAAGCCAGCCTGGGCTACACAGCAATATCCAGGCCGCTGGAGGTACATACCCAGACACTGATCCCTGCCCTTTCTCCTCCCCAAACCCCACATACATTGCTAGGCCAGGCACGATAACGCGTTCTTATCACGCCAGCACTGAAGAGCTGAGGCGGGGCTGCTGAGATGAGCTGAGTTTGGTTCCCAGAATTCACATAAAGGTGGAAGGAGTCAGCTGACTCCACCTCACTGAGGCACTTTTTACATGGGTGCTGAGGCTCAAAATCAGGTCTTCTTGCTCTCTAGAAGACACTTTACCAACAGAGTTATCTCCTAACCCATATTGAAACAAAATCCCTCTGTGTATCTCTGGCTGGCCTCAAACCTGTGGCAATCCTCCTGCCTCCTCTTCCAGGGTGCTGGGGTTACAGAAAAGGCCATGGAGGTTAGAGGACAACCTGCAGGAGTCAGTTCTATCCTACTGTGGGTCTCAGCGATGGCTTGGCAGCAAGCCCCTTTACCTGTGAGCCATCTTACCAGCCCATCAGCTCCATTAAACATTATTTATTATTTATGTGTCTTGGCGTTTTGCCTTCATATATGTCTGTGCACCACATGTGTGCCTTGTGCCTTTGGAATCCAGAAGAGGATTGTGGATCCCTGGGAACTTCAGTTACATACAGGGTGAGTCCATCCATGTGGGTGCTGGGAATTGAACCCAGGTCCTCTGGAAGAGCAACCAGTGTTCAATCATAACTGCTGAGCCATCTCTCCAACCCCCAACCCCCAACTCCATTTTAAAGAAAATCTTAAAGTTCAGAAAGGTAAAGTGCTTAGGCAAGGTCACACAGCCATTGAACAGCAAAACCAGAACCCAGACTAGGTGAACTAACAATGATAAGTTCATAGTTCTTCCTATAATATTGGAATCTGTAGATTAGGGACCCCATGAGCTTTGTGGAAGCCCATGACCCCCTACATGGTATGGTTCTACTTCCCAGCTTTTGGTGGGAGAACTTTGCTTTATAGCTGAGTCATAGCTACAAAGGGAAGAAAATTTGTGTGGGAGGCTGGGGATGCCTGTTACATCTGATTTAGTAACCAGAATATGGACCGTTCATATATGCATCATGATGGCTTTAAGTTTACTTCATGGAAAATTGAAGACTAACACCCCCACCCCACCCCCCATTTTTTGTATCCCAGACTGGGCTTGAGCTCACTGTGTTGCCAAAGATGTCCTTGAACTCCTGAACTTCCAGCCTTGATCTCCCAAGAGCTGGAACTATAGGTGTGTGCCTCTATGCCTGACTTCCAAATCAACCTAAAAACTTTGTTGCTGTTGAGACAGTGCCTCACTACACAGCTCTGATTGGCCTGTAAGTCACTGTGTAGACCAGACTGGCCTTGTGCTCACCAAGATCCACCTGTCTGTAATAATTCTTTATATTCTGGTGAGTTTTAGCAAAGGTTTATCTCTTATAGGGGAGGGGGAGGGGAGGGGGAGGGGGAGGGAAGCTGAGTCTGGGGTAGAACAGGACTCTGTAGACAGGGAGAAAGGGGGGGGAGATAGGACAGTAGGATGAGAGACCAAAAAGAGAAGACAGAGAACTGTGGCAGAGATTGGTTATATGGGGTTCGGCGGGGTCCCCTGCTGATGATGTAGGACAGGTAGCTGGAGGCAGGTACAGCTCAGGTACCAGGTCGGGGCGGAGACAGTTCCACAACAGTCTCCGCTTCCCAGGGGCCAGGATTCAATGTGTATATCTCAATATTAGTGCACTTGAAATTTTTTTTTATTTCTTTGTGCGTGTGTATGTGTGTGTGTATGATGTGTACGTATGGTGTGTGTGTGTGTGTGTGATGTGTATGGTGTGTGTGTGTGTGTGTGATGTGTATGTATGGTGTGTGTGTGTGTGTGTATGATGTGTATGTGTGAGTGTGTGATATGTGTGTGTGATGTGTATGTGTGTTTGTGTGTGATGTGTACGTATGTGTGTGTGTGTGTGTGTATGATGTGTACATATGGTGTGTGTGTGTGTGTGTATGATGTGTATGTATGGTGTGTGTGTGTGTGTGTGTATGATGTGTATGTATGGTGTGTGTGTGTGTGTGTATGATGTGTATGTATGGTGTGTGTGTGTGTGGTGTGATGTGTAAGTGTGAGCATGTGATATGTGTGTGTGATGTGTATGTGGTATGTCTGTGGTGTGTGAGTGTGTGAAGTATGTGTGTGTGTGTGTGTGTGAGTGTGTGAAGGAGGGGTACCACAGCATGCATGTGGCAGTCAAAAGACAACTTAAAGCAGTCAGTTCTCTCCTACCATGGGGGGCCCAGGGGTGGAACTCAGGTCCCCAGGCCCCACTGAATCCTCTGTCCCCCAAAACACTGTTGAAGTGAAGAGGCCTCAGTACATGCCGTCCTTGTGGGGGAGTGGGATGAGCTCTCCACCCCCAGCCAATCATGAGGAAGGCAAATAACAGCCATCTGTAATCAAAACAAGAGCAGCTGTGGAGAGTGAAGGGCACCTGTAAGCCTAGCACTTGGGAGGCTCGGCCAGGAGAATCTAGAGTTCAAGGGCAACCTGGGCTACAGAGTGAGAACCTGTCTAAAAAGAAACAAATAGACAAATAAATAAATAAATAAACAAACAAGAGCAGCAAAACTATCCAAACGGGGGAAGGTCGCCAGGAACCTGGCTCAGTCGGCCCAGTATTTTTACACCTAATAAACTGGGCATGGAGGTGAACACCTTTAATCTCAGCATTCCTGAAGTAGAGGCAGTGAGGGGTGGGGAGTTGGGGTTTGGGGGTGGAGGGATAAATCTCTGTGAGTTCAAAGTCAGCTTGGTCTACATAGTGAGCTCCAGGCAAGCAAGAGCTACACAGTGAGACCCTGTCTCAACAAATACATTTAAAAAAGCAACCTTTAGTGAGTTGTTCCTCTACAGAGCTGTATCTGGGATGGGGAAGGGGAGGGGAGGGGAGGGTGCGTGAACCAGAGATGGGCAGAGGCTGAAATTAACATTAGCGAACACCAGATGTCACACTTCGCATAGCTGACAGAGAGCGCCACACTTCTATTCTGGGGTGGTTTCTGGGTTGACCCTCCTTGACCCCACTGCATGCCTCTGGATCTCCACGGAAGTCATGAGATGGCTTCCGGCCTTAGGAGGGGCTGAATGTCACTCTCCTGTGGATGTGCACCGAACAACAGTTTCTTTGGCGCCCCCTGGCGGTCACAGTCCTTCCAGCCCCCAGCTCCTGGAGCCAAATCTTGGACCGCTGGAAGATCTTCCCTGCCACCTAGCGGCCAGCTCCATGAGGCTACCCTAGGCTTGATGGAGAAATGGTCCAGCCCTGCCTGGGCTCTCCAGGCCAGAATCTAGGGATCTGCGGGGATCCTTGGAACTGCCCAATACTTGGCTTCAGGAAAGCAGCAGAAAACAGATAAGCAGGAGGTCAAGATCACAAGGGACTCCTTTCAGGCCAAATGGAGCAATATGGGTATTATTCCTAAGAGCTCGGGAAACTTCGAGAGCTAAGTTGAGAGGGTCAGGACCTACAGATGGTTTAGAAAGTGTGGGAGAAACAAGCCCACTCAGATATTGCTGACGGGGCTGAAATTGCTTTCCTGTCTTTCCATCTTTCCTTTCCCTTGCCTTCCCCTTCCTTCGTTCCTTCTCGCTCTTGCTCTCTTTCTTTCTTTCGTCTATATATTTCTGGCTAGCCTGAAACTCGAACTGTAGACCAGATTGGCTTTCAACTCACAGAGAACCAGCTGGCTCTGCTTTCCAGGTGCCAGGATTGAAGGTGCATGGTTGAGATAAGGTCTTCCACTTTTACCTGGAACTCTCCAATCAGGTGAGGCTGCCTGACTTTGAGCCCCAGGGCCTTCCAGCCTCTGCCCCTCCCCCCACCTCCCACCTCCCACCCCCACACCAGTGCTGAGATTACAAATGTGTGCCACTAAGTCAGAGTCTTCTTTTGTGGGCTCTGCAGTCAGATTCAGTTCTCGTGCGGCTCCCCCAATGCTTTACCCACGAAGTTTCTCCCCAGCTGACGCCTTTTTATGAGTCACGGGAGGCGCCGCCTCTCCTGTCCTGAGTGTCTGGGGAATAACTGCGTTCATCTGGGGTTCACCAAATCCTGCCCCGAGTGGAGTCTTCCAAGTGGAAAATTTGAACAACATTGTGGACCAACTGAGAAGTTATCTGCATGACATCACAGCCAACAAGAGTTTCCCATGGGCTCATGGGAACTCTCCAAGACAGACGCGACACACATTGATCAATGGGACAGGATGAAAAGTCAATTTCTGTGCTCCGACTACAATGGATTAGAAATGAAGAACAGAAGAAAATAGGAGAAATTCTTAAGTATATGGAAGTTAAAGAACAGTCTCTATCTCTCTCTCTCGGGCTACTGGTGTGTGTGGCCACACCCAGATTTCTTCTTCTCCTCCTCCTCCTCTTTCTTCTTCTTCTTTTCTTCCTTTCTTCTTTGTTTTTTAATCAGTAAATCATGCAAGCTCCAATCATCATTTCCACACCCAGATTTTTTTGCATCAACGTTGGGCATTCCAACCCAGGTTCGAATAGTTGAGCAGCAAACACTCTCACCCATTGAATGAAATCCCCAGCCCTACCTACAACACACACACCCCTTAACAGCCAGTAGGTCCAAGGAGAACTGGCATTGGAAGGTAGAAAACATTTGAAAAGATGCCTGAAAACAAACAGAACACACCGACGTATGGAATGGCGCTAAGGCAGCACTCAGTGGGAGAGGATCTGGGACCAGTGTCAGTGCAGCGGTAGGAATGAATGTGTTGGGCACCTGGGGTCCCAGCTCTCAGGATGGTGATCAGTTCGAGGCCTTCTTAGGCTAAACAGTGAGACCCTGTCTAAAAAGTGGCTAAAACAATAACATAAACTTATACCTTATGAAACACAAATGAGGTGGGCGGTGGTGGCGTACGCCTTTAATCCCAGCACTCGGGAGGCAGAGGCAGGTGGATCTCTGTGAGTTCAGGCCAGCCTGGTCTACAGAGTGAGTTCCAGGACAGCCAGAGCTACAACAGAGAAACCCTGTCTCGAAAAACCAAAAGAAAAGAAAGAAACAGGAATGAGCAGGTACTGGAGGGATGGTTCAGCAGTTAAGAGCACTTTCAGATCTTCTAGAAGTCTCAGGTGTGGTTCTAGTGTTAGGGCAAGCCGGGCGGGTTTCTAAGGAACCACGAGACACGAACTGCTGCTACACACATGAGGCATTTATTGATTACCGGCGCGCGTCCGGGTCCCGCCTATCCCACGCAGGAGATGAGCATGGCGGGCCCCGATCCCTTCCCCCCCAGCCCTTTTATGGGGTTCAAGGGAAAGGGGTCTGGGTATGGGGGCTCGTGCAGCTTTGATTGGCTCAGAGCTCTCTGTTAAACTCATTGGTTGGGAGTTGCGCGAGCACGTGCACACTTGGGATGGGGGGGGCGTGGTCAACCTGTGCCCTTGGACTAGCCACCCTTGGGACAGGGTGGCTCCTGGTATGCTGGGGAAGGACGAATCCTGCTGATAAGCTTAATGGTCATTTCCCTGTGGGTGGGGAGGAGCCTGAAGAGTACTGTTAATGGCCATACTTGGGAAGGCATTTCTCAATAGGAGGCATTTCCCCCTATATGTGACTGCATTCCTATGCTTCATATTTCTTAAATCCTTTCACTAGCACCCACAGTAAGCAGCTCACAACCAAATAAACCCCAACACCAGGAGATCCGATTTCTTCTGCAATCGCACGTGCACACGCAGGCACAGACAGACAGACACACAGAAACTCACACATACACTTAATTCTAGAAGCTAAATGAATCTCCTTAAAAATAGTGTCTAGCAGATTATTAAAGCACATTGTGAGGGTGTTTGCATAATGAATTAAATCACAAGGGTTCTGACTCAAGAAAATTAAAAACGTATCTTCCAACAAGAAGTTATGCAGAAGAACGCGTACGAATCATGTCCGCCCTACTCCATTTTTAATCGCTATTGCAGCGCACCAGAGGTGAGGGAATTGATTTTTAGGGAGGTTTATTTTGGCCTCACGGTTTGGAAGCTAGAACTCCGCAGGGAGGCGTGCCAGCGCACACTTAGCTCCTGACAGGCGTGTTGCGGGCAAGGGTTGGCACCTCGGGGGCGGTGGCGTCTTCATTCCCACAGCTCAGTGTTGATGAGGTTCCTGTTTCGGTGACTGTCAATCACCCAACCATTGCAAGAGCACTAGATGGTCATTCTCTGAAATGTCACCCACTTCTGACCTAGGTCACTGTCTTCTATGCTTTCCAGAGAAACCTCCATCTGGCAGATAAGCTTCCACCGACAAGGTCTAGGCTGTCTTCCCTGACTTCCTCTGAGCCCCCCTCCCCCACTTCCACAGTGGTGCCTTTTTTTTCTGCCTGTTTCACTGTGTAGCCCTGGCTGGCCTTGAACTCTATCCGCCTCTGTCTCCAGAGTGCTGGGGTTAAAGGTATGTGCCACCATGTTCTGCTGCTGCTCATGGCTACCGTCAACTGTCGACTTGACGGAACCTAGAATCATCTGGAAGCTGGGCTTTTCTGAGTACGCCTGTGGGGAATTGTTTTGATTATGTTAATTCAAGTGGGAAGATTCAATTTTAATTAAAAAAAAAATGGCTAGGTGGTGGTGGTGGCACATGCCTTTAATCCCAGCTAGGCATGGTGATACACGCCTTTGATCCCAGGATTCAGGAGGCAGAGGCAGGTGGATCTCTGTGAGTTCCAGGCCAGCCTGGCCTACAGAGCGAGTTCTGGGACAGCCAGAGTTACAACAGAGAAACCTTGTCTCGAACCCTGCCCCCTCAAAAAAGATTTACTGTATTACGTCTCAGTCTCTCTTTGTGTGTGTGTGTGTGTGTGTGTGTGTGTGTGTGTGTGTGGTGTGCCAGAGTGCACATGTGTGGAGGTCAGAGGGCAACTTTTGGGAGTCAGTTCTCTGCTGTCTCAAAAAAGTTGGGTTTTTTTTTTTTTTTAATAATGTTCTTTGATCAGATCAGCAACTTCAGTACAGCATTCTCCTATTCCCACGACCTAATGCCGGCAAGAGTTCTCTACTTCTCTGTGACAGATGACAAAGAACGGGCCTGGAGAGTCAATGTTCTGACTGGTGCAGAATCAAGTGCAGGTCAACGCACTTTATGAATTCCAGAGAAACAGACTTCACATCATCTTCCAACCACAACTTCTACCCATCTGGGCCTCACTTCCCCTGCCTCTTCCCGTAACAGGGATTTGGAAGATACTTCTGCTGAAAGTACAGATTCTTCATTCAGGTCTCTGGATGCCTGGTGGGAAACCACGGCACAGGCTGGAACGTTAGTATCCCCGCTTCCGGGTTTATATCCTCTCCTTCACTTTCAACTTTGCCTCAGATTTCAACTGGACTCTGGACAGAGATGTGCCAACTGTTTAAGCTGTATTCACCTAAAGCTAGTCATTCGCTGGGGCTGGGACTCCGTGGGTAGAGGGCTTGCCTAGCATGCGTGGAGCCCCGGGTTCCATCCCCAGCACGGCATAAACCAAATGTGCTTCTCCACACCTGTGATCCCACACTTGGGAGCTGGGAACTAGGACTTCAAGGTTATCTTTGGCTACATAGAGAATTTGTTCCAACCCCTCAGTTCCCCTAAAAAAACAAAAACAAAACCGCTGGTAACATGAGGCTAATTAACCCCAAATTTTTTTGTCAAATCTCTGTCTTTCCCTTCCTAGGCTAAAGGGACCAAGATGAGAGGATTGAGAGACCTATTTGATTTGCAGAGACTTCAGAGTTAGGATCGTCAGCCACTAGCTTTTGCAATATTCTGTTCGACACCATCAGTGGCATCTAGAAGGCCCATCATTTCCCCAAATTGCTCCCCAATACCCCATTTTATCCTGTTAATGTGTCTGCTTCCCCAGTCATCTCTCCTCTCCAACCAGTCAATTTTTCACATTCTAGGAACCTGAACCCACGGGAGTCTTCACTGTCAAGGCTAGACCGAGAATAGTGATCAGCCAGGACTGGGAAAATGGCTCAGTTAGTAAAGTGCCTGCCTTTCAAGCGTGAAGACTTGAGTTTGATCCCTAGAACTGACATTAAAGCCAGGCATGGTGGCATTGCCCTTGTAATTTCAGAGCTGGGAGGCAGAGACAGGTGAATTTTTGAGGTTGACTTGTCAGTCCTCCTTGACTGATTGATGAGTTCCAGGTCTGTAAGGGACCTTGTCGCCAAAATGAAGGAAAGAAAAGAGGAGGAGGAGGAGGCAAAGAAAAGAAAGGAAGGAAGAAAGAAAGAAAGAAAGAGAAGAAGACGAAGGAGGAAAAGGAGAAGAAGGAAGAGGAAGTGGAGGAGGAGGAGGAAGAAGAGGAGGGAAAGGAGGAGGAGGAGGAGGGAAAGAAGAAGGAGGAGGAGGAGGAGGAGGAGGAGGAGGAGAAGAAGAAGAAGAAGAAGAAGAAAAGAAACAAAGAAAGAAAGGTACCTAGGATATGATATCTGTCTTTTTCTCTGACAATGTACACATGTGCACACACTCACACATGTGCACCTGCACACATATGAGCGCACACACACACACACACACACACACACACATATAAGATCAATCAGACCATGTGTTAATCAAGACTGCTCTGGATGGGAAGAGACAGCCACCCCCTGTGTCTTGCCCCAGTAAATCTCTTGTGTGAGATTTGTTGTACATTGTGACTTTGTGGTACTCCTTGGCTCCCAGCTGCCAGGATACCTTTCCTCTCAGAGCTGCAAGCCTTCTACTGGGGATATCTCTCTCCTAAGAGCTATAACACTTCCGCTGAGGACACCTTCCCCATCTCAGAGCTGTAACACCGATAGTTTGACTCCTGACTGCCAAAATGCCCTTGCGTCAGAAAAAACACAGAGTGTGTGTGTCTTGCCTTGGATGCTCCCTGTTACTGTCTGTTTTAGTTACTTTTCTGTGGCTATGATAAAGTTCCATGACTAAAAAGTAACTTAAGGAAGAAAGGGTTTATTTTGGCTTATGGTTTCAGAGGCATAGCGTCCACCAGGGTAGGCATGACAACAGGGAAGAAAAGCGTGGTGGCCAGAGCAGGAAGCTGGCTGATCACACTTTCATCTACACCTAGGAAGAAGCAGAGAGGGAGGAAGGTAAGTGGGGTGAGGCTATGAACCCTCAAAGCCCTCCCACTCCCCCAGTGTTTCCTTTAGCAAGGCTCCATCGACTGAAAGTTCCCTAAGCTTCCCATAGCGCCACCTGCTGGGGATCAAGTGTTCAACTACATGAGCCTGTGAAGGACATTTCTCATTCAAAGCCCTATACTGCCCTATTCTCTTCCTGTCCACTGATATGAGTAGCCTCCTCCTCCACATACTCCCACAGCCATGATCTGCTTTGTCTCAGGCTCAGCAAAGGCTTCTGCAGAGTTAGTTCCAGCCTTAGGTTTTTCTGTCTTAGAAAAGAGATACAAGACTGGTGTGGTGGCTCATGCCTATAGTCCCAGCACTCAGGAGCAGAGACAGGTGGATCTCTGTGAATTTGAAGAGAGCCATAGTGAACTCCAGGATAGCTAGGGGATACAGAGAGAAACCCTGTCTCAAAACATTTATTAAAAATAAGGGGGTGGGGATATACAGCTGTGGATCCTTCTGGAAGAAAGTCCTTTCACTTCTCCTCTTAGCGAGGGCCACCAGGTTTTGTGGGTCAGCAGAATCTGGCTCTTCCTTGGCCTCCAAGCAGAAACTATTTTGTTTCAATAAAGAGAAAGATGAGTAGGAGCGTGGTACGCTTGCTTAGTGCACGTGAAGCCCTGGCTTCGAGTCTAATACCTCAGAGACCAGGTATGACGGTGCATGCCTGGGATCCCAGCGCTTGGGAAGTAGAGACAGGAGGATTAGAAGTTTAGATTTGAGGCCAGCTTCATGCTTACCATGAGAATCTCTTTCCAAATCCCCTTTAGGGAACATCAGATCTGTAACTTGGAATCACGGTGGACATATTTTCACCATGAGAGTGGGAAAATACTCTCTACATAGAGCTCTCTCTATAGAGCCAGTGTGAAACTCGAATGTCTGCCAACCGAGATCTACCCAGGCATTTGCCAATAAATGTTGGTGGTGTAATAACTGTTTTCCGAGACAGGGTCTCACATATCCCAGGATGGCCTTGAACTCAGATGACCTTGAACTCCTGATCCTCTTGCTTCTGCCTCCCAATTGTTGGGATTATGGGTACTCAAATGTAGAAGAACTTCAAGCAATGATACTCTGGTTGCATTTGGGGAGGGCAGCATGGGACACTTGGTGATGAAGAGCCACATGCTGTGCCCCGAATCTCCCAACCTCATTTCTCCCACCAGGTTCTTCTGCCGCGCCTGTCCTGGAGTGCTCTGATCACCCAGTATCTCTTCCTTGTCCCTTGCTGAAGGTTCCTAGCTCTCTCCCCTCTTCCAAAGAGTCCTTTGTACTCAGAGGTACCTGGTATCTTCAGCAACATTTACTGCACCCAGGTGCTGAGCCAGGAACTCAATAAACAGCAGTTCACACTTTGCCCCTCTGGACACCTCCCAGGGAGGAAGGTTTCCATCTCCACTTCCCAGGTAACCACGATAACACCAAGGCCAGCAGGGCCAGGATCTGAAGTGGCCCTTCTCGCCCCTGCTGTGTAGACATTACCGTGATATGCTGCCATTATTTATTTATGTGTTTGTCCAGTGGGCGCTGAGGTCTTACAGTAGTGAGTTGGAAATGGGTACTTTGGGGTGACGGTTGATGCTGCGCACCTGTGATCCCAGAATTCAGGAGGCTGAGGCAGGGGAGTGTGAGTCCCAGGCCAGATTGGGCTATGCAATGAGACCCTGTATCAAAGATAAAGGGGAGAAACAGGGATGGGGAAGGAGGAGAAGAGAGGAAGGGAAGGAAGAAGAAAGGAAACAGAGAGAGAGAGAGAGAGAGATGGAGAGAGAGCGAGAGAGAAATGAAGGAACGAAGGCAGGCAGGCAGGAAGGATTGAAAGGGGACTGGTGAAATGACTCAGCAGGTGACGGTGTTTGCTACTGAGCCCGAAGACCTAAGTTCGAGCCCCAGGATCCCAAAAAGATGTGGCGTGAGAAGAAAATCAACTCATCTGAGTTGCCCTCCGATCTCCGGGTGCACGTCATGGAATGTGTGCGCGGGAAAGCATGTGCACAAACACGTGCACAGAAACAGATAACTTAAGAAATGGCGAATGAAAAGACAGAGGGAGTAGGGCGGGAGGGAGGAGGAAGGAGGGGATTGAAGAGATGGGGTCTTGTGGAATAGCTGGAATTTCTTCCTCTGAAGCCTTAAAGCCTACGTGGATACAGTGGAGACCGCTGGGAGTATTTTGTGGGGCTGGGAGACAGCTCTCTTTGCGAAGTACTTGTCAGTCAAGTGTGTGGGTTTGATCCCAGAATCCATGTAGAAAAGATTGGCGCAGTGTGCTACTGTGTACGCACTTGTAATCCCAGCACTGGGGAGGAGGAGCAGGTGGGGCCCTGGGGCTTACTGGGTAGCCATCCTAGCTGAATCAGTAAGTTCCATACTCCCAGAGAGACCCTATATCAAAAAACAAGGTGGGGGCTGGGCATGGGGATGCACGCCTTTGATCCCAGCCCTCGGGAGGCAGAGGCAGGCGGATCTCTGTGAGTTCGAGGCTAGCCTGGTCTACAGAGTGAATATCAGGACACCCAGAGTTACAACAGGGAAACCCTGTCTCGAAGAGACAAACCAAAAACAAAAACAAAAATGAGGAGGGCCGGTGAGATGGCTCAGCAGCCGAAGGTGCTTGCAGCTAAGCCTGAGGACCTGAGTTCGATCACTGGGACCCACACAGTGGAAGGAGCAAAACCGTCTCCTGCAAGCTGTTCTCCGACCTTCTCAGATGCCCCGCATTTGGGAGAGACTGCACACACACATGCTCTCGCACACAAGCACACACACCCATACACACACAGCGAATAAGTAAATGCATGTGAAAAACTGAGAGGAAACTTGGTAGATGGCTCCGAGGCTGAGCCTGATTCCCATAAGCAACCCAAAACACACACACGCTCCCTCACACACAAGCGCGCACACGGGCACACAGGGATACAGGCACTTAGCAAAACGGCTGCCCATCGCCTTCGACGGGGCTCCCCCATGGCTCGAGGCTGTCCCTCGTGTCTCTAGATGGCTTTGGTCTCCACAGCTGTCTTCCTACCCTTTCTTCGCACTGGACCTCTCCATCTAGATCTCTTCCGTTCCGCTTGGACCTCCAGGGAGAGACAGAATCTTGAGATTAAAATGGACCCTTTGGGGCTGCAGCCGTCGCATTGAACATCCGGTCTGGGCTAGCTGGTTAGAGATATCGCTACACTTGCTCACTATCTGGGCTTCTTGTTCATGTTCAAGGTGAGCCCTTGATAGTCCTCCCATCGAGGGACCAAAGGGCAAGACGCTCCACAGCCGCCACCTGTGCCCCCTCCCTGCCGCTGGCTGGGGCCACACCCTTCAGGGTTGAGCTTGGGGTACGCGGGGTAGAAGTTCATCTCTAGAGTGGCTCATTGTGCACCGCCCCCCCCCCCATGAGAGTTGCTCTCACCCCTGCAGATATTTCCGTATAAGTCTGCTTATAGTGGGCCAGCCTACATCCTGAAAGCCCTTGCAAGCTCCTGGATGCCCAAGGCCAGGTGAGGTGAAACCCGCAAAACGCTCCTTCCCTTCTGCACCCTCCTGGGGAAGCCTCTCCGCTCCTCCTGCACCTCGGGATCTGAGTGAGTCACGGGGAAGAGCGCTTCTGGACTTGGCATCTCAGCTGTCACTGGAGTCTCCTCTCAAGACTCCCCTCTGTATCTGGTACCTTTGGAGTGTGTATGTGCACACATGTGTGCGTGTTGCACGTGTGCATGTCTGTCTGTCTGTCTGTCTGTGTTGTTGTGCCACCACCTATGTTTCCTCCTACATCCTCTGTTCCTACCACTTTCCTGTGGCTTACTTCCCCTTACTTCCAACCCCAGATTGGAAGCCCTGACCACCTTGCGGGAGAAGGCTGGGACAGGAACCAGAAAGGACCTGAGGATGGCGGGCGATGATGGAAGGGATAGGACCTAGGCAGGTAGCTCAGCAGTTCAAAGCACTGGCTGCTCTTCTAGAGGACCCGGATTCAATCGTCAGCATCCACGCAGCAGCTCACAATCTTCAGTAACTCCAGTCCTAGGGGATTGAAGGCCGGAAGCTATCCTAGCCTCTGTAAGCACTACAGGAGTGTGGTGCACAGATACACATCTCGGGAAAACACTTATCCCTATAAAGCAGAGACAGATGGGAGAACAACTCATGGAGGGGAATGGGCACCACCCCACAGAGTGCATCCACCCAGCGCGTGATGAGGGCAGGGCTCCTCCCCGGGAAGGTGAGGGCTCAGCCAGCTCCATCCCAGCTGAAGGGTCTCGGGCAAGTCATTGGAGTTTCTATATGTCTTAGTTTTCTCCTTTGTGAGATGGGAGGCAGAGAAGGGAGGATGTAAGACGCGGGTGCCAGCTAACCCGACTGATAACAGCAGTGGGCAGTAGGAGATCCTGTTGTAAACAAGGTGGAAGGTGACGTCTGACCTCTGAGGGTGTCTTCTGACCTCCACATGCACCCACTAATATGAGCACGCACACACACACACACACACACCTCACAGAAGGGAAGCCCTGGATCCCATCCCCATCATCACAGAGAGATTAAAGGAGCTAAGTGGAGGACTAATATTCTCCTGGGCACAATGGAGCATGCTTATAATCCCAGTATTTGGGAGGCCGAGGCAAGGGAATCCTGAATTCAAGTCCAGCATGGGTTACCTATTGAGATTCTGCCTCAACAAACAAACAAGACAAAACACATCCCAAATGAATCATATATAGAAAACAGCGCTACTCATATTGGCGTGGGGCCCCACTCAAATGGGCACATTTTAACTTGATTTTTTTGTAAAGATTGTGCCTTAAATTAAGTCATGTGCTGGAGCTCTGGGTGTCAGGACTCTAACATTTTGTGTATGGTTAAGGAAAACACAGAACTCTATCCTCAGCCCACCTGCCCGTTCCTTCACTCATCCACACATCTGGGAACCCTTTTATTTGGTACATCACTGACCTATTGCTGGCCAGTTTGTTCCGGATTTGGCCAGTGCACACTCCTATGAACTGGGTCTTGTAGCTCTTGCATCATCTCCACATGGATCTTACTTTCTAGCATATAAAGATGTCCCAGCCTCTACATTTCCCACCCAAGGGCTGGATTGGCCGTTTCTCTTTGTACCATATTCTTTTTTGTTTTGTATTTTGAGTTGGGGTCTCCCTATTCAGCCCAGACTTGCTTGAAACTCTATGTAACCCATTTGGGCCTGGAATTCACAATCTTCCTCCATCTCCTTAGGGTTCCACAGAGGTGCTCTACTACTGGATCATGCCCAGCCCTTCACTGGGGGATTCTAGGCAGTTGCTCTACCACTGGACCACGCCCCAGCCCTTCACTGGGAGATTCTAGGCAGGTGCTCTACCACTGAGCCACACCCCAGCCCCTCACTGGGGGATTCTAGGCAGGTGCTCTACCACTGAGCCACACCCCAGCCCCTCACTGGGGGATTCTAGGCAGGTGCTCTACCACTGATCCACACCCCAGCCCCTCACTGGGGGATTCTAGGCAGGTGCTCTATCACTGAGCCACACCCCAGTCCCCCTTACTGAGGGATTCTAGGCAAGTGCTCTATGACTGAGCCCCACCCCAGCCCTCATTTCCTTTCATAGATTGGGGTTTGGTATAAGATTGGCTGGAGAGCACAAGAGGGCCCTGCAGCCCAAGGAAGACCACAGGGACTCAAGAGATAAGGCCAGATGGGACACTTGTATCCTTGTAGCCCCAACAATCAGGAAGATGAGGCAGGAGGATCATAAACCAGACTGCACAAAGAGACTCCGTCTCACAAAACAGAGTGGAGGCGAAGAGGGAGACAGCCAGAGGGTGGTGACTGGAACCGGTGTCCTAAGAATTCTTCTATGGTATCTTTTTCTAGAAGCTTTCTCCTCTGCCTGTGCCCTATCTGTGCCTTGGGGAGAAATAGGGAAAATCCCTGTGCTCCTCACCTTCCTGGGGCCTATCTGGACCAGCCAGTCTGATAAATCAGACTGTTAGGTGGAAGCTGGGCCTCCCACAGAGGACAGAGCAGCTTTTTGGCTATGGATGTGGCTTGCATAGAGCCTTGAAGGCCTGCTAGTTACATAAATATTAAAACCACCTTAGTCTTCCATTTTTTTCTATTTCTTTTTCTAATTGAAATAAAATCTACAAACTTAGAAATTACCTTCTTCCCCCCCACCCCTTTTCAGTATAAGTTGAAGAGTGCAGGTGTAACTCGGTGAGGAGAATTTGCTTTGGGTTCAATCCCCAGCGCCATCGCCACTAACAGAAAGGGCTTACCCAAGGGATAAGTTGAGGCTAGCAAGATGGCTCAGCAGCTAAAGGCACTTGCCACCTAAGCCTGAGAACCTAAGTTCAGTGCTCCAGCCCCATTTGGTAGAGGCAGAGGCAGAGGAGTCTCTGTGAGTTCGAGGCCAGCCTGATCTACAGAGTGAGTTCCAGGACAGCCAGAGTTACAACAGAGAAACCCTGTCTCAAAAAACCAAAAAAATAAAAGAAAGAAAGAGAAAAAAAAAAAAGAAAGAAAGAAAACATCTTAAAAGGTAAAATAGCATACGTTGAGCGGAATATTCTCAAATGATGGACATATCATGACCATCGTCTGAATTCCAGAACATCCCATCACTCCTAAAAAGAACCCCTGTCCCTGATCCTCCCTGCCTCCCAGGGAGCACCCACTAATCCCTGTGGGCTCCCTGTTGTATTTCTTCTGTTGACCTTAGCCAACAGGCCGAGAAGGGATCACTCAAATCCCATCTGACGGATGGGATAGTGTGGCTTTCACCTCCGACTTCCGTCCTTCAGCGCGATCTTCTCCAGTCCCTCCCATGCCGTAGCGTCTATCAGCACCTTACGCTTTTTTGCAGCCGAATAATAATATTCCACTGCGTAGATATCACACAGCTTTTTCCCATTCGCTTTTCAGTGACTATGAAACATGGTGCCATGAGTATTAGTGAAGTACAATTTTTTTGTGTGTGAACGCACATTTTTACTTGCTTGGGTATATAGTTAGAGTGAGTCTGTTGAGTCATAACATAAGTCTACACTTAATTTTGAGGAACTGCTAAGCTTTTCCATAGTGGTCATGGCATTTACGTTCCCACTGGCATCGAGTGGAGGTTCCCAGTTCCTTGAAAGTGCTTGCCATTTTCCACTTTTATTTGATTGTAGTAACCAAACTAAACTCCATGCAGGTTGACACTCTCACGCCGTTATAAAACAGATCGTCCAGCCCTAGAACAGTGGTTCTCAACCTGTGGGTCACGACCCCTTTGGAAGGTGAACGACCCTTTCACAGGGGTCGCCTAAGACCATCTGCACATCAGATAGTTACATTATGATTCATCACAGTAGCAAAATTACAGTTATGAAGTAGCAATGAAAATCATTTTTGTGGTTGGGGGGGGAGGTCACCACAACATGAGGAACCGTGTTAAAGGGTTGCAGCATTAGGAAGATTGAGAAATACTGTTCTAGAATGTTTCCATTCTGCAAAAGATCTCTGCACCCATCAAACTGCTTACCTACCCCCCAGACCCTCACGATTAGAATTCTACCGTTGGATTGTTTGGCGTGTTTTATGTAAATGGAGGATTGGGAATATAGTTCAGAGGTAGACCCATTAATGGACCAGCTGTTGAGCAGAGGGGTCAGCAAGAGGCTCAGCAGATGCAAGTGGCTGCTGACAAGTACAACCCACATGGTGGAAGCAGAGAATTGACACATGCAAGCTGTCTGACCTCTGACCTCTACAGGCACACCATGGCATGTGTGCAATGAACTCCAACGTACAATAATTAGCTGACTAAACGTATGTTTAAAAGAAAGCTTAAAGCCGGGTGTGTAGGAGTACGTTGCTGTGGTGGCTCAGCCAGGAGACACGGAGGCATTTTTCATATCTGCAAACTCTGCCAGACCTCAGGAGAGGGAACCACCATCCTGGCCAGCACCATCCTTGACAGTAGAACCTTAAGCCTCTCAGCTCAGGTGTTTTTACTCTTTCAGAACTCCTCAGGTGTTCTGATAGCACGTGCAGATCATTAGCAATTAAATGACCCCCCCCACACCCCACAGAAATCCAACACCTGCAAACAATACAAAATGCCAAGGCCTAGGTAGCCCTGTTCCCAACAGTGCACAAAACAATTACTTTAAATATAATTAAAAATAAGCTACTGCAACACGGGTGTATTGGAAGAGGGAAGGAGAGGGAGGCAGATCTCTGTGAGTTTAAGGCCAGCCTGGTCTACATAGTGAATTCCAGGACAGCCAGGGCTACATAGTGAGGCCCTGTCTCAAATAAAATAAGCAAACGAACAAAAACAAAACAAGAAAGGCTTAAGTAGACTATAGAGAGATTGGACTTGCTTGAAGAAAGTAGTCTCTGGGGGGCATGTCATTCAACAGCATCTGACCTTCACCCCTTCGTGAGTTCCTCCGTTTCCTAGCTGTCTGAAGTGGGCAGCCTTGCTCCGTCGCATGATCCCACAGCCATGGTGTTCAGCCTTGCCTTAGGCCTAAAGCTCTGGGGCTAAAGGACCATGGAGGGAAACCTCTGAAGCTATGGTAAAATAAGCCTTTCCTTTTTTTTTTGTGGTGGTGGTGGTGGGGCAGATTGAGACAGGGTCTCTCTACATAGCCCTGGCTGTTCTGGAACTCACTCTGTAGACCAGGCTGGCCTCGAACTCACAGAGATCCACCTGCCTCTGTCTCCTGAGTGCTGGGATTAAAGGCGTGTGCCACCATACCCAGCAACCTTTCCTTATTTAAATGTTTCCCCCACCTCAGGTATTTGTTACAGCAGCCTAACAGTGTCTTAGTCCGTTTGTGTTGAATGGCACAGACGAGGGTAATGCTTTGAATTTTCTTTGTGTTTATGTTTATGTGTGTGCGTGTGTGTGCACATGAATGCAGTGCCCGCAGAGGCCAGAAGAGGGCATCAGAAGCTGGAGTTATAAGTAGTTGTGAGCTAACCACTGTAGGGGCTGGGAGATAAACACTGGTCCTCTGCAAGAACAGTAGGTATTCTTAACCATTGAGCCATCTCTCCAGCCCTGGGAATTTTCCTTTTAGAGATAGAGTCTCAAACTTTAACCTGGGTGGGTCTGGGATTCACTATGTAGCCCAAGATGACCTAAAGATGATCTCAAACCTTTATCAGTCCTCTTGCCCTGAGCGCTGAGATTATAGGAATGAGTCATCCACCATGCCTGGCTCAGATGGTGTATTTGATTAAAAGAAAAAAAGAAAGAAAGAAAGAAGAAGAAGAAGAAAGAAAGAAAGAAAGGAAGGGAAAGAAGGAAAGAAAAAAGGAATTTACTTCTTTCCGTTTAAGAAACTGGATGTCCAAGGTCAAGAGATGTCTCAGAAGGGTCTCCTTGCTGTATCATACATAGTGGAGGGCAGAGGGAAAGAGAGGGAGGAGGGAAAAAGGACAGCTTACCGTGTGTGTGTGTGTGTGTGTGTGTGTGTGTCTGTATTTGTCTTTGGAGGGATATGCATCCTTGTGGTTGTACATGCGTCCGACTTTCATTTCTGTTGCTGTGCTAAACATTCCAACGAAAAGCAACTCTGGAGAGAAAGTGTTTATTCAGCTCACAGTTCCAGGTTCCGGTCCGCAGAAGGGAGGTGGAGACGGCAGGAACTGAAAGCAGCTGGTCACACCACTACAGTCAGGAGCAGAGAGCAATGCACACTCGGTGCTGTTCCTACTCTTACACAGCCCAAGGCCCCAAACAAACGAACAGTGTCTCCCTTCTCAGGCTTTGTCTTCTCACAGCGGTTAAGTCAATTAAGAAAAGCCCCTCACAGTCCCTCACTGGGACTCTCCCCAGTGATGCTAAGCTGTGGCAAGGTGACAGTTATACCAACTATCACAGTGCCATTGTGTGTACTTCCGCATGCATGTGTATGCACTTGTGTGTGTCCATGTGTGTGTTCATGCATATGTGTGCATGCATGTGTGAGTGTATGTGTGAATGTGAGTGTGTGTGTATGTGTGTGTATACGTGTGTGTATGTGTGTATGTGAGTGTGAGTGTGTGTGAGTGTGTGCATATGTGTGTGTGTATGTGTGTATGTGTGAGTGTGTGCATACGTGTGTATGTGTGTGTGTATACGTGTGTGTATGTGAGTGTGAGTGTGTGTGAGTGTGTGCATACGTGTGTGTGAGTGTGAGTGTGTGAGTGTGTGTGAGTGTGTGCATATGTGTGTGTGTATGTGTGTATGTGTGAGTGTGAGTGTGTGCATACGTGTGTATGTGTGTATGTGTGAGTGTGTGTGTGAGTGTGTGCATACGTGTGTATGTGTGTGTGTATACGTGTGTGTATGTGTGTATGTGAGTGTGTGTGTGTGAGTGTGTGCATACGTGTGTATGTGTGTGTGTAATCCAGAGGAGGAAGACATGTATTACACCACTCTCCAGCTTATTTCCTTGAGACAGGATTGCTCACCAAATCCAGAGGTCATCATTCTTTATCTAGGCTGGCCGGCCGGTCAGTGCTGGTGGTCCTCCAGCCTTCCTCCCACCTGAGTACACTCCACCCCAGCCCCCAGTGCTAGGTTCACGTGGCTGTGCACAGCCACACCCGGGATCTGAACTCAGGTCTTCAGGCTTGTACGCTTATCCACCTTCTCAGCCTGGGGTCTCAAGTCTCAACACTTGCATTTGAGTGTCAAGGCCGTAGCACTGCTTCTAACCACGGCGTGTAAGGATGGGGTCCTGTGTAGAGGGTCTCGGATTCTTTCTGTTGTTGTTGTTTGGTTTTTCAAGACAGGATTTCTCTGTTGTAACTCTGGCTGTCCTGGAACTCACTCTGTAGACCGGGCTGGCCTCGAACTCACAGAGATCCGCCTCCCATAGTCTCAGATTCTTTATTTCCCTCCTCTGTGTGTTTTCAATACTTATTCCCTCTAGAGACTGCAGCTGGGCCTTTTCTAGTCCCCATCCATGTCTAGGGGCCCTGGACATCAGCACGGTTGGCAAGAGGACCCCCCTGCCAGCTGCTGTCCCTGCCATAAGCCACAAGCCTCTGAACCAGTGGGCTCAAGTAAACGTCTCCTCCCTCAAGTCGCTTCATCCAGATACTCTGTTCCCAACTCCTTCCCATCGCAGCTGCCCATGGATCCTGCCATGTCACCAGATCACCTCCTTAACCTACTCAGAACCGTGGGTGGTTGCCACAGATTGAGGCTGAGTCCCATCTACAGGAGACATTCACAAGGCATTCCACACATGGGTGCCGCCCTTCCTGACTACTGCAAACCTCCCTTTCCTTCCATCGACAATGATACAATGATAATGACGGAGAGCTTAGCAGCTTCCTAGGCAACCAGGTCTCCTCTCCAACCCTGCTCCGCCCCACACTAAGATCCCTAACCTCGGCCTGTGTGTTCTGGAAGGTCTGAGAATGTTCTATGGTGGCTGTACTTTTGGTTTTGAATGAGTGAATTTCCTGACCAAGTGGAAGTAAAAGAATAGGGACGAGAATGAGAGAACACAGGATATCAAATCAGGGGCTCAAAACATTCCACAGAAACCAAATGGGGAAGCCCATTGAGGCTTCAGGCTGGAGTTTCCGAGTAGGAGTCCAGGGCACAGCAGAGTGGTCCATGAAGTAAGACTTCCAAAGAAAAGAACAATTAACAAGACCTGGAGAGACAGCTCAGCAATTAAGAGCATGTACCTACCATTCTTGCAGACGGCCTGAGTTCGTATCTAACCATAACAACCCTTCTGACTGCAGGGGATCTAATGCTCTCTTCTGGCCTTGTGCTCAGTCTGTACACATAACTAATAATTCAGAATTTTAAAAGGTTTATATATTCTTATTCTGTGTGTGTGGATGTTTTCTTGCGTGTATGTCTCTGCATGACGTGTGCATGCCCGATGCCCATAGAATCTAGAAGAGGGTGCTGAACCTGGGTCCTCTGGAAGAGCAGCCAGTGCTCTAACCACTGGGTCATCTCTCAGAAACTGACTGGGGGCAGTTGGCTGGAGTTCCCCATTGAGCTTTCCATGGCTGAGCTCCCAGCTTCTCTCTCCCACTGCAGACACTTCTATATCCTGGGATGAACACTGGTGACCTCTGTTGGAAACGGGGTTAGGGTTAGGATTAGGGCTGTTTCCCATCCTCTTTCCTCCCTGTGGCAGAGTTAGCGATGGGGACCAGCGGATTCCCAGGCAAGGGGCCTTGGAAAACATGGAGACAGACATACTTGGGTCTGAAGTGGGGGAAGGGCGGCCCCGCTTCCAGAGTCAGCGTTTCTGTTTTGTTTTTTCAAGACAGGGTTTCTCTGTTGTAACTCTGGCTGTCCTGGAACTCACTCTGTAGATCAGGCCGGCCTCGAACTCACAGAGAGATCCGCCTGCCTCTGCTTTCCAAGTGCTGGTATGAAAGGCGTGTGCCACCACTGTTCGGCTCAGAGTCAGATTTTGAGTGAGCTCAAACAGCACATGACAACACACCAATATGACATTACACCGTGTTCTGTTTTTATGACATTACGGCCATCAGCGCCAATGTCCCTGCCGTGGTTTGAATGTGAAGTGACCCCCATGGACTCATGTGTTTGAACTTTTGTTCCCTTGCTGGTGGCTCTGATCTGGGAGGTTGTGAAATCTCTGGTTGGAGATGCCCCAGCGGGTGGCAACGGGTCATCAAAGGGGTATCCAGAAGGCTCTGGTCTGGGTCTCTGCTTCCTAGTGGTGCTGTGTAACATGGACCGGGCCTCTCCTGTTCCCATGCCTTCCCTGTCACGGTGGAATTAAATTCCTGGAAGCCATGGCCCCAAATAAACCTTTTCCCCTTTAAGTTGATTCTATGGAGTGTTTTGCCTACTTGCTGAGAAAAATGAATACAGTCCTCTTACTGGGATACGTTCCTGAGATCATTTGAACTAATTTCTTTTTCTTTTCATTTCTTTGTGTTTCTTCAACACAGAGCCATGTACATGCTAGGCAAGTATCCTGTCACTAAACCAGCCCCTCACTGGGGGATCCTAGGCAGGAGCTCTACCACTGAGCCACACTCCCCAGCCCCACCCCCCCACTGGGGGATTCTAGGCGGGTGCTCTACCACTGAGCCACATCCCAGCCCCTCACTGGGGGATTCTAGGTGGGTGCTCTACCACTGAGCCACACCCCCAGCCCCTCACTGGGGGATTCTAGACAGGTGCTCTACCACTGAGCCACATTCCCCAGCCCCTCACTGGGGGATTCTAGGCAGGTGCTCTACCACTGAGCCTGAGCCACAACCCAGCCCCTCACTGGGGGATTCTAGGCGGGTGCTCTACCACTGAGCCACACCCCCAGCCCTCACTGGGGGATTCTAGGCAGGTGCTCTACCACTGAGCCACACCCCAGCCCCTCACTGGGGGATTCTAGGCAGGTGCTCGGCCGACAAGCCACGCCCTTAGGCAGGTGTTCTGTGTCTGAGTTATTATCCCAGCCCTCTTGTCCCATTTTATTTTGAGACAGAGTCACACTCAACTGCCCAGGTTGGCCTTGAACTCATTATGTAGCAGTATGTCAACCTGGAATTTTGTGATTCTCCTGCCTCAGGCTTCCAAGTTGCTGGGATGTCAGGCCTGCATCACCAGACTTGGCTCAACTCACATCTCACCTTAGGGAAAGCTAGTGCCATCTGTATGAATTTTAGTCTTAAGCAGAGTGTGGTAGAGCACACCTGTAACCGCGAGGTTGTCCTCTGACCTCCATTCTCTCTGGAACACATGTGCACACACACACACACACACATATGCACACGCACGCACAAATGCATAGTATAATAAACATATTTTTAAAAATGTCAACAATACAACTGACATTTCAAAACTTATATTAGAATAAAAGAAAAAAACAAAAGAAAAGCAAACATGTAGCAAAATAAATGAAATCAATTTAAGAATTAAATTAAAAATAAGCTTCAGTTTTAGCTGACAAAACAAGACACTCTTTTGTCACCTGTGTGATGCAGTGTTCCACACCAAGTCAGATCTGGCCAGGGTCCCACTTCTCAAATGGAAACACCCAGCCCACAGAGTTGGGTAGTCTGAGCTGGTCCTGGGGCTGGAACCAGGCCTATGGCTCTGAGACGCTTCCTCCCATTCCTTCATTTGTCATCTACCTCCTTCCAGAAGCTTCTCCCTGTGTCTGTCGCCTTCCCTGTACCTGCTTCTTCTTTCTCTTTCTATTTCCCTTTTCCTAGAACCTCTGCTTTTAACCATCCTATAGCAGGGATGTGCTGAACTCGGGGTCCTCCTGCCTCAGTCTCTGGGATCACTCACACCAGGCTTCCAGCTCTCCTCATCCCCGCCCCCCTCCCCCATCCCCTTGTCCCTCCTCTCTCTTCTCTTTTTTCCCTCCTCTTCCCACTCTCTCTCTCTTTCTCTCTCTCTCTCTCTTTCCCCTCTCAATTTCTTAAGATAAAGTTTAACTAAACAGCCCAGGCTAAACTGTACCCCTCCATATAGCCCAGGCTAGCCTTAAACTTTCCATGTCTCTGCTTCAGCTTCCTAAGGCTGGGATCACAGGGGCCACCAGGCCCCTCCTCTCACTGTCTGTGAATCCTCCTCTGCCTGTCACATTCCAGCCCTTCAAGAGAAAGGGCACAGGTTCCCATCTATGGAACCAGAATCAGTGACCCACTGGTGATGTCTTGTTTATAAGATTCCCTTCATAAGATTTCCATTTTCCTCTTGTAAAACTGGAGCCATGGATGCATGCGCAAGCATGTGGACCTGAGTTCAAATCCCCAGCACCCACGTGTATGCTGTATGTGGGGGGTGGTGGCCGTTTATAATCCCAGCACTAGGAAAGTGAAGCTAGGGGATCCCTAGGACAACTGGACTAGGGAGAATAGATGATTCACTGGGTACCTTGAGGAACCCTGCCACAGCATGAAAGATGGAGAGTGACTGAGGGAGATGCAGCCATGCACACACACACACACACACACACACACACATACACACACACACATACACATACACACACATACACACATACACACACATACACACACACACACATACACATACACACACGTGCACGCACA